>OY992876.1:277145889-277443389 GCA_963921405.1 Cepaea hortensis
TAACTTGAGCTTCGCAGAACGCCGCTTTCACCACGGTGCGCCAGGAGCTCAGCATGGCCGAGTGGATAAGAACGCACGTTCTTAAACATCCGGTGTATTGATGCCGAGGTAAGGTGTTCAACCCCTACACCGGTCAGCTGGGCTAAAATGTTGACCTCTGGTCCTTAACTCATTCATTCATTCATTCATTCATTCATTCATTCATTCATTCAGTAGCATGTCCTTTGCATAACCCCGCTACCATAACAACCTTATGGAAAACATCTCAATCATAAGCAAGATGTCCCGCGTCCGAGGACGTAAATTATAAGTACCTCTGAAGTCGGAGTGGGTTCGGCTGATGGCGAGGGACACGGGTAATAGGGAAAGCTAATCTACACGCTATATTCAGTCCGGTGGTAATAAAAGTAGCGTGTGTCGACTATGCTTGAGTTCAAAGCGAGCGAACGCAAACAAAAAACAAAACAAAAAAAAATCGCGTTGCCGCGAAAAGCCTCTCATTTTCTCTTGCTATTTACCTCGACTCATGTACTCTCATGCTGGAGGTGGCTGTCATGTCATGTGTCCAACTTCGTACTGATCGACCTCTGCCTCTTGTCCCAGGAGCCCTGCCTGCCATGGCTGTTCTATCTCAGACACTGTGATCTTTAATGTGGTCAATGTATTTTAACACGATGCTGATTATGAGCTTGCTTTATGGCGAAAGAGTTACGAATGCAATTCGTAATCCCGCATACCGCGTCCGAAATACAGCTGCGGGAGATTTGGAAGCAGGCCGCCTTGCGTTGAATTCCCATACAAATGTACGAGTGCCGGTCGTTCAGATTGCAAAAGGCAACCCACTGAACGTAATCTTGCCAATAAATCATAAAAAAATAAAATAATGCTGGGGTTGACCGCGACGTCCTGTAAAGCATATGCAACTAACATAACTGTTTATGAGCAGGTTTCCTTCGATGTTCAATGTGTGTAAAATCTCAGTGTTTCATCTTCTCGATCCACGACAAGTTATGACATTTTCTGTAACATTTGAGCTCAATAGTCGCAATTTTCTGATTTGGATATTGTGAAATGGACTCACATCCAGGTGTTACCCCAGGGAAGATGCTTGTTTTCAACATAATTACTTGATTTGATTTCTGGTTTTGTGCCACGGGTTCTTAACAGATTCAGTGCAAAACAAAAAGTAAGTTCGAAACCAAACATCAAGTAAGTTCGAAACCAAACATCAAGTTCGAAACCAAACATCAAGTAAGTTCGAAACCAAACATCAAGTTCGAAACCAAACAAAAAGTAGGTTCTCACTAAACAAAAAGTAGGTTCGTACCAAACAAAAAAGTAGGTTTGAAGCGGAAAATGGAAAGTAGAGGTGTGTCACAGTTATGGCTTAAAAGTTGTTAAAATTGTAGCAGACATATGTTGTATTATAACGCAATGACAACATTTCGGTGGTACATAAGCCCATGGCAGAAACGGGAAGTCGTTTAAGACGATTAATCATCCCATGGCATTAATCAGTTAATGCGGTGTAATCTCTGCAGTTCTTTGACCAGCCTCCTCGGAACTGTTTGAACAGTCCCTGTTGCTGATTGCGGAGCCAAGACGTTCCAAGTGTGTGACATGTTCTCTATCTCCATTGTTGATTGTCATATTTGGTTGATATGTACGCGTAATTTTATTCTCATTACTTTGTTACGTGGAGCTGTACTTGCATTATTATATTCAACACAAATACTGCACTTGGTTATTAGTTTTAATGTCATGGCAGGGTAGACCAGGTCCTAAGTCTTGGTTGGCAAGTGGTCTAGGATGGAAGCTCCGAGAGGCGAACAGTTAGAGTATTGCTTTGCTGATCCGGCAGATTCTACAGCTTACCTTGTTCCAGATATATTTGTGTTACCTTTCCTCTGGAGTAAACTAGACAGGCTGAGAGAGGGATCATGCTGCATGGGCAACACATGGTCTCTAAATTCAGCCCCGGCTTTGTCCTATGGAGAGGTATAACTCCAGTTGACACACTATCGTCTGTCAAGGCGGCAAGGTTATCAGTCAGTTTTGTTAGTAGACATGATTTATTGTTTAACCGGGTATACAGAATAATAATCGTGGAAATGGATCAAACAATGTAGGAATAATGAAAACGAAGATACCCACCAACCACCAATTGATTGTGTTGTCTTGGTTGTTTTTATTATTTTATTTTGTATTCTTACAATGTGACCAACAATAGATTACTGCCTCTTCTTTCTGTTTTTGATAAGCTTTGATTATGTATTGGTCTCTTTCAAAACGATCATGTTGACAGTCCATGACATTTTCAGTATTCTTCTTGAAAACCACATCTCTGAAGTTTTTAAGAATTTTTTCCTTGCCGTAGAATAACTTTCAATCAGATAGCGCTGGGAACTATTAGTAGTATGACTCTTCGCTGGCTGTTGAACGAGTGAACGGAGCTGGTATGGGAATGTCCTGAGTGCAGTGATGTTGGTTCTTAGTTCAACTCAACTCAACTTTCCCTGCCGTAGTTATGAATTGACACATATGTTAGAACTAGTTCTATGTAACATGCAATAATTCCTTCTCCAACTTCTAATGGCAAGAAGTATTGCAAAAGATGTTCATTATTTGGTAAAACGCAATGTTTGCATGTTCTATTGTGCTCTGTATCTCTAGGATACATCATCAAATTGATGTTATTCATGAGCCCAGATAATCGCATTTCTGTACTTGTCCCAAAATAACACCATACACCTTAACTGATTAAGTGACGAAGGATAATCACTAGTGACATCCCATTTTAACAGAAGGAATATATATCACCACAGCAGGACCGTCTTGTTATTTGTTTTGTTTCGTGATATCTTCCGAAATGTCAATGCTCAATCAATCAATCAATCATGTGCCATGCCGGAAAGCGTGGGCGGTCATGATTCGCCATTTCACTCGATCACCAGAGTCGTGGATCAGCTCAGTGTTCCTGTCTCGTCCATGCCATGTGGCCAAGCCATCCAGGTATTTTCCTCTCGGTCTTCCTCTTGGTCTGTTCCCTTCGATCTTGCCAGCTGTCACTAAGTTCTCCAGTCCATTTCTTCTCATAACATGTCCAAACAATTTTGACTGTCTACGTCTAATTTCTCTAATCAATCTACGATTTTCATTTGTCTCTTGTAGTACTTGGTCATTGGTTTTTCTATCTGTCCATGGTATTCTTTGCATTTTCCTCAGAAACCACATTTCTGCAGCCATCAGATGTTTTTCAGCTTGACTGCACATCGTCCAAGTTTCACATCCATACAAAAGAACAGGCTCTATGTATCCCCTCAACACTCTTTTTCTCGTTTCAATTGACATCATTTTATTGGTCAGAATGTTTTTCATCTTGCTAAAGGCTACTTTCGCAATGGCGATTCTTGTTCTAATCTCTTCAAGGCATCTGCCATCAGATGTTATGACTGTTCCGAGATAATTGAACCGATTCACTTGTTGAAGAATATTCCCATTTACTTGTATATAACATTGTGGTACTTCGTTCTTCCTAGTGACGACCATAACCTGTGTCTTCCTACAATTTAATTCCAACCCCAGCTGCTCACTGTGTACAACCACAGCGTCTACTAATTGTTGCAGATCCTGTGCATTGTCTGCAATCAATACTGTATCATCTGCATATCTAATGTTATTTATGTTTCGTCCTCCAATGCTGATTCCATTTAGGTCTTCTACATTTCTGAAAATATTTTCACTGTATAGGGAAAAAAGATCTGGAGACATTACACATCCCTGCCTAACACCTCTCTTAATAGGTTGGTATTGTCCTACTTCATTATCAATTCTTATGGCAGCTTGTTGTTTCCAATATATGTTTTTTATAAGTCTAATGTCTTTCCCATCAATTTGTAGATCTGCAAGCATATCCACAATGTTGACATGTCTAACTCTATCAAAAGCCTTTGTGTAGTCAATAAAGCAAAGATGTATATCCTTGTTTACTTCTAAAGCACGTTCAATAACTGTTCGCAGCATATACACAGCATTTACTGTACCCTTTCCTTCTATAAAACCACATTGTTCTTCCCCTATTTCAGGTTGTATTTTCTTCCTCACTCTTTGCATGATAATTCGTAACAAAATCTTTGTGATGTGACTCATTATACTAATTGTTCTATGTTGATCACATTCTAAGGTTCCTGATTTCTTTGGGATTGCAATAAATACAGAATTACATAATTCAGAAGGTATATCTCCAGTATCATATAATGTGTTCAGCAGTCTAGTGACTTGCTCTAGTCCAAATTCTTCTAAAACTTTAATCATTTCTGTTGTGATGTTATCTGCACCGGGGGCCTTGCCAGCTTTCATATGCTTAAGAACATTTTGAACCTCCATCTTTAAAATTGCTGGTCCTTCATTATTAAATCTAATAGCATACTGTTCCTCTCTGTTATCATTATACAGGTCTTTCACATAATCTGTCCATACATGTCAATGCTCAGTGAACGTAAATAAACATGATTATACTGGTTCATTTGATGACCATGTTTGGTCCAAACCTACTTATTTGTGTGGCACTGTATTAAACTGTAAATGTAGGTGTGATGTTTCTTTGATTTACCATTACTGTTGCCTTCCTATTATTCAAGATGCTGCGCAATTTTTCACTTTATACAGCTGATGGCAGAAGTGAAACAGAAATCAAAAAAGAGAATAGGAATGGCCAAAAATGCTTTCAACAGAATGAAAACAGTATTAACATCTAAAGAGATTAACAGAGCATAAAAATGAGAATTGTCAAATTATATATATATATATATATATATATATATATATATATATATATATATATATATATATATATATATATATATATATATATATATTCAACTGTGCTATATGGCGCGGAAGCCTGGACAATGACCAAGCAATTAGAAAGTCAAATAGAGGCCCTGGAGATGTGGATATACAGATGTCGTATTTCACGCAAACAAAAACAATAAAATACGGAGTTTCTAGAAGAACTGGGACTGAAAAAGAGAGTTGATGAAAAAAATAAAACAAGAGGCAAGTGAAATATTTTGGCACTTATAAAACAGTACAGGAGGGTAAGGTTGAAGGCAAGCGAGCAATAGGTAGACAACGATACAAGTGGGAAGATAACTTCAAGAGATGGACCAATAGCAGTCTGACAGTGGTCAGGCGAGAGACGGACAGTTTTGGAGATCCACTGCAGGCAACCTTCATTGTGGAGACGGTACCCCATATACTTGATTGAGGATTTGCGAACCAGTCAACAAAATCCATTTCTCTAGCTGACCTTTCAGTGTGTACTATTCCGGTACTACTTTTTTTTTTATTGCTGTTGAGAACGTCACAATAGGTGACCACTCTGTGGAATGGCCCGTATTCCGCTATTGTTAACACCGTGTTGCTCTGGCGTGTGTTGAATCGAGTCTAGTCCACCGTGAAGGGACGTGTTCATAATATTTCATCTATGTGGCTTTGCGACTGGGGCGGTTTTTGACAACTGAAATCCACAAGTCACGCTTCAGATGCTTTTTTTTTTTAAAACAGGTAGAGCCGATTTAAGAGAATTTCGGGATGTGGGTCACCTTAGCATTTTAAAGGTTTCTCAAATTATTCCAGGGGGGTAATGGCCACTTTCTAGACTATTGATGGTGGTCATGTTGAATGTGGACCTCTGGGTGGGATATTTGTGCAGGATAAGGCAGACTAGGTCAAGGCCACGTGTGTAGAGTGTGGAAGAACACATACACCATCATTTGCTGGAGAGAATGGTGCGGCAGGGGATGACCAGAGGGTTGACCGACACTCAGTTCTCCGAGGAAAGGCCAGACGAAACAAAATCAGATTGCACCTGGTACCCTTGGTATTGGGACTCTTCGCTGGTTGTTGAAGATGAGAACGGAGCGCTTATGGGGATGTCGTAGTGCTGCGATGTTGGTTCTTGATTCAACTCAAGTCAACGCAGCTTGAGACTAGCACCATATGCCAAGACCCTTCAAGGCACGCACAAAAGACCGTTACATTTTAACGTTTCATGAGTGCATTTTTCTCGGCGACCCCTGGGGATCGAGGCTGGAGCTACGGAGTTCGTGCTTTGTGCGACGCTTTCGACAGGACGTCCTGCGGAAAGACATCGAGTCATATGGGATAAAACCCAGGGTAATGAAGTCGATGCTCTCGACTTTTAAGTCTTTTTCATCATCATCATGTGCCTTGCCGATAAGCGTGGGCGATCATGTTCGTCTACTTAAACTATAACCAGAGTCGCGGATCAGCTCTTTGTTCTTGTCTCGACCATGCCATGTAGTCAAGCTATCCAGATATTTACTTATCTGCCCTGCTCTTGTTCTTTTCCCTTTAATCTTGCAAATTGTCACCAAGTTCAGCACTTTGTTTCTTCTCATAACGCGCCCAAACATTTCGACCGTCTACGTTTAATTGCTCTAATCAGTTTTCATTTGCTTCTTGTAGTACTTGCTCATTGTTTTTTTTTCTTCTGTCTGTCCATAGTATTTTTTGCATTTTCTTCAGAAACATTTCCACTGCAATTAGAGATTTTTCAGCTTGTCTGCTAATTGTCCACGTCTAACATTTATACAAAAGTACAGGCTCTATGTAGCACCCGAGCACTCTTTTTCTCCTTGTAAATGACATCTTTTTATTAGTTAGTATGTTCTCCATCTTACATAAGGCTACCTTTGCCATGGTAATTCTTGTTCTAATCTCTTCTAGGCATCTCCCATCAGATGTTATGACTGTTCCGAGATAGTTGTTCCAATTCACTTGTTTAAGAATATTACCATTTACCCGTATATCACATTGTGATATTTATTTCTACCTAGTGACGACCATAATCTCTGTCTTCTTACAATGTAATTCTAACCCCAGTTTTAATGTTTACTCATACTCAAATAAAATACATAAATAAACTAGTCACAAAAAGAAGATTTACAGTATATGCGATTTTGGTATACACACATTTCTACCCTAGCCGGTGCCACAGAGTTGGTGCGCTGTGTTGAGATTCTCACTGTATGATCTACGTGAGGAAGCTGGAGCACTAATGAGAGTGTATGTGTGCAGTGACGCTGACCCCTTACACACAACAGAAAATCGAAACCGTATTTTGTTTTGGAATGAAAACTGTAACGCCGTACACGAATCTGGTTTTATTATGTATTGACAGGATACACAAAAATGAACTGCTTTCATTTTTATATGGCGAGTGTATTTTAGTTTCTGAGAACATGCTATTTGTGTTCTAGTTTCTTTGCTGTTCAGATCTTGTAGAATTTTCTTTTCTTGATCAGCGATGTTCTAAGAATTTTTCGTTAACAATTAATTTCAGAATTCTCAATTTTTTTCTAAAGTAGGCGTGAAACTGTCCACGATTCACATCCGCACGTTATGACAATAAATATGTTAAGTTAGTTGCAAATCCTTTACAGGACGTGGCAGTCAAACCCAGCATTTTCAGCTGTTTGTGATTCCTTGTCATGTTTACGTTCAGTGGTTTGCCATTGCTTTCTGAACGACGGGCACTCAGACCATTGTATGAGTTATCAGTTATCAGTTGGGGAATCTTCATTGCACTCCGGACAGGTCCATAGGTGCTCAGATCCTCACCCCCAGCATATGCATCAGCGTCCGGTGGCTGATAGTGCCAGTTCTGTGTTGGTTTACCTCGTTTTCCCAAAGTACCTCTCGCGCTTGGCCGTGCCGATTCTTACTCCCAAGTCTTTCATCCTGGACAGCGATGTGGATTCACTGACGTCAAAGTCCTCTGTTCTCGCCATATCTTTAAGGGCGTTAATAACATCGGCACGATTCCTGGGCTGGCCATCTACAGGTGGTGCAGAGCCAGCCAGTTTATCAGCTCGCTCATTTCCCTCGACTCCCGCATGTCCCGGGACGAAGATGAAGGTGACTTTACGGACAACAGACTTCCGCAGCGACTCAGTCCACTGTCTGCGTACAGCTCCAGCTTCGATCTTCTGAATCATGCTCATTGAGTCACTTAATACACACGCGCTGGTATAATGCTGTGATTCCAGCCATATTAAAGCCTGTGTAACTGCCATCACCTCCATCGTCATGCTGCTCGAGGTCATAAAGTGGGCACCACTGGATTTTTGAACGGTTCGGCCCGCTGAACGGTCTGTAAATGCCCACGCACTTCTCTGTTGCTTTACAACAGATCCATCTGTATAGATGAGCACTTCGGGGCTATCTGAGTGTTCATAGATGAGCGCGTTAACCTCTGCATTGACAGCGGCAGGGTTCTGCTCTCTGCACCGTCTGTCGAGTGTGATAATGCAGGGGAAAGTGCACTTAAAAGCCGGAGGCACCGGCACCCATTCCTTGCCGGGGTTGATACTGGTAAGACTGCAGACCTGTCTGACGACATCTTCCGCCCGACACATCCATGATTTGCCCCTCTTTAGCCTGTTACCTTTTCTCTGAATATAGCGTCATGCAGAGGGTGCTGCTCAACTGCACTTATTTTTAATTGTATGAAAACCAACGCAAGGTGGTCTGTTGCCAAATCGCCCGCAGCTGTGTTTGGAACGCGATGTGGGGGATTACGAATTGCGTCCGTAACTCCTTCATCGCATCGCCGACAATAAATATATTTAAAACAAAAACAACTATCATTTACTGCCACTATATTACCTTGCGGTGTATGGCAGGGGAGTCTTGAGCCTCAGCAAGGCCGCCTGGCTAGTGCAGTCACAACGAACTGTGCAAGTTAGTGTTTTCTTTTTTAACCCTGATAGAAAAACATCCACATCGTACCGAGAATTCGAACCCCGGGTCTCCCGAAGGAGAATCCGGCATTCTTGCTGCTCGGCTAGCAGCGCAATAGATATCTTCTTAAAATTATTTACTTGTATTTGTTCGCTGGTGTTGTGCCAGAGGTTATTAATGTTATTTACCCTCTGTATTGCCCTGATCAGTCTCCTTCTGTCTTCTTTTGAATAGTCCTCATTGTTTTTATTTACGAGTCAGGTCTTAGATATGGCTGAGCTACCGTATGACAGTAGATGGTACTACCTGCTTTCTGTCAGCGCCGAATGTTGGGCGGCGCTCACCAATCCAGATACCCCACATTCTGCTAACGGCTTCGGGCGGAAGAGCGCAATTAGGAGGGTACAAGCCATATCCTAATGCGAGGAAATGCAGCGGACAGGGCAGACCAGGCACTAAGTCTTGGCCGGCAACTGTCTAGGATGGAAGCACCGACAGGCGGACAGTTAGAGTATTGCTTTACTGATCCGGCAGCTTCTACAGCTTGTCTTGTTCCAGACGTATTGGTGTTACCTTTCTTCTGGAGTAAACTAGGCAGGCCAAGAGAGGGATCGTGCTGCATGGGCAACACACGGTCTCTACAACTCAGCCCAAGCTTTATGCTATAGAGAGGTATAACTCCATCCCTGGTCCCCGCCATTGGTTGTAGTTATTATGTGCTTTTTTTTTAAGCACGATGCAACAAACTGTCTGTCAAGACAGCAATGTGCCAGCAGTAGTATTAATCATGAAGCTGAGATATTAAAGATGAGATAGGTGGAATTTCTTCGTTGGTTTTATTTCCTTCATATAGTGTGTTAATAGTTGCAATGTGGTCATCAGTTTGTAGGAAACTCGGAAACATAATGATAACTTGCAAACATAATGGGAAAGAAACTCAAAAAAGATTAATAGTTAGATGGCTTGGTCATCCAGCGCAATCGGGTAGGAAAGCAGACTCCATGCAATGACTGGCGATCGTGTGAGAGGGCGAACGATGATGCTTACGCCTACCGACATGGTGCATAATTGTGATATTATTGATATGTGGTTGGTTGGTTTGGGGGCTGGTTGGTTAACGAATCTCATGGAAGTAAGCCCCTTGTATTGGGATCGACAGACAGATCGAAACAGGCTTACATCGGTGGGTAGAAGTTTTGCCCCCGACCAGGTACCAACGAACTATCTGCCAGAGGAATGTGTTAATATGTCTCTCCAAGCATATAAATCAGTGAGTTGTGCAAAACCAGCACTGGAAGTTCACACTCGATGGAGAGGAATGTTGTGGGTAACCATGTCATGATTCAGCACAGCCCAAACAAGACAGGCTGGGGTCACGTCTTCTTCCTTCACGGATTTTAGGTATGTTATTTCGCGGTGATTGCACTAGCCAGGAGGCCTTAATTCTTCAGGCTGAAGACACCCCACCCCCACCCCGTCCTCTCCCCCGTCCTACACCGTAAGGTATTATAGGCAGAAGACGGTAGACAGTTTTAACAGACAATTGTCAACAGATTAAAATCTACTTCCTTGACGGTGTTAGGTATATCATTGTCATCGGAGTCAAACCGTCTTCTCTCACGGGTTTTAGGAATATTATTATCATCTGAGTCAAACCGTCTTCCCTCACATGTTTTAAGTATGTCATTGCCATCGGAGTCAAACCTTCTTCCCTCACGGGTTTTTGGTATATCATTGTCATCAGAGTCAACCCTTCTTCCCTTACGGGTTTTAGGTATGTTGTTGTCATCGGAGTCAAACCTTCTTCTTTTACGGAGATTAGGTATATCATTGCCATCAGAGTCAAACCTTGTTCCCTCACGGAGTTTAGGTATTTCATTGTCGTTGGAGTCAAACAGTCTTCCCTCACGGAGTTTAGGTACATTATTGTTGTCGGAGTCAAACCTTCCCTCACGGAGTTTAGGAATGTCATTTGTCATCGGAGTCAAACCTTTTTCTTTCATTGTGATTAGGTATATTATTATCATCTGAGTCAAACCTTCTTCCCTCATGGAGTTTAAGTATGTCATTATCGTCAGAGACAAACACTCTCCCCTCACGGAGTTTAGGTATATTATTGTTGTCGGAGTCAAATTTTCTTCCCTCACGGAGTTTAGGTATATTATTGTTGTCGGAGTCAAACCTACTTCCCTCACGGAGTTTAGGTATGTCATTGTCATCTGAGTCAATCATTGTTCCCTCACGGCTTTTAGGTATGTCATTGTCATCGGAGTCAAACCTTCTTCCTTCACGGAGATTAGGTACATTATTGTTGTCGAAGTAAAACCTTCCCTCACGGAGTTTAGGAATGTCATTTGTCATCGGAGGCAAACCTTTTTCTTTCATTGTGATTAGGTATATTATTATCATCTGAGTCAAACCGTCTTCCCTCACGGAGTTTAGGCATATTATTGTTGTCAGAGTCAAACCTTCCCTCACGGAGTTTAGGCATATTATTGTTGTCAGAGTCAAACCTTCCCTCACGGAGTTTAGGTATATTATTGTTGTCAGAGTCAAACATTCTCTCACGGAGTTTAGGTATATTATTGTTGTCAGAGTCAAACCTTCCCTCACGAAGTTTAGGTATGTCATTGTCATCGGAGTCACACCTTCTTCCCTCACGGCTTTTAGGTATGTCATTGTCATCGGAGACAAAACCTCTTCCCTCACGGAGTTTAGGTATATTATTGTTGTCGGAGTCAAACTTTCTTCCCTCACGGAGTTTATGTATAGTATTGCTGTCGGAGTCAAACTTTCTTCCCTCACGGAGTTTAGGTATATTATTGTTGTCGGAGTCAAACCTTCGTCCCTCATGGAGTTTAGGTATGCCATTATCGTCGGAGACAAACCCTCTTCCCTCACGGTGTTTAGGTATATTATTGATGTCGGAGTCAAACTTTCTTCCCTCACGGAGTTTAGGTATATTATTGTTGTCGGAGTCAAACCTTCTTCCCTCACGGGTTTTTGGTATATCATTGTCATCAGAGTCAAACCTTCTTCCCTTACGGGTTTTAGGTATATTGTTGTCATCGGAGTCAAACCTTCTTCTTTTACGGAGATTAGGTATATCATTGCCATCAGAGTCAAACCTTGTTCCCTCACGGAGTTTAGGTATTTCATTGTCGTTGGAGTCAGTCTTCCCTCACGGAGTTTAGATACATTATTGTTGTCGGAGTCAAACCTTCCCTCACGGAGTTTAGGAATGTCATTTGTCATCGGAGTCAAACCTTTTTCTTTCATTGTGATTAGGTATATTATTATCATCTGAGTCAAATCTTCTTTCCTCATGGAGTTTAAGTATGTCATTATCGTCAGAGACAAACACTCTTCCCTCACGGAGTTTAGGTATATTATTGTTGTCGGAGTCAAACCTACTTCCCTCACGGAGTTTAGGTATGTCATTGTCATCTGAGTCAATCATTGTTCCCTCACGGCTTTTAGGTATGTCATTGTCATCGGAGTCAAACCTTCTTCCTTCACGGAGATTAGGTACATTATTGTTGTCGGAGTCAAACCTTCCCTCACGGAGTTTAGGAATGTCATTTGTCATCTGAGTCAAACCTTTTTCTTTCATTGTGATTAGGTATATTATTATCATCTGAGTCAAACCGTCTTCCCTCACGGAGTTTAGGCATATTATTGTTGTCAGAGTCAAATCTTCCCTCACGGAGTTTAGGTATATTATTGTTCTCAGAGTCAAACATTCTCTCTCTGAGTTTAGGTATATTATTGTTGTCGGAGTCAAACCTTCTTTCCTCACGGGTTTTTGGTATATCATTGTCATCAGAGTCAAACCTTCTTCCCTTACGGGTTTTAGGTATATTGTTGTCATCGGAGTCAAACCTTCTTCTTTTACGGAGATTAGGTATATCATTGCCATCAGAGTCAAACCTTGTTCCCTCACGGAGTTTAGGTATTTCATTGTCGTTGGAGTCAGTCTTCTCTCACGGAGTTTAGGTACATTATTGTTGTCGGAGTCAAACCTTCCCTCACGGAGTTTAGGAATGTCATTTGTCATCGGAGTCAAACCTTTTTCTTTCAATGTGATTAGGTATATTATTATCATCTGAGTCAAATCTTCTTCCCTCATGGAGTTTAAGTATGTCATTATCGTCAGAGACAAACACTCTTCCCTCACGGAGTTTAGGTATATTATTGTTGTCGGAGTCAAACCTACTTCCCTCACGGAGTTTAGGTATGTCATTGTCATCTGAGTCAATCATTGTTCCCTCACGGCTTTTAGGTATGTCATTGTCATCGGAGTCAAACCTTCTTCCTTCACGGAGATTAGGTACATTATTGTTGTCGGAGTCAAACCTTCCCTCACGGAGTTTAGGCATATTATTGTTGTCAGAGTCAAACCTTCCCTCACGGAGTTTAGGTATATTATTGTTGTCAGAGTCAAATCTTCCCTCACGGAGTTTATATTATTGTTGTCAGAGTCAAAGCTTCCCTCACGGAGTTTAGGTATATTATTGTTCTCAGAGTCAAACATTCTCTCACGGAGTTTAGGTATATTATTGTTGTCAGAGTCAAACCTTCCCTCACGGAGTTTAGGTATGTCATTGTCATCGGAGTCACACCTTCTTCCCTCACGGCTTTTAGGTATGTCATTGTCATCGGAGACAAACCCTCTTCCCTCACGGAGTTTAGGTATATTATTGTTGTCGGAGTCAAACTTTCTTCCCTCACGGAGTTTAGGTATATTATTGTTGTCGGAGTCAAACTTTCTTCCCTCACGGAGTTTAGGTATATTATTGTTGTCGGAGTCAAACCTTCGTCCCTCATGGAGTTTAGGTATGCCATTATCGTCGAAGACAAACCCTCTTCCCTCACGGTGTTTAGGTATATTATTGATGTCGGAGTCAAACTTTCTTCCCTCACGGAGTTTAGGTATATTATTGTTGTCGGAGTCAAACCTTCTTCCCTCACGGGTTTTTGGTATATCATTGTCATCAGAGTCAACCCTACTTCCCTTACGGGTTTTAGGTATATTGTTGTCATCGGAGTCAAACCTTCTTTTACGGAGATTAGGTATATCATTGCCATCAGAGTCAAACCTTGTTCCCTCACGGAGTTTAGGTATTTCATTGTCGTTGGAGTCAAACAGTCTTCCCTCACGGAGTTTAGGTACATTATTGTTGTCGGAGTCAAACCTTCCCTCACGGAGTTTAGGAATGTCATTTGTCATCGGAGTCAAACCTTTTTCTTTCATTGTGATTAGGTATATCATTATCATCTGAATCAAATCTTCTTCCCTCATGGAGTTTAAGTATGTCATTATCGTCAGAGACAAACACTCTTCCCTCACGGAGTTTAGGTATATTATTGTTGTCGGAGTCAAACTTTCTTCCCTCACGGAGTTTAGGTATATTATTGTTGTCGGAGTCAAACCTACTTCCCTCACGGAGTTTAGGTATGTCATTGTCATCTGAGTCAATCATTGTTCCCTCACGGCTTTTAGGTATGTCATTGTCATCGGAGTCAAACCCTCTTCCCTCACGGAGTTTAGGTATAGTATTGTTGTCGGAGTCAAACTTTCTTCCCTCACGGAGTTTAGGTATATTATTGCTGTCGGAGTCAAACTTTCTTCCCTCACGGAGTTTAAGTATGTCATTATTGTCGGAGTCAAACTTTCTTCCCTCACGGAGTTTCGGTATATTATTGTTGTCGGAGTCAGACTTTCTTCCCTCGTGGAGTTTAGGTATATTATTGTTGTCGGAGTCAAACTTTCTTCCCTCACGGAGTTTCGGTATATTATTGTTGTCGGAGTCAGACTTTCTTCCCTCGTGGAGTTTAGGTATATTATTGTTGTCGGGGTCAAACCTTCTTCCCTCATGGAGTTTAGGTATATTATTGTTGTCAGAGTCAAACTTTCTTCTCTCACGGAGTTTAGGTATATTATTGTTGTCGGAGTCAAACCTTCGTCCCTCATGTAGTTTAGGTATGTCATTGTCATCTGAGTCAATCATTGTTCCCTCACGGCTTTTAGGTATGTCATTGTCATCGGAGTCAAACCTTCTTCCTTCACGGAGATTAGGTACATTATTGTTGTCGGAGTCAAACCTTCCTTCACGGAGTTTATGAATGACATTTGTCATCGGAGTCAAACCTTTTTCTTTCATTGTGATTAGGTATATTATTATCATCTGAGTCAAACCGTCTTCCCTCACGGAGTTTAGGCATATTATTGTTGTCAGAGTCAAACCTTCCCTCACGGAGTTTAGGCATATTATTGTTGTCAGAGTCAAACCTTCCCTCACGGAGTTTAGGTATATTATTGTTGTCAGAGTCAAATCTTCTCTCACGGAGTTTAGGTATATTATTGTTGTCAGAGTCAAAGCTTCCCTCACGGAGTTTAGGTATATTATTGTTGTCAGAGTCAAACATTCCCTCACGGAGTTTAGGTATATTATTGTTGTCAGAGTCAAACCTTCCCTCACGGAGTCAAGGTATATTATTGTTGTCAGAGTCAAACCTTCCCTAACGGAGTTTAGGTATGTCATTGTCATCGGAGTCACACCTACTTCCCTCACGGCTTTTAGGTATGTCATTGTCATCGGAGACAAACCCTCTTCCCTCACGGAGTTTAGGTATATTATTGTTGTCGGAGTCAAACTTTCTTCCCTCACGGAGTTTAGGTATATTATTGCTGTCGGAGTCAAACTTTCTTCCCTCACGGAGTTTAGGTATGCCATTGTTGTCGGAGTCAAACTTTCTTCCCTCACGGAGTTTCGGTATATTATTGTTGTCGGAGTCAGACTTTCTTCCCTCGTGGAGTTTAGTTATATTATTGTTGTCGGGGTCAAACCTTCTTCCCTCATGGAGTTTAGGTATATTATTGTTGTCGGAGTCAAACTTTCTTCCCTCACGGAGTTTCGGTTTATTATTGTTGTCGGAGTCAGACTTTCTTCCCTCGTGGAGTTTAGGTATATTATTGTTGTCGGGGTCAAACCTTCTTCCCTCATGGAGTTTAGGTATATTATTGTTGTCGGAGTCAAACTTTCTTCTCTCACGGAGTTTAGGTATATTATTGTTGTCGGAGTCAAACCTTCGTCCCTCATGGAGTTTAGGTATGCCATTGTCATCTGAGTCAATCCTTGTTCCCTCACGGAGTTTAGGTATGTCATTGTCATCGGAGTCAAACTTTTTTCTTTCATTGTGATTAGGTATATTATTATCATCTGAGTCAAACCGTCTTCCCTCACATGTTTTAAGTATATCATTGTCGTCGGAGTCAAACCTTCTTCCCTCACGGAGTTTAGGTATGTCATTGCCATCGGATTCAAACCTAGTTCAACGACACAGTTGGGCAGAGAACACAGACCTGACCCGAGGCAGCTGATCGTGTGAGAAGGAGAACTATCTCAGCTCATGATGATCTACATAGCCGTTTGGCACTGATGATTGCGTCTGTCCTCTGTCTCGCGCGCTGCCAATCATTTCTGATACTTCAGAGGTATAATTCATATGAAGTGAATATATGAATAACTCTTTAGCTGAAACAATTAAAAGTTACAAGTATTGTTCGAATGCGGAACATCTGTTATCACTACTGTAATTTTACATTTCACACTAACACTTAGTGTTTGCATAAAACCGACTGGAACTGCCTAATTGCTAACGTCTCACTAAATACTGATGATGACCGTTATATAACTATTCACATATATAATAATATAAATTGTGCATAAGCAAAAAGACTGCTTGAATATCAAGAGAACAGAAACAATGGTTACATCGAAGGCTAAAATAACAACAACATGTGCTACAACAATAGGAGGGGAACACACTTAACCAAGTTTATAATTTTACGAGGGTTAGTTAATAAGTAAGTCACAAATGGTTGTAGAAAAATAACTTTAAAAAAAACATGGCACGCAGTTCTATGCAGCCGGTTGTGGGAGGGCTGATAAAACGATGGAATAAGTGCATCAATGTTGGTGGAAATTATGTTGAGAAATAAAGGGACACAGATAAAAATAAACTGATTTTAAGTTGTTATCATCTTTAGTTATTTTTCTACAGCCATTTTTGACTTACTTATTAACTTACCCTCTTAATATCTAGGACCAATAATGGGTAATAGTTGTTATGCCTTTTTGAAGCACAAACTATCGTCTGTCAAGACGGCAAGGTGCCAATGAATGAATGAGATGGAAGATGCACGACAGAGATTAAAAACAGAATAGGTTACGCAAAGGCTGCGTTACAGAAAATCTTATATATAAAAGGCAATCTCCGTCTGTCTGTCTGTATGTCTGTCCTTTATACGTTCGCGAACGGTCCATCCGATTGAGATGAAATTTTCTACACGTCTTCCTCTCATTCCAGCGCTGCCAACTGTCATATTTTTTTTTCTTCTTCCTCCTCCTCCCTCCTCCCCCTCCCTAAATACGTACGTAAATATATGATGATGATGATGAAAGAATCCCCGAACCACAACACTAGGAAAAGCGAAGAAAATGACGTGACTACACAGAATCGTCACACGGCATTCATCATCATCATCAAGTGCCGTGCCGGCTGGCGTAGGCGTTCATGACTCTCCATAGATCTCGGTCTTTGGTTTTCTGGATCAACTCTGCTGCTGATATTCCTCCATGCCACGGCAATATCAATAACAATTCATCTTTTTATGTGTAAGGAAGTTATTTACAGTCATGTAGAAGGGAAGAACAATCAATGGAAGGACAGAAATCACAGAACCTAGACGAGTATGAATTCGGAATGGCGAACTCCCTCCTCCTCTCTTCTCCTCCTCCCTCCTCCTCCCTTCTCCTCCTCCCTCCTCCTCCCTCTACCTCCTCCCCCTCCTCCCTTCCCCTCCTCCCTCCCCCTCCTCCCTCTCCCTCCTCCTTCTCCCTCTTCCTCTCCCTTCCTCCTCCGTCCTTCCCCTCCTACTCCTTCCTCCTTCTCCCTCCGCCTCCTCCCTCCTCTTCCCTCTCCCTCCTCCTCCCTCCTCCTCCTCCTGCCTCCTTCTCCCTCATCCTCCTCCTTCTTCCTCCTCCTTCCTACTCCCTCCTCCTCCCTTCTCCTCTTCCCTCCTCCTCCTCCCTCTACCTCTTCCTCCTCTCTCTACCCCCTCCCTCCACCCTACTCCTCCTCCCTTCTCCTTCTCTTTCTCCTCCCTTTCCTTCCTCCTCCTCCCTCTAACTCCTCCGCCTCCCTCTACCTCCTTACTCCACCCTCCTCCTCCTCCCTCCTCCTCTTCCACCTCCTCCTCTTCCACCTCCCTTTCCTTCCTCCCCTCCTCATTCTCCTTACTCCTCCTCCCTCTTCCCTCCTTACTCCTCCTCCTTCCTCCTTCTCCCTCCGCCTCCTCCCTCCTCCTCCTCTCCCCTCCTCCCTCCTTCCCCTCCTCCCTCCTCCTCCCTTCTCCTCCTCCCTCCTTCTCCCTCCTCCTCTCCCCTCCTCCAATTCCTACTCTCTTCCTCTTCCCCTCCCCCTCCTCCCTCTCCCTCCTCTTCCTCCTCCATCCTCCTCCTCCCTCTTCCTCCTCCTCCTCCCCCTTCCTCCTCCTCCCTCCTCCTCCCTCTTCCTCCTCCTCCTACCTCCTCTCTCCTCCTCCCTCCTCCCTTTTCCTCCCTCCTCCTCCCTCTACCTAATCCCTCCTCCTCCCTCGTCCTCCTTCCTCCACATCCCTCATCCTCCTCTCCCCTCCTCCTACCCTCTTCCTCTTTCCCTCCTCCCCCTCCCCCCTCTTCCTCCTCCATCCTCCTCCTCCCTCTTCTTCCTCCTCCTCCCTCTTCCTCCTCCTCCCTCCTCCTTCCTTTTCCTCCTCCTCTCTCCTCCTCCCTCCTCTCTCCTCCTCCCTCTACCTCCTCCTCCCTCCACCTCCTTCCTCCACATCCCTCCTCCTCCCTCTTCCTCCTCCTCCCTCCTCATCATTCCTCCTCCTCCCCCTCCGGGCAGGGTCTGACATACAGACAGACAGACAGAGTCAGGAACGGGAACGGGAGCTTATATGACTACTTATATGAATTAAATGAGATGCTCCCCACCAGGGACTGGGCGAAGCCGGGCCGGGTCTGCTAGTAAAATATAAAAAAAAGTATCTTATGCAATAAGCCGATATGATTGAATGTTAGAAAGAAAGTATTGAAATGTTACATACAACCTGTCTTGTTGTAAAGCAGTGAATCATAGAACCTGTTTTGTTGTAAGGTATGAATCATAGAACCAGTCTTGTTGTAAGGTATGAATCATAGTACCTGTCTTGCTGTATGGCAGTAAATCACAGATCGTGAATGAACAAATTAGGAAGAGTTTGGAGGCGACCGAGGCGTGGTGCCTGAGACGAATGTTACGAATACTTGGACTGTCAGAATAACTTCCAATGATTGCTTAGAACATGAAAATGAAAGTAGAACATTATATGCAACTATCAGAAAGAGAAAGATAACGTTCATTTTTATATAATGAGAAAAGAGGCACTGGAAAACATCGTGACGACGGGAAAGATTGAACAGGCAGAGGCAGACAGAGAAATATTCGTGCATGGACGTGGCATGGAAGGATAGCATCAGCAAAGTTGATTTAGAACACCCACAACTCTTTCTGTGGAGAGACATGAACGCCTACTCCAGCTGGCAAGGCACATGATGGTATTGATGATGATTTACTTATGAGCACGTTATAGCTGTGCGAGAATTATAAAATAGCTATAGTATCTCATTTAATAATCCATAGACCAGCATACAACGAAAAACGGGAAACACATTACAGCGAGGAAACACGTGACAGCTATAGGGCTATAGAACACTGTTGGCCTACTCTATTATTCTTTTGCGTGGCGAACTTAACATTTGTGTTCGGAGTGTTTGATAAGGGGCGTATTGACACAGGGCGGTAAAGCAAACAAGGAACCTTCTGTGTCTTTTGCTTATAGGGGACTTAGAAATTATAGATGAAGTGGTGGGTGACTGTCGGTAATTTGTCATCGGGTAGAGGGTTCGTGGCTAGCAAATTTGGTCTAGGATAGAGTCCATGCTGTGTTGCGTTGGTGATCGTGTACGACCTCTGTATTTCGTGCTGCCAATTATTTCTGATACTGCAGATTTATATATCGTAGTAGTAGACACCTTGCAGTCTTGACAGACCAAAGTATGTGAGTGGAATGTGGCCAATATTCCATCACAATGTCTGGGCAGAGCTTCAGAGAATCATGTGATGCCCAAACGACATGACCTCTCTCTCGGCCTAGTCTTGTGTATTCCAGAGGAATGGGTAACCAATACGTCTGGCACAAGGTAGGCTGCAGACTCTGGCGGCTCAGCGTCAATCCACCGAGACCTCACCACCACGAGCCGGTGGCGAGTTATGGCCAGACCCTGACACCCAAGGGACCCGGCTTAGAGGCGTTCAGCCATGTCCCACAGGTGAGGGCGCGCACATCTGTCGATCACAAGTGTCCGGACCTGTGTAAAGCGTGCACTATCGTCAGACTCCCCACCTGACTTACAGCGGTCCCCGCGACCAGCGGGAATAGGCCCGCCATAGCTACCGCAGGAGATATTGCCTGTCTATTTGCAAGCAAATCTCCCATACTTCCACTGTGCGGATCTCGCGACCAGCGAGAATAGGCCCGCCGGAGATTATGCTCGTCTGCTGCGAACAAATCTCTACCGAGAGACTGAATAAGTAAAGAAACGATAAAAGTAGTGGTATTTCAATTGCGCTTGCGCTCCCACGTATGCTACACCCTTCATGTGTCTTCACAAAGTCGGACTCGAGTCAAGCTCAACAGGGTCTTCTTTCCCCGCTGATTCTACCAAGCACGTTCCCTTGGCTGTGGTTTCGCTAGATAGTAGATAGGGACAGTGGGAATCTCGTTAATCCATTCATGCGCGTCACTAATTAGATGACGAGGCATTTGGCTACCTTAAGAGAGTCATAGTTACTCCCGCCGTTTACCCGCGCTTGGTTGAATTCGTATGATGTGAATAAATGAATACCTCTTTAGCTCAAACAATTAAAACACATAGTAACAGGAGTAGGTTAACAGTCAACAGCATACCACAACAAGCAATGATGTACAGAGTAGATGGAAACAGAGGAAGAGGCCGACCACGTAAACGTTGGACGGAGGGAATAGCAGAGTCCATGGGAATATCGATATATGAAGTCCATAATCGGGCACTCTCACGAAGTTTATACTTCACCTCGACACCGCAAGGTACACGATGATCATGATGAGTTGAGATGAGATGAGTAACAGGTATTGTTCGAATATGGAACATGTCTTATCCACACGGTTATTTATAGTTTATCACGAACGCTTTCTGTTTGCATAAAACAGGCTGAAACCTCCTAAATGCTAACCCTTCACTATATTTGAGCAATCGTTTATTGTTCGTCGAATACATAATGCTCCTCATTCGAACAATACCCGCGACTATGTGTTTTACATGTTTCAACTAAAGTATTATTCGTTTTTCCATGTCATATACTGTGTAACTGCAGTATGCATCTGACGAGATGCAGCGAAATATACCCGGCAATAAATCGCGGCTTCTGTGTTTACATTTCTGATACTGATGTTCCTCCATGCCACGATGGAGCATCTCCTATAATAATGCAATCATGGACCCTGCACTTCTAAAATAATCCAATCATGGACCCAACATCTTCTATAATAATCCAATCGTCGACCCAACATCTTCTATAATAATCGAATCATGGATTCAACATCTTCTATAATAATCCAATCATGGACCCAGAATCTTCTATAATAATCCAATCACGGACAATTAGCAGACAAGTGAGGAATCATGTTGAAGCTACAGAGATGTGGTGTTACAGAAGAATGATGCGAGCATTTAGGACTATCCGTGGTTGTATCATGGTGATTTAGTGTGACTGTTGATTGATCCCGCTGCTGTACAGCCAACATTATCCTGAGCCGACCAGCAATGAAGATATCTTGACAGAAGTTACCTCACAAAGAGAACTGGTTACTCGTAATAGAAAAAGGCAGTTCATAGTCTGTGGGCATGTTGTGAGAAAGGGAAAGCTGGAGTATGTCGCCAGAAAGGAAGGTTGGAAGGAAGGAAAGACGGGGGTGGGGAACTAAAAGTGAAGATGCTGGACAGTTGAAATCATGACATGGAGGAACATCAGTATCAGAAATGTTTGTCAGTACAGGAGACAAAAGGCTGTGGACAGACATGATCACCGACACCACAGGGTAGGGACTATTAAGAAGAAGAAGAAGAATCCTGAAAAGGACAGGTCCTTATAAGGACCCACCATCCACTCGTCTCTGTATAGTGTGTTTTATTGGCGTGGTTCTTAGAACATTAGTTGCATATTCTTTACAGAACGTGGCTTTCAAACCCAGAATTTTTGGCAGTTTGTGATTTCTTGACAAGTTTACGTTCAATAGTTTGCCATTACTTTCTGAACGACCGACAGACACTCATACCTTTGCATGGTAACAAACGCAAGGCGGCCTGTTTCCAAACCGTGATTCCGTGTGCAACTGTGTTTCGAACGTGGTATGCAGGATTACGAATTGCATTAGTAACACCTTCGCCACAGACCTGTTCTTGGAAGGACTAGTCATAATAAGGACTGACTTTTAGTTTCTCTTCAACCTTTCACGCTCTTCTTTCTTTGTGTTGAGATCCCTATTCGCTTATTCCTCTACATTTTTAACGTATTTTAATAATTTGTTCGCCGGCTCCAGACTGTATTCTGCTGTTAGCTTTGATACACGCTGACATACATGGTTTTGTGTGGTTGGGTTCCTTTGGAACCGTATGTATAGTGCAGAAGAACAAATAGATCATCAAGAACTGTAGAGAATGCTACTGCAGGGAGTGACCAGAGGATCTGGCCGACGCTTAAAACTCCGAGGAAAGACCAGACGGACACATAATCAGACTGCTACCATTAGTATTGGGACTCTTCGCTGGCTGTTGAAGATGAGGACGGAGAACGTTTGTGAATGTTCCGAATGCTGTGATGTCGGTTCTTAACTCAACTCAATATATGGTTTTAGATTCAGCCTGTTATGTTTACATGGCCGATTATCATCCCTACAGAGGGTGTGAAACATGGGGCACTGAAATTTGAGCCAGAATGTGGGACGCCAATGTTTATGGTTAGAAAAACACATTTTCATGTGTTATATCACGGAGTGTGTGGTTGGCCATTCGTCAAAGTTTACTTGTTTACTTCAGCGAGCTACTGTAGCCAGGCTTCGTAAGATATTGCATGGCACGGTCTGGTATTTTATGGTATGGTCTGGTATATTATGATGCGCTCAGATATATTATGGTATGATCTGATATATTATGGTATGGTCTGGTATGTTATGGTACAGTATGGTATATTATGGTACAGTCTGATATATTATGGTACAGTCTATATTATGGTACAGTCTGGTATATTATGGTACAATCTGGTATATTATGGTGCGATCTTGTATATTATGGTATGATATATTATGGTACGTTCTGGTATACTATGGTATGATATAGTGTATTATAGTATGGTCTTGTTATTATGGCATGGTATGGAATATTATGGTTTGGTCTGGTATATTATGGTCTGGTGTATTATGATATGGTATGGTTTTTATTATATGGTCTGATATTGAATGCTATGGTATGGTATGATATTGGTCTATTATAGTCTGGTCTGGTATGTTATGGAATATGGCTTGGTCTAGTCTAGTAAGCTATCGTATGGTCTAATATGGTATTTTATAATATGGCCAGATATGATATTTTATAATGTGGCCTGGGATGATATGTTATTTTATATTGTGGCCTGGGATGATATGTTATAGTAAGGTATGATATTGTATCGCATGTTATTGTCTGGACTTAAATATTATAGTATGGCATGTTATGGTATGTCAGTATGGTACATTATATTATGGTATGGTTCTGGTATGGTAAGGTTTGATTCTAGTCTAGTATGGTATTGTATGGTCTGATTCTGGTCTGGTCTGGTATGGTATGGTCTAATATGGTATGGTCTGGTCTGGTATGATATGGTATGGTATGGTATGGTCAGATTATGGTATGGTATAGTATGGTATGGTATGGTCTGATATGGCATGGTATGGTATGGTCTGGTATGGTCTAGTCTGATTCTAGTCTCGATGGTATGGTATGATTATGGTATTTTATGGTCTGATATGGTATGATATGGTCTTCTAGTCTGGTATAGTATAATCTGATTCTGGTATTGTATGGTCTGATATGGTATGGTCTGGCATTGTATGGTCTGATTCTAGTCTGGTATGGTATGGTATGGCCTGATTCTGGTCTGGTTTGGTTTGGTATGGTATGGTATGGTATGGTCTGATTCTAATCTGGTATTGTATGGTATGGTATGATTCTGATCTGGTATGGTATGGTATGGTATGGTCTGATTCTGGTCTGGTATGGTATGGTCTGATTCTGGTCTGGTAAGTATGGTATGGTATTGCATGGTCTGATTCTGGTATGGTATGGTCTGATATGGTATGTTCAGGTCTGATCTGGTATGTTCTGATTCTGGTATGGTATGGTCTGGTCTGGTACGGTGTGGTATGATATGGTATGGGATGCTATGGCATACTTTGGGTGGTATGGTTGGTTTGGTTCAATGTGTTTTAGTTCGATGTGGTATGGTTTGATGTGGTTTGGTTCGATGTGGTTCGATGTGGTTTGGTTCCTATATGGCATGATTTTCCTAGGATATGGGTCGGGTTGGCTCTTGATGACATAAATTAACCGTCGTAGGATGCAAGTCAACTCTTGAGGATATAAATGAACTGCCGTAGAACTCGAGTCAGCTCCTGATGATATAAATGAATCGCCATAGGATCCGAGCCGACTTTGATATAAATGAACCGTCGCAGGAAGCGAGTCAGCTCTTGATGATATAAACATTAACAGTCGCAGGTGGCGAGTCAACTCTTGATGATATAACTGAACCGCCGCAGGATGCAGATCGGCTCAGGATAATGTTGGCTATAGCAACGGGATCAATCACACTCAATCACGATGATACAACTGAACTATCTACCTCTTATTTTCCGTCACTATAGAAATAAAAAGCAAGTGGAAACACACATGCGTAGACACGTGTCGCTTCATATTACAAGTCTAATTCTAAGTGTCTTTTCCCTCAATGCTTAGCTGGCATTACAATTCCTTGTATTTGGACACACTTGCGAAACACGCCAAAATCGCGGACCTTTCTCCAGGCTGGCCACGAATCCTCATGAGAACTGCGTTGAAAGATATTTGTACTGACCATCGCTAGATGTAGGTCTCGTAAATAATCGTTTTCAACTCATTTGTGTCCCTTCTTGCATTTACATTTTTTCAAACTAACCATATATTAACTCTTAAGCACGAGTTGACAAAACATTAACTCTTGTACTCACACTGACAGTACACGACACGGACTATGATGCAGTTCATGTGCACCGGGGCACCACTGAGAATCCGAATGTGTATATACAGTGCAAACCGCTTAAGGCGATCTCGTATGTGGCGAATTTCTGTTGTGAAGAACAATGTTGTATTGTACGTTGTAAATGAATTACTATATGTTTGAGTTTTTATAACAGGAATTTCTGATAAGAAGAACTATTTCTAGGGATCCTGGTGAGTTCGCCTTATCAAGTCTGTACTGTACTAGATTCACACATACTGTAAATATTATTTTCGAGGGGAAAATATGGTCCCATTACAGTTACTGTCTTTTGGGTGTGAAGTGTTACACCTTCATATATTCTAGTGATGAGAGAAGAGGCATTGGAGAACATCGTGACAACTGGAAAGATCGGTGAGAAGAGAAGCAGAGGCAGACCAAGAGAAATTATTCTGGATGAAAAAAAAAAGTCGCTTAAAAGTTGACAGGGTCGACTTCATCGCACCGGATTTTTATCCCATATGGCT
Source organism: Cepaea hortensis (assembly GCA_963921405.1). Taxonomy (NCBI): domain Eukaryota; kingdom Metazoa; phylum Mollusca; class Gastropoda; order Stylommatophora; family Helicidae; genus Cepaea; species Cepaea hortensis. Next base: position 277,171,605 of record OY992876.1, read on the forward strand.
CGGTCTCTTTCCGCAGCGCGGAAAGCGTCGCACAAAGCACGAACTCCGTAGCTCTAGCGACGACCCACAGGAGTCTCCGAAAAATTTCACTCGTGAACCTAAGGACGCGGCCCGGAATCGAACCCACAACCTTCGGAGCCTAAGTCACACGGCTTGACCACCTCGCCACGAAGACTCCCTCTGGATGAACTGAGATGAACTGAGACGGAGGCATGAAGGAATAATCAGCAACAAAGTTGACCCAGAACACCAAAGACCGAGATCTATAGAAAGACATGAACGCTAACGCCAACTGACAAGGCACTTGATGATGATGATATTATAGACCACGACACAAGAGGTGAGGTGGCTGTTACTTTCCTCGTCGCCTTTCGTTGTCAGTCAGTTGTCTGATTTCATTTTTATGAGATGAGTCTGGATCGGCAACAGAGTCGGGAAACAAAATCTGCTTCGGCTGGGAAGTGAATCCGTACCACTGTCTCGACAGGCAAACGACGCGAGCCTATATATTTCAACCTTTATAGTGCCTAGAGCAGTGGTTCTCAACCGGTGGGGAATTCCCCCCCCCCCCAATCCTCCCTGTAGACCTGTAAATCACGTTTTATGTAGACATCTAGACTTGTTCTAGTATGTGTTATTAAATTAAGCTTCCATTTTTACGTATACTGTGTAGGGGCGGGGGGAGGAGGCATTTATAGGGAATAAATACGACGGGGTGGGGTGGGGGGGGGGAGAATGACATTCTGAACATATGGTGAAGGGGTGCATGGGCCAAAATAGGTTGAGAACCACCGGTCTAGAGTGTACTCATATCGCTGCTTATTTTCCTGATTTCTACACGTGTCAGTCAATATCTAATTCTTCTTCCACTTCTTCTTCTTCTGTTATCTTTCAAGTAGAGTGCGTCACACTTAATTACGCACCTCACAGGTCAGTGTGTCAGACTTCAGCAAGCATCTGTGTCAGGTCTGCTTCCTCTAGACCAGTGTTTCCCAACGTGGGGCCCACGCCCCACAGGGGGGGGGGGGCAATTTGACTGTTAAGGGGGGCAATTCGAAAATGGAAGAAATCGGCTGAATATAACAAAACGGGGAGACTTGAGACTGAAGTTAACTAAATCGGAACCTGACATAAGATCTCTTTGCAGCAAGCATCAAGCGCAAGGATCTCACTAAATTTAAATAATAAATAATTACTAATAATTAAAATAATATAGAAAAATCTTTCATTAAAATTATTTTGTACTTGAATTTCAGTTCTCCATTATATGTTTTGAAAATTTACTTACTGTGTTTGCTCAATAATTTCCTAGTGATTTCTTCCTAAAACCTATCATTCAAGTTTCTTTAGTGAACATTTAAATTTTTGAATATTAAAAATAATGTATATGTTGAGGGGGGGGGGCGTGGGGCGGGGGAGGGGGGCAATATGAATTTTAGAAAGGCTTAGGTGGGGCATGGCACAAAAAAGGTTGGGAAACACTGCTCTAGACAGATTCCATCCCAGACCACGGACTCTATCTACCCGTGGGTACCTTTCCTATCCGAACAATTTTGCCAGGTAGTCTGCCTTAAGGCCTACTCTTTGCGAATTCCAGCTTTCATGAGATTTGTAACATGCACAGCTTGCACACGAGATCTCCTGGTTTTTCGCCCTTATCTAAGAAGGCTATTTATCCGATCTCACTACCCATGAAGTCAGGGGACCTGCGGTATCAATATCAATGGTTCAGATACCTTCTGAGGAAGAGGCAGTAATCCCCCAGCCACTGTTGCCCCGTATTTATCATGCTTTATTTCCCCCAGTCTATACTTCATCATCATCCAGTGCCTAGCAGGCTGGCGTGGACGATCATGCCTCCACAAATTACGATCTCCGACGTCGTGGACGAATTCGTATTTACTCCCTTCCGTGCCATGACACAAGACTGTCAAGAATCTTCCCACGCTGTCTTCATCTATCTCTCTTTCCTCAAATCTTTTCGGTTGTCACAACATATTTTTGTCTTCTCATGGCGTGGCCAAAAACGTCTATACTTATGCTCCGTAAAATAAAACCTTGAACCGGTAACTGAAAAGTACGCAGCTATCTCTGTTATCTTGAATCTGTCCTGATTTGGACTATGTCTTCTAGTCGACATTTGTCTGTAGTTTGTTGAAGTGTCAGAATGTCTGGTCAGCTATGGGAAGCTTCTTTGGGCATGTCATGAGAAGGTGAAGGCTGGAGTATGTCGTCACAAGGGACAAGTTGGAGGGGAAGAGAGGCAGGGGGAGACCAAGAGAGAGATGCTCGACATCTTGACATGGTGGCACTGAGGAATATAAGTATCAGAAATGATTGGGAGCACTCGAGATAGAGGGATATGGACAGACATGATCGCCAACGTCTTACAGCACGGACTATAAGAAAAATACGGTAAACCCGTGGAAATGTAAACAATATAAAATAACACAAATAATGCAGCTTTACAGAACAGAATTATGAACAGTAGCTGCATTACATTGTGTTATACTATAAGAAGAAGAATAGGAAGTCGGGGAGCCGTACTGGTGTAATGGCCAAGCGCTTGCCTGCTGTCAGAGATTATATCCACATGGTGTGCATTCGAATTTGTAAAATTGATCTAGATCCCAGGTTGACACACATTAAAATGTGTGCCAGGAAATGTGTTGCGAAGTAACATCATCCTGAGATTGGTCTATAAAGACATAAGCCTATCGCCATATATCCAGAGCTCCTTAAGGCATGCAAAACGGTCGTTTACTTTGCTTAACAGGAAGTCCGCAATGACGGCTGGCAACGCCAAGAACACTTTTCACGTCTTGTGGTGTACTGGTGGTGTATAGGTGGTTTCCTCATAATGTTTCTAGACACCGGAACTCAACGGGTGATATGTCATTATCAGGTCTGCCCGAATGTTTAGTTTGGTGTAGAAGGGTACAGAAGAAGAAGAAGAGAAGAAGAAGAAGAAGAAGAAGAAGAAGAAGGAAGAAGAAGAAGAAGAAGAAGAAGAAGAAGACGAAGAAGAAGGAAGAAGAAGAAGACGAAGAAGAAGAAGACGACGACGACGAAGAAGAAGAAGAGAAGAGAAGAAGAAGAAGAAGAAGAAGAAGAAGAAGAAGAAGAAGAAGAAGAAGAAGAAGAAGAAGAAGAAGAAGATGACGACAATCGTAGATTACAAGTAAAAAAATGTCAACCCAGAGAGAAACAAACACATTTAACGCCAAGTGAAAAAAAGAAAAAAAAGAAACAGACACACACACACACACACACACACACACACCACACACACACACACACACACACACACGCACGCACGCAAGCACGCACTCACGCACGCACAGACAGAGAGAGAGAGAGAGAGAGAGATACCACACACACCCACACACTCACACATACTCTAAACCAGAAATTAGTCTAAGTTAAAGTTGAAACAAGCGCAAATAAGAAAAGAGAGCCGGCAGGAATATAAATATTCTCGAATACGGAACATTTAAGGAAAAAAATCTGGTATGGTGGAAAATTGTAGATCGTTTGGTTTTGTTTTTGTTCTCAAAGAACAGGATACAGATGAAAGGAAGAGTAAGGAAACCTGTCAAAAATGACGAATATGTAAAGGAGGATGTTTAAATTTATTGGTGCAACAGATTTGTAATGTCTATCAGGCAAGTCAGTTTAGAAACACGAAAGAGATCTTTCTCATCTCATCTTGTTCGTCTTGTGAGTTGCTGTGTCGAGGTGAAGTATACGCAGTGGGAGAGTGCCCATTCATGGGCCTCATACATCGAGATTGCCACGGTATTATTCTCTCTGTCCGTTGTTTACATGGTCGGTCTCTTCTTCTGGTTCCATTTGATCTGCGCATCATTGTGTGTTGTGGTATACTGACAGTTGCTAGCCGATTTATATGGTCGAACTATTTAACTTGCTGTTTTCTAGTAAAATCTAGCGCAGCAATTACCTCCACTTTAGTCCTGATTTCTTCATTCTTGATACGTTGGGTATCCTTCTCATGAATCTCATTTCCGTTGCTGTAATTTTTCTTTTTTTTTTTCTTTCTGTCATTGTTTAGATTTGGCGTTGGTAGCATAGAGTTGCCGGTCTCTCTGGCTGTGGGGTTACAACACTTTCTCTCTGTAATCCCGTTTATCACGCAGAGTCTCGCAGCGGAGCGAGAACTGAGGTGGTTCGACCCCCGCTCGTGACTTGCGGATACTGAGCCGGCCGCTCAGAAAGCAATGGCAAACTACTGAGCGTAATCTTGCCAAGAGATCAACAGACAGCTGAAAGATGCTGCTGTTGACAGCTAAGTCCTGTAAAAGGATACGCAAAACATTTTAGCATAGAGTTGGTAGGAAGATTGTGTTATACAGAGGTTTTTAGTATCTATTGTTATATCTCATTCATATGTAACATTGTACACGAGTTTTCGGATAATTGGAAGCGACTTCTCTCTTTCATATGTATGAGTGTGTATTTGTTGTATTTTGCTCGTTTATTTGTTTGTGTGTGTACGTGTATGCACAAGACAGCTGCGGTAGCTTAGTGGCTAGACGCTGACCTAGATTATATTGATTACAGAGGTGTTTCGAAGGCACCGTGGCCAGGTTCTATATTGTCCAAGGCCTACTAAAACGTCCTAGTCGTGCGTCCTGGGCAACAGGTCCCTTCGGGGTTCTGGCTAATGTAGTAGGATCGCTGATTCTTCCGACGTCGGAGAGTATCTGCCTGCACGGCGAGGAACAACCAGTCTGCACACCAATAAGCCAGACATGGGACAACGGATACTCACGCAAACCTCAGTCCGGTAAGACAACATGATGTCTTCATCCGACATACAGGACTTCACGCTTGAGTTCACAGCCAGCGAATGCAAGCAAGCAACTAATAACCACAACGGTTCTCAACCGGTGGGGAATTCCCCCCTAGGGGGAATTTTAGGGTTTCCAGGGTGGAATTAAGATTATTTCAAGATCGCATTAATACAAGAAAAAAATGTTTTGCATATCCTTTACAGGACATCGCTGTCAACATCAGCATCTTTCAGCTGTATGTTGATTTCTTGGCAAGATTACGCTCAGTAGTTTGCCATTGCTTTCTGAGCGGCCGGCTCAGTTATCCCGCAAGTCACCAGCGGGGATCGAACCGCTCCCAGCTCTCGCCCCGCTACGAGACTCTGTGTGATAAACGGGATTGCGGAGAAAGTGTTGTAACCCCTCGGCCAGAGAGACCGGCGTTAATATAAGAACCGATTACTTTATATTGTTTTTCCCTTCATACTGTACGGTTCTGTCCTTCTCACCCTTCTAAAATTCAATTTATAAAGTAAGTAGACCCACAAATCATGTTTTATGTGGACGTCTAGACTTGTTTTAGTATGTGCTATTAAATTTAGCTTCCATTATTACGTATTGATTGATTGATTGATTGATTGATTGATTTAGGAATCGACATCACAGCATTCGGGGCATTCCCATAAGTGCTCCGTCCCCATCCTCAGCAGCCAGCGAAGAGTTCCAACACTAATAGTACCAGTAGCAATCTGATTATATGTCCGTCTCGCCTTTCCTCTGAGCGTTGAGCGTCGGCTAGATCCCCTCGTCACTCCTCGCTGACTCATTCTTGCCAGACCATGGTAATCCATTTGCTCCTCCGAGGTGTACACGTGCTCCCACAAGGCCGCAACCACATCTGCCTTGTCATGTATCAATACCCCACCAAGTTCTGCAGAGCCAGCCAATCTGTCCGCCTGTTCATTTCCCAGCACACCGGCATGCCCCGGAGAAAAGATCCAGGCGATGCTTGCCAATTATTACGTATACTGTGTAGAAGCGGGGGTGGGATTTTTAGGTAGGAAATACGAAAGGAGGAATGACGTTCTGAAAATATGGTGAATGGGGGAACGGGCCAAAAAAGGTTGAGAACCACTGAATAACCAGAACATATGATGTGATACAAGTATGACAGCAATGGACCTGTCCTCAACCACTTCTTTCTTTTGTTCTTAACTGCTCTATGCCGCTAGGTATCGCAGGCTTGTTTGATGATTCGTTTCCGAACTAGGGCTCTCTCGGTCGCTTGATTGGCTGAGATGTCTTTATAATAATAATAATAATAATAATAAGTCTTTATTTTCAAAGGGTTAAGAATTGGGCACGCAGGCCCGTCTGACATTCTGCCCTTCTTCTCTATTTCCTCTCATACATTCTTTCATTCAACATCACTTATGAAGCAACTTTTGACAACAAAAGAACATTAAAACGCATGAAAAATAATCAATAACAAATGACTCACTGAAGCAGTGTTTAACATGGGCATTATAAATACCTAAGGAGGGTGTAACGTGCCATACATAAGGGAATGTTTTTTGGCTAGTTGTCGTTTGAGATAAGTTACCATTATTGTCTTTTTTGTGTTGTTTGTTATGGGGGCATGTAGTCTGCACTAAGGTAGTGTTCAAACAGGTTGCGAATGTATGTATCATGATTGGTGGTGTCTTTGATTTCTTGTGGAAGATTGTTCCACAACTGAGCGGCAGAGTATGCTAAGCTTGTTTTATATAAGTCTATCCTAGGTTTAGGGACATGAAGTATATTTAGTCGTTCGCTATGTCTAGCGTTATATTTAAACAATGGCCAAAGGTAGCTTGGAGCATTTTGAAATAGGATTTTGTGAATTAGTTTGGTTTTATTAAAAAGCAGGCGCTTGTGGAGTGGCAGTAACCGGAGACGTTTATATAGGTTAGAATTGTCGGTAAGCTTTTCACCATTAATTAAACGCACTGCCCTTTTCTGGAGTGAATATAGGCGTTTTGTTATTGATTTGGAGCATCCATCCCAGACTGTGGAGCAGTAATCAATATGTGTTTGTATATGAGAAGTATAGAATATCTTTCTTGTGTTTTTGTCAAGGAAATTTTTAATTTTGGCAAGTTGGTATACTTTTTTGGCTATTTGTTTAACTAGAGCATGAACAGTTTTTAAGGTGTTGATCACTCCACTGATCCATGTTTTTCGTGGTCTTCCCCTGCCTCTTGATGTTTCCAGTTTATGTTGTATGCTCTTACTGTTGGTGACATTGTGTTCATCCTCACAAGATGGCCGAACCACTAAAGAAGAAAATTTGGGCCTTTGACCTCAAATGATACAAAAAATTCTTAGAATATCGTAGGCCAACATCTTACACTATCATGGACCAAACATTCTCACACTATCGTGGAACAAACATTCTTACACTATCGTGGACCAAACATTCTTACACTATCGTGGATTAAACATTCTTACACTGTCGTGGACCAATCATTCTTGCACTATCGTGGACCAAAAATTCTTACACTATCGTGGACCAAAAATTCTTAGACTATCGTGGACCAAAAATTCTGAGACTATCGTGGACTAAACATTCTGAAACTATCGTGGACCAAAAATTCTGAGACTATCGTGGACTAAAAATTATGAGACTATCGTGGACCAAAAATTCTGGACTATCGTGGACCAAACATTCTTACACTATCATGGACCAAGATTTCTAACACTATCGTGGACCAAACATTCTTACACTATCATGGACCAAGATTTCTAACACTATCGTGGACCAAACATTCTTACACTATCATGGACCAAGATTTCTAACACTATCGGCATGATCGTGGACCAAACATTCTTACACTATCATGGACCAAGATTTCTAACACTATCGTGGACCAAACATTCTTACACTATCATGGACCAAGATTTCTAACACTATCGTGGACCAAACATTCTTACACTATCATGGACCAAGATTTCTAACACTATCGTGGACCAAACATTCTTACACTATCATGGACCAAGATTTCTAACACTATCGGCATGATCGTGGACCAAACATTCTTACACTATCATGGACCAAGATTTCTAACACTATCGTGGACCAAACATTCTTACACTATCATGGACCAAGATTTCTAACACTATCGTGGACCAAACATTCTTACACTATCATGGAACAAGATTTCTAACACTATCGTGGACCAAACATTCTTACACTATCATGGACCAAGATTTCTAACACTATCGTGGACCAAACATTCTTACACTATCATGGACCAAGATTTCTAACACTATCGTGGACCAAACATTCTTACACTATCATGGACCAAGATTTCTAACACTATCGTGGACCAAACATTCTTACACTATCGTGGACCAAGATTTCTAACACTATCGTGGACCAAACATTCTGAGACTATCGTGGACCAAGATTTCTAACACTATCGTGGACCAAACATTCTTACACTATCATGGACCAAAAGGAAGAAAAAATACTGAAAATCAACAAGGTGTGAACATGGACGAAAACTGACTCAAAAACAGTTCATGTCTGGGAACAGTTCATGTCTGGGAACAGTTCATGTCTGGGAACAGTTCATGTCTGGGAACAGTTCATGTCTGGGAACAGTTCATGTCTGGGAACAGTTCATGTCTGGGAACAGTTCATGTCTGGGAACAAACTACTTTGGCCATATTAAACGTCACAGTGGACTGGAGACAACTGTGATGGGAGACTCCGTGGCGAAATGATCAAGCCGTCTGCTTCGCGCTCCGAAGGTTGTGGGTTCGATTCCGGGCTAAGTCTTTCGGTCCACGAGTGCATTTTTCTCGGAGTCTCCTGTGGGTCGTCGCAAGAGCTACGGAGTTCGTTCTTTGTGCGATGCTTTCTGCAGGTTGCCCTGCAGAAAGAGCTCGAGCCACATGGGATAAAACCCGGGGCAGTGAAGTCGATCCTCTCGACGTTTAGAACTTTTTCCAACAGTGATGGAAGGCGCGGTTCCTGGAAGATGAGGCAGGGTCGGCCAGCATGAAGATGAGCACGGGGCATTGCAGACACCTTGGGTATGCGGGTGCGTGCGGCACGAGAAATGGCCAGAGAATTTTTTTTTTTTTTTGCTCATCGTGATGAGAGCTACCTCTGCAAACGATCTTTTACCTGAGCGAGAATAAGTATTTCGCGGTAGAGTAGATATCGCCTGCGCGTTGGGTTATATCTTGGCCTTTACTCTGATAATGGTCTGAGCTGGGTAAACGTGAGTTCGATACCCGATATCTACGTTCGATAAGTGAAAGAAAGACTGGCTGTCTATTCCTCTGTGCACTTAGACTTAAAGGTTGTGATGGTCCTGGCATTGCACATTGCCACAGCAGTTTCTTGCTACGAGATCTATTGTGTGTGCATGTGTGTGTGTGTGTGTGTGCGCGCGCGTGCGTGTGTGTGTGTGTGTTTTAAATCTCTATAGACGTGTAAAATACTATATGATACCAGAAAATACTACTAAATACTACATAATTTTTTTTCTCCCGCGTTTCCATCCTGCTTCAGGATATTGCGGTCAACACCAGCATCTTTCAGCTGTATGCTGATTCATAGGCTAGATTACGCTCATCAGCACGCCACGACTTTCTGAGCGACCGGCTGCATACTCTCATAAGTCACTGGGGCGACTCGAACCACTTCTAATTCTCATGCGCTCACGTCGACCACGAGAGTATTCGGGGTTAACGGAGAAAGCTGCTAACCCCTCGGCCAGGCAGCCGGCAAATACAACATAATACTACAAACTATTACTGAATACCACAACATATTAACTAAATACTACATACTATCACAAAATACTACCAAATAATATATAATACTACAAAATACTACATAATACCACAATATACTACTAAATACTACATCATAACACAAAATACTACTTAATACTGCATAATACCACAAAATACTACAAAATACTACGAAATACTACATAATATTACAAAATACTACATAATAATACAAAGTACAACGGAACACTACTAAATACGACATAATAGTACACACTACTACATAATACTACAAACTACTACTAAACAGTGTACCGCCACAATGTAGATTGGCTGTAACGGATCTCCAACACAAGCTGTCCATCGCCTTGGTTGTATGCTGTAGCAGACTGCTCTGTTCGCCCATCTACTGATGTTATCTTCCCACTTGCATCGATGTCTGCCTCCTGCTCGTTTGCTGTTTACATTTCTGCGTCACAGATGAATGTTGAATATATACAACAGTTGACAACCAACCATAGAACAAACCACGCAACTAACCAACCAACAAACCATCCAGCCAACCAGTCAACCAACAAACCAACAGTGTTGAATGTAAACATAATTTGACAACCAACCATAAAAAAAAAATAAAAAAATCATCCAACTAACCAACCATCAAATCAACCTCTCATCCAACCAACCAATAAATCAGCAGTGTTGAATATGTACAACATTTGCAATTCTCAAGTGACAATTAATTGACAATTTGACCATTAAATATTAATTCCTCATCCATTAGGACACTCTAGGCATCAAAGTGCAGGAGGCAGAGGAACAGGTCAAAGGTCGAGGGTCAATGGTGTCAGTGGCGTTATGCAAGGACCTGCTACGCGAGACGACTCAAATGTTACATGCACGAGGGTGCTTCAAATGAAAATCTTAAAAGTTGTGCGTGTGCATGTGTGTATCTGTGTGAATATATTCTGACAAAGTAAATAACAAATGTATAATTTTTCGATGTAGTCACCACCGCGTTCAATGCAAGTCCTGCAACGACGATAAAGTGCTTGAATTACTGTAGAAACAAATCATCTTGGTCTCGTGTGCTGTACCTCTTTATCGGACCGACAAGTCTGTCACATAAACCATGCCGTTTTGAATCTTCCTACCCCACTCATACACTTGCTGGACTGACAGACTTGCATCACCATACTGGACCTTCATTCGCCGATGAATTTCTATAGGTTTCACTCCTTCACTGGTAATAAAAACGGATAACTTAACGCTGCATCTCTTAGGTGCATGTCAAAAGTGGGGAGGCTATCTTTAAACTGTCCTTATGACGTCACCATGTTCATCTGCGCCGTGATATCATGTGCTTAAAACTCTTGATATCCTCACGAACAAAACTGGCAGGCTACAAAACAATGCCATGGTTATTGTAATTTTTTTTTCAGGCTTTTAAGATGTTCACGTGAATGCCCCACGTACTATCCTTAAGTTTCTCATTGTGTATCCTATACACAGCCAGCGTCTGTTTCTCAACCCCTCGGTTCACTGGAATTTGTTTAGTTCTCTTCTTGAGCTCACTCTCTTCTACTCTACTATTGTTGCTATGAAGCGTCACAGAGAGGAGGTAGATGTAATTTTCTGTGTTTTCTTTGTCTTGTTGCTTGTCCTAATGTCTGTTTCTCAACCCCTCGGTTCACTGCAATGTGTTTAGTTCTCTTCGTGAGCTCACTCTCTTCTACTCTACTATTGTTGCTATGAAGCGTCACAGAGAGGAGGTAGATGTAATTTTCCGTGTTTTCTTTGTCTTGTTGCTTGTCCTAATGTCATTTTAAATGCTTTAATGTCTCTTTAACTCCATCTAGCTAACTCTTCCTGGTTCGTTCTCTCGCCTTGTATCCCAATGTTTTCATCTAGCTGCTGGTTGATCTAGTTTCATTCAAGCTAAATGGCCGAGCCATTTTATTCTGATATATTCTCTAGTCTGTAATTGGTGTTATCTCTACACTTGTTCTTAGTTTCTCATTTGTCTCTCTTTCTCTTTCTTGTTTTCCCAGCTCTGTTTCTTATGCATCTTATCCCACATGATGTAATTTTACGCAGGTGTGTTTCTAGGACTGTCCATGTTTGTCATTGGTAGCACAGCTTTGGGACGAATAAAGCATCTATCAGCTTCTTTTTTGCATACGTGTTGATATTTGGATGCTTTAGGGCAAGTGTTATTTGATATTGACATTGTTTGCTTTTTGTATTGTAGTTTATATTTCTCTATCTAGTCTGATTCTGTCGTTATGAATCAATAAATTAGTCGCATGTCCTTTGCAGGACGTCGCAGTCACCACCAGCATGTGTTGGCTGTTTGTAATTTACAAAGCAACTTTACATTCAGTAGTTTGCCATTGCTTTCTGAACAACCGATACTCATTCCATTGTATGAAAACCTGCGTAAGACGGCCTGCTTCCAAATCACCTGCAGCTGTGTTTTGAACGCTGTATGCGGGATTGCTAAGTGCGTTCATAACCACAGCACAGATGTTGAGTCATGACCGGGTTACATTCCACCATGTCTGGCTGTAGAAGTCAAGTTCCACTACCACCGGGTCACATTCCACCATGTCTGGCTGTAGAAGTCAAGTTCCAGTACCAGTTTAGCAACCCCCGCAGGTTCTGTCCTTGGAGAAGGGAAGCAAATTTGCAACACAATCTCGTGGTTGAGATCTCTGCAACACATTGTAGTGGATGAGATCTCGGCAACACAGTCTCGTGGTTGAGATCTCTGCAACACATTGTAGTGGATGAGATCTCGACAACACAATCTCGTGGGTGAGATCTCGGCAACAGTCTCGTGGAGGAGATCTCGGCAACACAGTCTCGTTGGTGAGATCTCAGCAACACAATCTCGTGGGTGAGATCTAGGCAGCACAGTCTCGTGGAGGAGATCTCGGCAACACAGTCTCGTTGGTGAGATCTCAGCAACACAGTCTCGTGGAGGTGATCTCGGCAACACAGTCCCGTTCTTGGGGGCCGGGTCAGAAGTAAAATCTCCACATTAATGTAACTCCAATAATACAAACTCTTTTCAGGACCTGGACTATCTGAGCGACCCTGAAACGGAAGTACAGAGTTACAACTCTGTTTTCACACAACAACAGCAACAACAGCGACAAATGAGTTCGAACGCAAGACTTTTAGAATCAGAATAAAACGCGTTAACTCTCAACCATGTTGACTCTCAATAAGAAATGATGGATGGGACACGCTATGTACAGACCAAAGAACAAAAACTAAGTCTGTCAATGACACCAGACATCCGGTCAGATAATATATCTGGTATCTTGATCTACTTAACAGAAACGCAGACCTACATTAGTCTAGAAGCCGGGGAACATCTAATGACAGTGGACATGTGGATTCTGAGGAAGATGCAAAGAATACCATGACAAATCGATAACCCCGACAAGAAACAAATGAAATCGGAAGACTGATTCGAGAAATCAGACTTAGACAGTCAAAATATTGTTGGCACATTATGAGAAGAAATAAACTATGAAAACTTAGTGACAGCTGACAACATTGATAGGAGAAGAACAGTATGTCTGTCTGTCTGTCTGCCTGCCTGCCTGCCTGCCTGCCCGAATGCCTGCCTGCCTGCCTGCCTACCTACCTATCGGTGTGATTGTCTGTCTGTCTCTGTGTCTGTATCTTTGTGCTCCTATAAATACCTCAAATCTACCTTTCTTATCTAACCCCCTTCTCCCTTCTTGCACATGGTAGCACACACACACACACACACACACACACACACACTTACACAAACTAGGAATACGCTAACTGTTCAACTATTCCTGTGTTGTGTTGTATTGTTTCTCTGTCCGTACAGACGAACAAGGCATCGGTAATTCCACACTGGCGCCATAGCAATTAGTTAGCTGCATTTAAAAAGAAGTCTCAAACAATAAAAGCGATGATTAGCATCGCAAGTGTCTATATGCTAGCTCGTCCATCTGCGTCGTGGATGTCCGGTGTTTGGGTCCTTCAAAGCTTCGTCTGTCACAAGGAAAGCATCACGTGCGATTGGTTATTCTTCAAGTATACTAATCAAATGGCAGTGTGTGACTGGTCATTCTTCGAATATACTAATCAATTGATAGTGTGCAATTGGTTATTCTTCAAGTCTACTAATCAATTGGCAGAGTGTGATTGGTTATTCCTCAAGTATACTAATCAATTGGCTGTGTATGATTAATTATTCTGGGAGTCTCCGTGACGAAGTGGTGAAGCCGTCTGACTCGGACTCCGAAGGTCGTGGGTTTGATTCCGGGCCGCATCCTTGGGTTCACGAGTGCAGTTTTTCGGAGACTCCCGGGGGTCGTTGCTGGAGCTATGGAGTTCGTACTTTGTGCGACGCTGCGACAAGAGACATATTTGTAATAAAACCCGGTGCCATTAAGTCGACCCTTCGATTTTTAAGCGACTTTAAGACTGGTTATTCTTCAAGTATACTAATCAATTGGCAGTGTATGATTGGTTATTCATGTATGATTGGTTATACCTTTGCTTTATTGACTACACAAAGGCTTTCTATAAAGTGAGACATGTCAACATGATAAGGATGCTTGAGAATCTACAGATTGATGGAAAAGACCTTAGAATTGTAAAAAACATATATTGGAAACAACAAGCTGCCATAAGAGTTGATAATGAAGAAAGCCAATATCAGCCTATATAGAGAGGTATGAGACAGGGATGTGTAATGTCTCCAGATCTGTTTTCCCTCTACAGTGAAAGTATTTTCAGAAATATTGAAGATATGAAAGGAATCAACATTGGGGGACGATGCATCAATAACATTAGATATGCAGATGATACAGTCTTGATTGCAGACAATGAACAGGACCTGCAAAATTTAGTAGATGCAGTTGTTACACACAGTGAACAACTAGGGTTAGAATTAAATTGTAAAAAGATACAGATTATGGTCGTCACTAGGAAGAACGAAATACCACAATTTAATATACAAATAAATGGGAATATTCTTCAACAAGTGAATAGGTACAATTATCTCGGAACAGTAATAACATCTGATGGGAGATGCCTTGAAGAGATTAGAACAAGAATCGCCATGACAAAAGTAGCCTTTAGCAAGATGAAAAACATACTGACCAATTAAAAGAAGTCAATTGAAACGAGAAAAAGAGTGTTGAGATGCTACATAGAACCTGTACTCTTATATGGATGTGAAGCTTGGACAATGAGCAGTCAGGCTGAAAAACATCTGATGGCTGTAGAAATGTGGTTTCTGAGGAAAATGCAAAGAATACCACGAACAGCCAGAAAGACCAATGAACAAGTTCTTCAAGAAACAAATGAAGATCGTAAACTGATTAGAGACATTAGGCGTAGACAGTCACAATTTTTTGGGTATGTTATGAGAAGAAATGATCTGGAGAACTTGGTGACAACTGGTAAGATCGAGGGAAACAGACCAAGGGGAAGACCTAGAAGCAAGTACCTGGATGGCTTGGCCTTGTGGCATGGTCGAGACAGAAACACGGAGCTGATCCACGACTATGGTGATCGAGTGAGATGGCAGAACATGACCGCCCACGCTTACTGGCATGGCACATGATGGATGGATGGATGGATTGGTTATTCTTCGAGCATACTAATAAATGCCGGTCTCTCTGGCCGAGAAGTTACACCACTTTCTCCGTAATCCCGTTTATCACGCAGAGTCTCGTAGCGGGCGAGAACTGGGAGCGGTTCGTCCCCCGCTGGTGACTTGCGGGATAACTGAGCCGGCCGCTCAGAAAGCAATTGCAAACTACTGAGCGTAATCTTGCCAAGAAATCAACAGACAGCTGAAAGATGCTGCTGTTGACAGCGATGTCCTGTAAAAGGATATGCGAATTTAAAAAAAAAAACAAAAAAAATTCTAATCAATTGGCCGTGTGTGTTGGCTATTCTTCACGTATACTAATCAAGTGGCAGTGTGTGATTGGTTATTCTTCCAGTATACTAATCAATTGGCGGTGTGTGATTGGTTATTCTTCAAGTGTAATAATCAATTGATGGTGTGTGATTGATTACTTTTAAAGTATGTTGTGTTACACAATGGACAGAAGAGAAAGATCAAGTGATAAGATCTTGAAACTGTTTGGCCTGTAGCAGACACCAGCGATTATGACTCTCACCATCATCCAACATTTCAATGAAGATTAAGGCGCTTATATTAATTATCCATCCATCATGTGCCATGCCGGTAAGCGTGGGCGGTCATGTTCTGCCATCTCACTCGATCAACAGAGTCGTGGATCAGTTCCGTGTTTCTGTCTCGACCATGCCACAAGGCCAAGCCATCCAGATACTTGTTTCTAGGTCTTCCCCTTGGTCTGTTCCCCTCGATCTTACCAGTTGTCACCAAGTTCTCCAAATCATTTCTTCTCATAACATGCCCAAAAAATTGTGACTGTCTACGTCTAATGTCTCTGATCAGTTTACGATCTTCATTTGTTTCTTGAAGGACTTGTTCATTGGTCTTTCTGGCTGTCCATGGTATTCTTTGCATTTTCCTCAGAAACCACATTTCTACAGCCATCAGATGTTTTTCAGCCTGGCTGCTCATTGTCCTAGCTTCACATCCATATAAAAGTACAGGTTCTATGTAGCATCTCAACACTCTTTTTCTCGTTTCAATTGACATCTTTTTATTGGTCAGTATGTTTTTCATCTTGCTAAAGGCTACTTTTGCCATGGCGATTCTTGTTCTAATCTCTTCAAGGCATCTCCCATCAGATGTTATTACTGTTCCGAGGTAATTGTACCTATTCACTTGTTGAAGAATATTCCCATTTACTTGTATATTACACTGTGGTATTTCGTTCTTCTTAGTGACGACCATAATCTGTGTCTTTTTACAATTTAATTCTAACCCTAGTTGTTCACTGTGTGTAACAACCGCATCTACTAAATATAATAAGGACGCGCAAAGCCTATATATTCGTGAGCGGCCATAGTTTGCCATCTCACACGTCACCAGAGTTGTAGATCAAATCTGTGTTCTTGCCTCAATTATGCCAAGTCAATGCTGATACTGATCTCTCTGATTTCTCTTGCTCTTTTCCCAGCAGATTTGCTAGTTGTCACTAAGTTTTCACGTTTATTTGTCCTGACAATGACCCCACAAAATCTTGATTGTCTATGACAGGCGGCACGCAAATTTGGCACGCAGAACGATTTTCAGTGGCATGCCCAATTAATTGAAATACAGTATATCATCTTATAATTGATTGAATGTTTAATTAATTAGAGGCATACAATTCTTTTACAGATATTTCTTCTTCTTCTGCGTTCATCAGGAGTTTTTTTTCTTCCGGACGTGATTGCTTTGTGCCTGTTTACAGCAGAGCTGCGGTCTTGCGCCATTAGGCCGACACATCCGACTTCTGCGGGCATTTGTTGACCGGGTTAAACTTCCCGGCAGATATTTCTGTTCTGACATCCCTTCAAAAAGAAAGTTAGTAGACATCAGAGGCAAGAATGTATGTCATGGTGCAAACTGAGTCATGCGTGAAGCAGGTGTGACCTACCCTGACGACGTTGTGTTTCCAACCCTCCTCTCTCGATTACCTCCACTGCCAACTCTACAGTTCTGACGGCTGTAATATATTCAGCCCATTATTCTGCCAGAACAACCACATTACAAATGTTAGTGTGGCTATTGGGCAAAGTGTGAAGATATTTGAATGTTGACGTGTTAAGTCCACATTTTCTCTACAACACGCACACACAAGCACACGCGCGCGAACACACACACACACACACACACACACACACACACACACACACACACACACACACACACCGCAGGCACGCAGGCACACACACACACACACACACACACACACACACACACACACACACACACACCATATACTGGTGAGATATTTGCCAGCATAACTATTCTTCGTCTTTACTTTAGCATATACATATCTGGTTCCCATGCTTTAAAACTGGGTCGACCCCGGTGTCTCGAGGGTCGGAATAGAAAGGGCAGATCCCGCCACTGCTAGGATGTATAGGTGTGTTTAAAGAACACCTCTATTGCACAACCGACTCCGTGGCGAAGAAGTTACGGACGCAGTTCGTAATCCCGCATACCCCCTTTCGAAACACTGCCGTGGGAGATTTGGCAGCAGACCGCCTTACTTTGGTTTTTTTTTTAATGGAATGGTATGGGTGTCGGCCGTTCAGAAAGTAATGGCAAACAACTGAACGTAAATTTTCTCAGGAATCATGAACAGCCAAAAAATGCTGGGGTTGCCTGCTACGTCATGTAAAGGATATGCAACAAATATTGCACATACATTTCTCGCAAAAGTGATCCATCTCTTATCCCCCCACCCCCAATAGATCATACAAAGATAATCGCAGCATTAGGGATTTTGTCAAACCACCTGCTTATGATCATAATAATGACTATAATTATAATCACGATTATGACCATGATTATGATTATGCTCGTGACTATGATTATGACTATGATTATGACCATATAAATGACTATGATTGTGATTATAATCGTGATTAGGATCGTGATTATGACTACAGCTATGAGCGTGATTTTAATTACAGTTATAATCAAAATTATGAGTGTTATTATAATCACTATTGTGACCACGATCATGATTCCGATTATGATGTTGTATATGACTGTTTACTATTATAACCATGATTACGTTCGTAATTATGACTTTCAATATGATCATGATTAAGATTAGTATTATTATTACGATTAATATTTATAATTATGGTTGATGATCATAAATATGACGGTGATTATGTTTATGAGAATGACATGCTTATGATCATAATTGTGACGATTATTATGGTTGTGATTCAAAATTATGATTATAATTATGATTATAAGCCTGCTCTGTGGCGAAGGTCTTTGGACGCAATTCGTAATCCCGCATACCGCGTTCGAAATACAGCTGCGGGCGATGTGGTAGCAGTCTGCTTTGTGATAGTTTTCATAACATGGTTTGAGTGCCGGTCGTTCAGAAAGCAATGGGAAACTACTGAACGTAAACTTGCCAGGAAATCACAAACAGCCAAAAATGCTGGGGTTGACTGCGACGTCTTGTAATGGATACGCAAATAACTTTATGATTATAATTACGACTATTATTTCAATTATGGTTATAATCATGATTATGATTATGAACAAGAATCTATGTTACTACACTCCGAACAATCCCATAAGGGTCTACCAGCAGAAGTCGACGCGTGTGGTGATGGTTGCACTGTTATAAGATAGCCAGCTAAACAAAGAGTGGGGCACGTCCTACTTGTGATCGGAATAGAACTGCCAGAATGTGTAACTGATAAACCGGGACATCTCTCTTAAGCATGTTTCAAACATTAATTATAGTCATCAAGTGCCTAGCTTACTGGCGTGGGTGATCATGCCTGTCCACAAATTGCGATCTCCGGAGGCATGGACCCATTAGTATGTTGACTCCTTCCCGTGCCATGACATACAACTGACAAGGATTTTATCTCGCCGTAGAAAGTACAAAAAGATTCAAGAAAGAAATGACACCTTCAAGCATCTTGATTGCATATACAAGTAAATGGCCATGATATATAGAAAGTACAAGCAGATACAAGAAAGAAACAATGACATAAACATGTTAATTGTGCTTACAAATCAATAGCCATGATATATAGAAATTACAAAAAGTTCATGATCCAGTGCCTTACCGGCTGCGTGGGCGATCATGCTTCTCCACAAATTATGATCTATAACGTCTTGAATCAGTTTGTTTATTGTCTCCCTTCCGTGCCATGACACAAGACTCAATAATTTTCTCACGCTGTCTTCCTCTATCTCTCTTTCCACAAATCTTTAATGTTGTTACAACATATTCCAGTTTTTGTCTTCTCATAATGTGGTCAACTATGATGTTTGTGATAAGTTGTCTTTGCGACTTAGCTTTCCTCAAAATGTCCAGATTGCTAATTTTGGCTGTCTCTGGGATTTTCTCCATTCTTCTATACTACTACATCTCGAAGGTGTGTAGGTATTTTTTCGCCTGTTTGCTAATTGTCCAAGATTCGCAACCATATTTTAAAACTGGTTCTATGTAACTGGCCAGAACTCATTTTTCTAACTTCCAATGACAAGGCCTTATTGCTTACAATGTTCTTCGTTTGAAAGAATGTAGTTTTTGCTTGTTCTGTTCTATTCCTTATCTCTGTGATGCATCTTCCATCAGACAAAATTGCACCGGGCTTTATCCACATGGTCTCTGTCGGCAGAGCGACCTGTGCATTGCATGTTTGGCTTGAAACTAATTCTGGGCACGTCACAACAGACAAAAACCGAGTAACCGAATTGACTACAAAATATTGAAAGCGAAATATTTGCGTTTGCGCGCGGACATTTGATGTTTCCGAATTAAACAGTTCTAGCAAATGAACACCAAGAAAGGTTTGATTTAATTAAATCTTTCATTTGACAGGAAAAACACCGATCAGCTGGACTGAAATGTTGAATCCTCCCACTTGACTTGGGGACGTAAATTGCAAGTACCTCTGAAGTGGGGTTGGGTCGCATAATGGCGAGAGACACTGGTAATACGGAAAGGTAATCCGCTAATCCACATGCAAAAATAAGTCCAGTGTACTAGAAGTAGTTAGTAGCACATGAATGGACTACGCTTGAGTTCAAAGCTAGCGAACATAAACAAAACATTACATTGGCACCTTGCCGTCTTGACAGACGATAGTTTGTGCTTTAAAAAGGCATAACTTTTACCTATGGCGGCAGCGAATGTGACTGATAAGGCCAATTTGCGCTGTAAATGTCCGTTCACAGTGGGTGCATGTGAACACGTGGTCATTTCCACCATCAGGCACCATCTTACGTCTCATACGCTCGGTGTGTGACTTATCTGCAATAATTTTCTCCTTTGTCTTTATTCCATTTCTGATGTTTGCCCTCCATGCAACACGTTCAGCGGCGACTTGCTCCCAATGTGCATTATCAATGCCTGTATCAATCGTGTCCCGCTTACACACATCTTTGTATCTTTCTATCGTTGTAAACTTTGTAAACAAAACATAAACACACATTAACAGTAAAGGAAAACGAGGATCCTAACAGAAATCCCCCCCCCCCCCCCCCCACCCCTCCTTAAAAACCGAGACTGTCCCGGAAAACCAGCACTTCGGCCAATCCTAGATAAGAACATGATATACACATGCGCTTTCTCCGCCCTCTGATTACGCCACAGGAAACAAAATGTTCAGGGGCGTATTTATCTCTCCGATTCCCCCATCCCATCATTAATTAATGCGTAACTGTCAACACATCATTTTAGAAAGAACCGCTAACAGTTCAAACCAAATGGATCATGAAACAGGACTCTTCGCTCAGACACTCCCTACGGCGGAAACTCTTCGTTCTGATGTCGTCAGAACAGTCAACAAGAAACTTGGGAGGAAAGCAAGCGGACACGTTCAACAAGCAACTACAAACATGACAAGTGTCTTAACTTTTATCAAGGGCGCCGTGTGCTTTGAACAGGTCACCCAAGTGTGGAGTGCTTTAACAGATCATACGGTTCCCTTGGTAGGGGATGATCTGGGGAATGCGAACTAACCTGCAGGGGCTGTCAACTTTGTTGTGCGTGGGTTTCAGGAAGAGTTGACAGAGAACTTGTGGGGGAAGAACTCAGCGAATTCTTTCAATTTGGAGATCACGTGACAGGATGGATATGAGCGCTCGCTTGTGGTATGCTGGTGTCGAGTTAGTGGGTTTAAACCCTACACCGGTCAGTTGGACTAAAATGTTGGAACGTTCTTAGCTCAAGGACGACAAGTTAACATTTTAGTCCAACTGCCCCGTGTAGGGTTGAACCCGCTACCTCGGCATCTGCGCGCCGGAATTTTAAGAGATCTGTGATGTAATAGCGCCATCACATTATGTAGGCCTGGATGTAGGGAGGAATAGCGACGGACGCTGGTAATAAAGGGAAGCTAATCCACACGCCTATAGAACTTGTACTGTTGTATGGATGTGAAGCGTGGACAATGAGCAGTCAAGCTGAAAAACATATGATGGCTATGGAAATGTGGTTTCTGAGGAAAATGCAAAGAATATCATGGACAGACAGAAAAACCATTGACCAAGTCCTACAAGAAACAAATGAAAACCGTTACCCGATTAGACAAATTAGACATAGACAGCAGTAATGTTTTTGGACACATTATGAGAAGAAATAAATTGGAGAACTTGGTGACACCTGGCAAGATTGAGAGGGAAAGAACAAGGGGAAGGTAGAGAAGTAAATACCTGGATGATTTGGCCACATGGTATGGTCGAGACAAGAACACTTAGCTGATCCACGACTCTGGTGATCATGTGAGATGGTGAAACATGGCCGACCACGCTTTTCGGCATGGCACATGATGATGATGATGATCCACACGCAAAATCATTGCAGTCACACCCTCACTTTCGCAGACGACGAGCCAGAACCTGCATCAGATCATGACATTACCAGCGCAATTCGCGCTGTCAACTAGGCTAGCTCGCCCGCTGCAGGCCGTATTTACCGACAGAAATTATTGTTTAGTTTGACATAAACACACGTTCCTTCATTTGCAACGGCCTTCCCAGCCGACCTTTCAGTATATATACGTGAGTCCAACCCGATGAGGTTGAATGCGTCATTTACTGATTCAGTGCATTGGAATGATTAATCGTCTTAAGCTAATTCTCGTATCTGACATGGGCTTATATACAGTAGTTTCCCTTATATAACCCCCTTTAATTTTATATAATACAACAGGTCTGCTACCATATTAACAACTTTTAAGTTATAACTGTGACACACCCCTACCTCCAGTTGTCCGCCATCCATTTTTGTTTGGTTCAAACTTACTGTTTGTTTGGCACTGATCTTTGTGAAGGTATTTCATTATCATCATCATCATCATGTGCACAATTGTATGACTCCGGTGGATGTGGTCTTTTACTAGTATCAATTTTATTTTCTCGATGTGTTCCGTCGGTGGTTGTCTTTTTGTGTCACTCTATCAACCAATCCTGAATTTATCCCACTATGTCAACTTATCCGGGAGTTATCCCACTCTATCAACCCATCCTGAATTTATCCCACTCTGTCAATTTATCCTGGACTGATCCCACTCTGTCAACGCTTCCTGGAGTGATCCCACTCTGTCAAACTATGCTGGATTTATCCCACTCTTATCAACCCATCCTGGATTTGTCCCACTCTGTCAACCATTAAGGATTTATCCCACTGTGTCAAACCATTCAAGATTTATCCAGCCGTGTCAATCCATCCAAGATTCCCCATTCTGGGCAACCCATCGAAGAATGTCCCACTATGGCAACCAGTCCATTCCATTCCATTTTATTCTTAAATATTCGATGTACTGATGCCGAGGTCTCGGGTTCCAACTCCTACACCGGTCAGTTGGATTCAAAAGCAGACCTTTCGTCCTTGACTTTGGGACGTAAATTACAAGTACCTCAGAGGTCAGAGTGGGTTCGTCTGATAGCAAGGGACACTGGTAATAGGGAAAGCTAATCCATACGCAAACATCAGTCCAGTGAGCTAGAAGCAGTAGGGCATAATTGGACAACGTTTGGGTTCAAATCCAGCGAACGGAAATCATCTGTTTATCTTTCCCATCCTGTTTTCCATTCAAGTTTGCCTATTTTCCATTCAAGTTTGCCTGTTTTCCATTCAAGTTTGCCTGTTTTCCATTCAAGTTTGCCTGTTTTCCATTCAAGTTTGCCTGTTTTCCATTCAAGTTTGCCTGTTTTCCATTCAAGTTTGCCTGTTTTCCATTCAAGTTTGCCTGTTTTCCATTCAAGTTTGCCTGTTTTCCATTCAAGTTTGCCTGTTTTCCATTCAAGTTTGCCTGTTTTCCATTCAAGTTTGCCTGTTTTCCATTCAAGTTTGCCTGTTGTAATTGAGCTTTCAAGTTCATTCCTCTGTCTCGTCTCATAATATGCCAACGAAATAACAGGATAACGAAACAGCTTCATCAAGAAGGGAGACTGCATGACAGACAAACAACTGTAATTAAAGCTGAGATTGGAACACTGTATGTTGCTGATATATTTTGTACAGATGCCTCTACAGCCTTGTTCTCTGGGGATTTCCAATGTTTATAAGCAATCTTTGATTTCATCTTTGTGTTAAATATGACCACTTACTGGTTGTGTATAACTCTCATTTGCTCCCATTAACAAAACGTAATGGATATATTTATATAGTTGTTATTTTCTTTATTGTTCTTGTCTTTTCAATGTATTGCAACATCTTTTGTTGTGGTCGTATTGACATAATGCAGTTCATTTCGAAAAGGGATACGGTAGAATTTATTATAATTACGTTCTGTTTGCTGGCCCTTTTGTTTGTCTCTCTGTTTGGACAAATCGATATTTCGTGGCGTGTCTGGGGAAAGTTAGACATATCAATAGTCAATTGTAAGTTTGCGCTGAAAGACATGTCAGGGACAGTGGGGAGGAGAAGGAGAGAGCGATGAAGAAAGAGAAGAAGAAGTAGAAGAAGAAAGGAAGGATGGAAGGAAGGAAGGAAGGGAAGAGGGAAGGGAAAAAGACCGAAGAAGAGGAAGTGGAAGTTAAGAGGAAGAAGAAGAAATACCAGCAGCATTAGCGGTAAGAGCACTGGTAGTGATTGTGGTGGTGGTAGTAACAGTAGTAGTGGAGACTTTAATAGCCGTTCCGAAAGATGGGGATACCCGGATACTGACAAAAGAGGAGATGAAGTGGAGGACTGGGAAATAGACTCAAATCTCCATCTACTCAACAAAACGGATGACACACCGAGCTTCTACTCCAGAAGATGGTTTACCACTTCTACTCCAGACTTAGCTTTCTGCACAGGAGACATCCTCCACAAAATCGATTGCCATGTGCTTGACCAATTAGCAGGTGGTGACCACAGACCAATCAAGCTTGTAATGAATATGGAGTATGTTCCTCAGGAGAAAAAGCCTTTGCCCCGCTGGAATTACAAACGAGCAGACTGGGACAGATTTGCCATACTAACAAACAAATATTGTGAAAACATAAATACACGATATGGCAACATGAAGCAAATGGTGGAAAGTCTAAGCAGAGCAATAATACAGGCAGCCACTGAGTCTATTCCAAGAGGAGCGAGGAAAAATTACAAACTATACTGAACTGGAGAACTACAAATTTTGGAAGACAAAGTTGAAGATGCCAGGAAGACAGCAAACAGAGAACAAACAACTGAAGCGAACATCTCTCTCAAAGCCATCTCAGCAAAATATAAAAGAACAGTAAATCAAAAAACAAGAGATTGTTGGAGGGAAAAAACAGAAAACCTGAACTTTGACATGGACGGAAACAAATTATGGAAACTACTGAAAGCCATGAACAATGAAGGACCTAGAAATAAACAAATAACAATTAAACAAGGAAATGCCTTGCTTACAGGAAAAAAGGCTGCAAATGCACCAATGGAACACTATGCCAGTGCAAACCACATTGATATTACTATCGAACAGAAGAAAGCAATCAAAGACAAACATACATCATAGTAATACAGAGGCAGCAGCAGAATATATGATGGCAAATCTAACAATGGAAGAAATGAAACAGGCAATAAATACCCTAAAAAAGAAGAAATCACTAGGAAAGGATGGAATTACAAATGAAATGCTAATAGGACTAGGCACTAAGGCAAAAAAAGAAACTACTAGCAGTCTTAAATTACAGCTGGAAGAGAGGAATAGTCCCACAGGCATGGAGGGAAGTTATACTAATACCAGTCCCAAAGAAAGGAAAAGACCTGGAAGAACCAAATGGCTATCGGCCTATCAGTCTACTTAGCTGTGTAGGAAAATTAATGGAACGTATTATCAATGGCAGGCTAACATGGCATCTGGAAGAAAACCAACTCTTAACACCACACCAAGCAGGATTCAGAAAGTACAGATCCACTGAAGATCAAATAACCTATATAGCTCAGGAAATAGAGGATGCCTTCTAAGAGAAAAAACACACACTAGCGGTCTGGATAGATTTAGAAAAAGCATTTTATAAAGTACTAGCTGACCCTGCCCGGCTTCGCCCAGACCCTGGTGGGGAGCATCTCATTTAATTCATATAAGTAGTCATATAAGTTCTCGTTCCCGTTACCGACTGTCTGTCTATCTGTCTGTCTGTCTGTCTGTCTGTCTGTCTGTCTGTCTGTCTGTCTGTCTGTCTGACCCGGCCCGGCATTGCCCAGATCCTGGTGTGGAGCATCTCATTTAATTCATATAAGTAGTCATATAAGTTCCCGTTCCCGACTGTCTATCTGTCTGTCTATCTGTCTGTCTATCTGTCTGCCTGACCCTGCCCGGCTTCGCCCAGTCCCTGGTGGGAAGCATCTCATTTAATTCATATAAGTAGTCATATAAGTTCCCGTTCCCGTTACCGACTATCTGTCTGTCTGTCTGTCTGACCCGGCCCGGCATCGCCCAGCTCCTGGTGTGAAGCATCTCATTTAATTTATATAAGTAGTCATATAAGTTCCTGTTCCCGACTGTCTATCTGTCTGTCTGTCTGTCTGCCTGACCCTGTCCGGCTTCATTAAATTCATACAACAAAAAAAGTAACTTAAAAGAACGTTCTACCACACACCATCCATTATTTTTAATGAAAACTCTTTCTAATCACCTGCATGACTACAGTAACTTCTTAAGCAAAAAAAGATGAGTTACAATGTTATGCATTGTGCATTATTTTTATGAAAACTTTGAAAATGCCTTACAGATTGTATCATTATTTATTATAACTCATACGCCGGTACATAACTATGGACAAAGAGTTTATAAATCTTTGAAAACGATGCCATAATATGACTATAAGTTATACAGAAAAGTTATGCCCCTTGAAATAACTTTTACAGAGTTAGGTCCCCTGAGATATATGAAATTATGATGAAAAATGAAAAATGAAATAATACTGAGTAAGCAGGCGATTTCACACTAACAAAATATCACAGTTGGCAGCGCTGGATTGAAAGGAAGGCGTGTAGAAAATTTCATCTCAATCGGATGAGCCGTTCGCGAACGCATAAAGGACATACATTTGGACGGAGATCCTTTTTTATATATAAGATGGAAGGAAAGACTGAAAGTAAAACTGCAAAAAATGCATGTTTGTGGGAAAATGTATAAATGGATCAGCCACTACCATGAGATCAGAACTGCCAGGACAAAAGTACAAGGACAAACCAACAAAATGATGCTGTTGGAGCAAGGTGTCCCCCAAGGAGGAGTTCTTTCACCAACATTATTCCTAGCATATATAAATGACCTCATGGAAAATTTTCCAGCCAGAGTACACACATCCTCCTTTGCAGATGACCTAGCCATATGGACATCTGAAGAATATATTAGTACAGCTAACAGCAGAATACAGCAAGCCTTATTAGCGCTAGAAGACTGGTCAAAATCATGGCTAGTGAAGATTAGTGAGGAGAAAACAACATGCACAGTATTCTCCCTCTCAAATAAAACTCAGCAACCTAAGCTGGTATTGAAGGGAAAAATATTGCGCTATGAAGAAAATCCAAACTATCTAGGAGTCACCTTTGATCGTCGCCTGACATGGAAGACACAGGTTGAGAAAAATCGAACAAGAGCAAGGCAAAGAATGGCAATCATGAAAAAGTTTGCTGGTACAACGTGGGGAGCAGATGAGAAAGTTCTCAAGAAGTTATATACTGGACGGGTGAGGCCAGTACTGGAATATGGAATTGCAGCTTGGGCAACAGCAGCTAAGTCAAACTTTAACAAAATAAGTAGAGTCCAAAATAAAGGAATGCGAATCATAACTGGAAGCCAGAAGACAACACCTGTTAATGAATTAGAAAAGATCACTTGTTTACAACCAATGCAGGATAGAAGAGATAGCAGAGCCCAGCAACAAGCTGAAAAATTTAGAAGATTGACAGACCACCCTATGAATAGCAGGTTTAATGGTTTTGGAAAGTGAAAACTGAAAGGTGGCAACTTTGTAGTAACTGCAAAAAAAAAAAAAAAAAAAAAAAAATTGGGCAGATCCTATACTTAACATATCAACAGTCAAACCCATTTACAATGCAGACAAGTTCCCAGCTTGGAGACAGCAGCAACTGCCTGATATGATAGAAAACATTCCTGGTATTGAGAAAAAGAACACTCAGAATGAAACCGAAAGAAGAAAAATAACCCTAAACTACATAAAAGAAAATTACCCAAGCAGCAATTGGACCCATGCATATACAGATGGATCAGCGAAAAATTCAATAGAAAATGGAGGAGGAGGAATTCTCCTAAATTTAAAAAATGGAGTGAAAAAAACACAATTAGTGGCAACTGGAAAATGTTCAAGTAACTTCAAAGCGGAGGTAGAGGCTTTGAAAACTGCAGCAGAGATGCTCTTGATGGAGGAAAATAAAGAGAAGCAAATAGCTATCTTCACAGATGCAAAGTCAGCTGTCTCAATACTGAAGAGCAAAAACAGCACAGAACTAGCTGACCTAAGAGCATCACTCCATGGTCTATGCCAGAAATCCAAAAAAGTTGTAATACAGTGGATCCCATCACATTGCAGTATACCTGGAAATGAAGAGGCTGACAGACTAGCAAAAGAGGGCGGACGACTACCACAGCCTGACATAGACATAACCTATAATGAGGCAAAGAGGTTTATAAAAAGCACTTATAGAACCAAATGGGAATCAGAGCATCCAGGCCACCAGAAGGATGACGCATATTACAAACTCGACCGAAGAGAACAAGTAGCAATCTTCAGACTCCGCACAGGACATAACAGGCTGAAATACCACTTGTTCAATAAACTAAAGATAGGAGATACCGATGAAATCAATTGTGGAACTGGTAAAATGACAGCTAAACATTTGCTGCAGGAGTGCCAAATATATGCAAAACAGAGAAAGATATTTTGGCCCACACCTGCTTCATTTGAGGACAAGCTCTATGGAGATATCAACAAGCTCAAGTTGACTGCAGCTTACTTTAACTGCATTCAGGTCGACATTTAAAGGTGCATGAAGAAGTATTTAGACTGCCGCACTTCATACCACAGGTATATCGGTTACAAAAGCGTCCCAGAGGCATGAAATGGAATATTGCTTGGATAGCAAATCCATAATGTGGAAAGTCCGAATCGAAAGCTCACTGTGTGGATGTCATCTGCAGACTGCATTCTTCTGGTTTCCGGAAGAACAGCCTATGGTGAATGGAAGGCCCAATATACGGAAGTAAGGCTAAGCAGCCATGTGCAGGACGTGACGATTCCTTGGGTGAGCCCAGTACCAGAGCGCTGTGTGTCAGCTCTGCAAGTATGGAAGCCTCCTTGGATGGCGGGGAATGCCCATTGTCTGCCCCTGCCTTCCCTTGAGGGCTGACCAGGATGTCCTTGGCTGTTCTATATGGGCCAGCTGGGATTGGTGATAACACCACAACAGTGAGAGTCAAACGTCCTAAGAAACTCCCGGGAAGGTTAACCCGGTCAACAAAAGAAGTCGGATGTGTCGGCCTAACGGCGCAAGAACGCAGCCCTGCTGTAAACAGGCACAACGCAATCACGTCCGAAAAAAAAGTCTGGATGAACGCAGAAGAAGAAGAAGAAGAAGAAACAGTAGTAGTAATAGTAGTAGTAGTAGTAGTAGTAGGTAGGTGGTTGGTGGTGGTGATGATGATGGCAGTATTAGTTGTAGTAGTAGTTGTTGTTGTTTTAGTAGTTTTAACAGCAATAGCTGAGACAGTAATAGCTGTAGTAGTAGTCGTAGTAGTAGTAGTAGTAGCAGTAGTAGTAGTAGTAGTAGTAGTAGTAGTAGTAGTAGTAGTAGTAGTAGTAGTAGTAGTAGTAGTAGTAGTAGTAGTAGTAGCAGGAGGAGGATGAGCAGCAGTAGTTGTAGTAGGTAGGTGGTTGGTGGTGGTGATGATGATGGCAGTATTAGTTGTAGTAGTAGTTGTTGTTGTTTTAGTAGTTTTAACAGCAATAGCTGAGACAGTAATAGCTGTAGTAGTAGTCGTAGTAGTAGTAGTAGTAGTAGTAGTAGTAGTAGTAGTAGTAGTAGTAGTAGTAGTAGTAGTAGTAGTAGTAGTAGCAGGAGGAGGATGAGCAGCAGCAGCTGCAGCAGTAGTAGTAGTAGTAGTAGCAGTAGTAGTAGTAGTAGTAGTAGTAGTAGTAGTAGTAGTAGTAGTAGTAGTAGTAGTAGCAGTAGTAGTAGTAGTAGTAGTAGTAGTAGTAGTAGTAGTAGTAGTAGTAGTAGTAGCAGCAGTAGTAGTAGTAGCAGCAGTACTAGCAGGATTATGTTGTGTGTTCAGTCTGAATTAGGAGCGCGGCGGATAGGATGTTTAAAAATTGACTTGAGCTGCCAAGCCGATGCACCCTAAATGGGTACTTAGAAATGTCCCAGGAAGTAAAAGCGGCCGCCTGGATGCCCACCACATCACCCACCGAGGCCGATGGGTCTATACAAATATGGGTACAGCACCATAAGTCCAATGCCTTCTATGGCCTTTAAGGGACCTTCATGCATAAATAGAAGCTGATAGACGCTTTATTCGTCCCAATGCTGTGTTACCAGTGCCAAACATGGACAGTCCTAGAAACACAAAGGGGTAAAAACACATAATGCGAGATAAGTTGCATAAGAAAGGCGGCTGGGAAAACAAGAAGAGATAGAGAGAAAATGAGAAACTAAGAACAGGTGTAGGGATAACACCCATTACTGACTTTATAAAACACAATAATGAAATGGTTCAGACATTTAACTAGAATGGAACAAGATCAACCAGTGGCAACAGCGTTTTACGCGAGAACATCGGGATACAAGGTGAGAGGATGACCCAGAAAGAGATGGCTAGATGGAGTAAATGAGACACTGAAGACATCAAATATGACGTTAGTACAAGCAAAAGTACAATGAAGATGTATTTAGCAATTTGGAAGATATGAGAGGAATCACCTTTGAGGGACATAACATCAATAACATTAGATATGCAGATGATACAGTATTAATTGCAGACAATGAACAAGATCTGCAAAATTAAGCAGATACAGATATTGTAGACGGTAATCAGGATAGAATTAAATTGTAATAAGAGAGACTTTGAAATACAGGTAAATGGGAATATTCTTAAACAGGTGAATCTGTACAACTATCTCGGAAGAATCATGACATCTTATTGGAGATGCCTTGAAGAGACTAGAACAAGAAACGCCATGGCAAAGGTAGCCTTTTGCAAGATATAAAACATACTAATCAATAAAACGATGTATATTGTAACGAGAAAAAGAACCTTGAAGTGCTACATAGAACCTGTACTTTTGTATGGATGCGAAACGAGGACAATGAGGAGACAAGTTGAAAAACATCTAATGGATGTGGAGATGTGGTTTCTGGGGAAAATGCAAAGAATACCATGGACAGACATAAAAACCAATGAGCAAGTCCTGCAAGAGGCAAATGAAAACCGGTCAACATTTTTTGGGGCGCGTTATGAAAAGAAGTAAACTATAGAACTTAGCGACATCGGGCAAGATTGAGAGGAAAAGAACAAGGGGAAAGCTGAGAAGTAAATATCTGACTTTGATCACGTGGCATAGTCGAGAAAAGAACACATAACTGATCTACTACTCTGGTGATTGTGTAAGATGGCAAAACATGACTGCCCACGCTTACCAGCACGGCACATGATGATGATGAGTACAAGCAACAAGATAAGCGAACCACATAACATTATATCTCTCTGAGATGCTTCACGAAAAAGCAAGAGGAGGAGGAGGAGGAGGAGGGGAAGAAGAAGAAGAAAAAGAAGGAGGAGGAGGAGAAGAAGAAGAAGAAGAAGAAGAAGAAGAAGAAGAAGAAGAAGAAGAAGAAGAAGAAGAAGAAGAAGAAGAAGAAGAAGAAATATAAATGGATCTTACCTTTTCTTTTGTTTATTGATGAAAATCAACCCGTAGACCAGTCAATTATGGAAGTCTTAACATCGGACGGAAGCTGTATTGTAGAAATTGAAACAGGAATCTCCATGGCAGAAGCAGACTTTTGCAAGATTCGTGTGCTGACTCCCTTCTGTGCCATGACAAAGATTGTCAAGAATTTTCTTTCGCTGTCTTCCTCTATCTCTCTTTCCACACATTTTTGTTTTTTGCAGTTGTCACATGTTCCAGTTTTTGTCTTCTCATTGTGTTGCCACAAATGTAGACTACTTCTTTCTGATGGTTTTGATAAGTTGTCTGTAGGACTTAGCCCCTCTCAAAATTCTAGATTGCTGATGTTAGCTGTTCAGGGAATTTTTTAGCATTTTTCTATAAAACCACATCTCCAAAGCCTCCAGGGATTTCCGTTGAAATGATGAAACAAGTTCTTAAGAGCAATATTGAACCATTCCTTATGTATGAGAGCGTATCATGGACAGTTAGCAGACATGTGAGCCATTATGTAGAAGCTAAGAAGATATGATTTTACAGACAAGTTATGAGAATACGGAGGGCGGATAGAAAAAGCAATAAAGACATCTTGGTAGAAGTCAACTTTCAAAGAGAACTGGTTACTCGCATCAAAAGAAGACAGTCCACATTCGTGGGAGTATGTCGTCACAACGTGAAAGTTAGAGGGAAGGAGAGGCAGGGGGAGACTAAGATATACGGTACTGAACAGTTTGACACAGAGGAACATAGGTATCAGTAAAAACTAGCAGTTTGGTGGGACAGAAGGCGGTGGACAGACATGATGATCAACGTCACACGAGATGGGCGCTAAGAAGATTGGCAGTACACGAGACAGAAGGATGTGAACAGACATGATCACGAACTCCACAGAGCATGGACTATAAGAAGAAGAATCCCGAAAAGGACTGGCCTTTAAAGGATTAAAAAAAGACGAGGTAAACTTCAAAACTGTATAGCAACTGCCAAACCAACATGACGGGAAAAGGATGACAAAGAGATAATATACCTGGACGACTTGGCAATATGACATACCCATGACAAAAACATATCCGAGACTGTTGGTCGTGTGAGGTGGCGAAACATTGCCCACGCTTATCAGAACGGAGCAAGATAATGATGGGTACTGAAGCCTTTCAACCTTATTCTAGTTCAGACATGTCAAAGACAGATACAGAAAAGTGAAATAAAGAAATGAATACAAACTAAACAGACAAATAAGACTAGAAAATAGCAAATTGGGGTTAACTTATGGGTATACAAGTGTATCCGTGGCATTGAACAATTGTTTTAAACCTTTAGCCTTTAACTTCCACACAAAATCAACAGTAAATGAAATTAGATAGTTCAAGATTCTTGAATACCCAACACGTGGAGTAAATGAACATTATACCTTACGTCTGTTATCTTTCGTGAAACAAGAACTGGTTGACACCTTAAAGGCGTTTGAGTACTGGTCTGCTCATTGTAAAAGTGATCAGTTTTGCATAATTACATTCCATAATTTAGAAGCGTCACTGAACAAATTCTCTTAACGGATTGCCGTCTAGGCATAAGTAGTGGATACCCACATGTCTGTGTTGTGCTGTTCATTATAACTTCCGGAGTTATTATGCTGTTTTTATAACTTCAGGAGTTATTTTTGTGCTGTTTGTTATAACATCCGGAGTTCTTGTGCTGTTTGTTATAACTTCAGGAGTTATTGTGCTGTTTGTTACACATTCAAGAGTTATTGTGCTGTTTGGTATAACTTCAAGAGTTATTGTTGTGCTGTTTGTTATAACTTCAGGAGTTATTGCGCTATTTGTTATAACTCCCGGAGTTATTGTGCTGTTTCTTTTAATAACTTCAAGAGTTATTGTTCTGTTTGTTATAACATCCGGAGTTGTTGTGCTGTTTGCTATAACTTCCGGAGTTATTGTGCTGTTTGTTATAATTTCAGGAGTTTTTGTGCTGTTTGTTATAACTTCCGGAGTTATTGTGTGTTTGTTATAACTTCTGGTGTTATTGTTGTGCTGTTTATTACAACATCCGGAATTATATTGCCGTTTGTTATACCTTCAGGAGTTATTGTGCTGTTTATTATAACTTCAGGAGTTATTGTGCTGTTTATTATAACTTCAGGAGTTATTGTGCTGTTTGTTATAACATCTGGTGTTATTGTGCTGTTTGTTATAACTTCAGGAGTTACTGTGCTGTTTATTATAACTTCAGGAGTTATTGTTCTGTTGGTTATAACTTCAGGAATTATTGTGCTGTTTATTATAACTTCCTGTGTGATCTTCTAGTGTGTTCTGTATACAATAGATATTCTTGAAGGAATTCATCCATTTCTTCTAGCATACATTACAATGTGTGTACTTACGCGGGGAAAGGACATAGGGGCTATCCTGTCAGATTCATTTGTTGTGGCTTTCTTGATTTTTCACATTCGCTCTTATATCGTTGATAAGCAGATTCCATATGAGCCTCGGATTCAACATAAACTTGGGGGGGGGGGGGGGGGGGGAAGGGAGAATTTCTTAAATTTTGCTATCAATCGCTCCTGTTGATAGATTGCAGTCCGCATTTTGTTGTCTCCCGTATATGCTGCACTGCATTCTTGTCTGTCAGCGAGACATGGTACACGCGGCTGAGACTTCTAACACGCTCATCCATCAAAATGGAAATTGCCTTGTTTGTCATCATGAACGCGGTTGACTCCGCCTTGTCAATTATAATCGGCAATCTTCTTGACTTCGTGATCACTTGGACTAGTCTGCCCCGAAAAGAATGCCTTCATTCATGATCAATTATTTTGAAAACTGTCTGTTGCATCGTTATGAAATTTGTCCTGTCGTCTGATATTTACCCCCACCCAAGGAATATGTCTTTGATAGGTACAAAAGCAACTTAAATCATGGAAAGCGGCGACATTTCTTTGATGTAATGGTGAAAAACTAGTGATTTCTCTCTAACAAATTTGTTTTACAGTAATGCCAATGCCCCCGCCAGTTCGGATGACAAACACAAGGCGTATCCAGATTCGTATGGGAGTGGGTGCAATGTCTACTCTGCTGAGACGGAACATGATTACCTGTTTTGCACTACGAATATAGCTGTGCATGTCTCTGTAGTGGGCTTCCTTCTTAACGGTCAAGATGTTGGTCCTCTTTTCATTGAAGTTTATAGAATGATTCGTATGTTCGTGTGTTGTCCCCTCATTTGACAACGTGTTTCTTCTCACGTTTCTTGTTATGCCACAATATGTCAGTTCCCACCGCAATATTACTCTTCGGTTGGTATTCAGTGCGTCTAGAGCTTTTTGTTTTTTCAATGTCAGTTGTTTGTCACCGTTGAGGGCTTTCGGAATTGAAAATTCATCACTGTGGAATACAAACTGTTGCCATTAACAAGTTGTATTGTTTATGCCGAAGCTGTAATGTTTAGGGCCTGCAATTCTTCTGAATATATGGAGCAAAATATCTCAGTAGGTGTGCATGTGGATTAATGTCTGCGATCTGCCCAGACCTTAATCGGTGTCGGACGATTCCAGTAGGTTGATGACTGCTATCGGTTGCATAAAATTAAATCCATCCTTTCTCCAATAGTCATCTTCCTCTTTCAACACATGGTCCTCACATTTTTTCCAGAAACTTTTATCAATTTTTAATAGGGTGGTCTGAGTTAGTATCTTGACGTCAGACAATTTGAATAGATTGATTGATTGATTCATTTAGAAACCGACATCACAGCATTCGGGTCATTCCCATAAGCGCTCTGTGCCCATCCTCAGCAGCCAGCGAAGAGTTCCAACACCAATAATTCCAGTAGCAACCTGATTATATGTCCGTCTCGCCTTTCCTCTGAGCGTCGATCGTCGGCCAGATCCCCTCGTCACACCTCGCTGCCTCATTCTTGCCAGACTATGGTGATCCATTTGCTCCTCCGAGGTGTACACGTGCTTCCACAAGGCCGCAACCACGTCTGCCTTGTCATGCATCAATACCGTAGGTATTTTGTCTTCTTGGGCAACTACATTGTGATATGATGCATTGTCCATAATTAGACAAGACGGTCTATCTAGGGATAGAAGCACTGTATTCTCGAGCCAATCGCTAAATACATTGCCATTCATCTCATTATGATAATCCATATTGTCTGTATGCTTTGATACGAACACGAGTCCAGCATTCTGTAGTAAACCATTTTGAGTACTACCAGCATGGGCTATGACGAAACGCTGTCCTTTACTACTGGGCACATATCGCGTTATCTTTCCGTCCACTGATTGCCATTCCTTTTCACTTGTGTGGTGTGCATTGATCCAGGTTTCATCCAAATACACTATGTCATAATTTTATTTGCGCATTTCCCTTATTTCACGTAGGTATCTGCTTCTCGTGGCTCCTAAATGCGGTTGCTCGCAAATGATATTTCTACCTCCCTTGTACTTTCTAAACGTGAAGCCTTATATGAAAGGACCCACATTAATGACACACCTCTGAAGATACTGCGACACCACTGAACACTCCCCGTTTCTATTCTCAATTCCCGTGAACGACGTGAAAATTTACTATTGAACGCTCATGTTTCCTCGTGAAGATGTAATACTTCTAGTATTGTGCACTTCATCTTTATCCCGTAAATTATATACCGCATATAAACAAACTTTGAAATCTGCTGTACAATCTCCAGAACAAAAAAAAATTTGTTGGATGGACATCATGATAAGGTTATATGCTAAATCTCATCATTTTCTCGCAGCTGGTTACTGAGATATGGCATTTTATATTGGGGCAGACAAAAGTAAATGGACTATAGACGTGGGAGTACAGAATGCTGTCGGCATGGCTCTCCCCAGGTGACGGAATGGTAGTGTCGTCCACGGAGTCCGTTAGCGGCGATACTCTGTGCTCCTCACGTTCGGAGTGTGTGCAGCTGGCAGCCGTAACCGGACACAATCTTTTAAACTTCATAAAGGTTTAAAATTCTTCAATAAAGGTTTAAAATTCTTCAATAAAGGTTTAAAATTCTTCAATAAAGGTTTAAAATTCTTCAATAAAGGTTTAAAATTCTTCAATAAAGGTTTAAAATTCTTCAATAAAGGTTTAAAATTCTTCAATAAAGGTATAAAATTCTTCAATTGTCTAGTTCATTCTTTTATATGTACTTCTTTGTCAGCTTTCCTGGCTCCACATCTACGAAATCTTACACCCTATTGCTATGCCCCTAGGAGGTCGATCCATCTGGTTGTGAACTTCAGAGTCGAGAAACAGCGATAATCTCGAGAAGTATCGCTTTAGCATTATCATGATCCTATCAGGCACGGAATAAGTCCACCATCTGGTGGAGTAGTGTCCAGTAGCGGTGGACAATGTCGAACCACATCACAAGCAGATTTGACGTATCTGCCTTCGTTCTCTAGAAAGCACCCCAGATCATGGTTGCCTGTCCGACACAGTCGTAGTTCCCTAGGATCCTCGCCCTTTCCCCATTGTTTTATCGGCGTCTTTATTTTCTATTATGTAGGCCATGGGTTAACTAGCCCTGGCATAGAAGATTAATCCCTTGACGTTCAGAAGAGATATGGGCTCGAAATGGCTAATAGAGGGTACAGCCTAAGATGCATCTCTGCAGATTTCAAGTTTCAATACATGTCTTGCACACCAGCTGGTTTCTGATCTTGAAGAGGGTATGAAGTACACTGCAACACAGGTCCCGTATATATAATGCGTTGGTATCGGGTTGGGAAAAAGGTCTATACATAAACTGCACTCAAAAAGATGTAAGCATAGAAGACCTACACGTCAATGCATCGACGTTTGGTGTTAAAACGTACACGATTGCGAAGGATTCACTACACACCGATAATTCACCCACCCAACCAACCGTCCAAGTAACATCAAACCAACCGACCACCCATCCAACTACCATCCACCCACCAATCCAACCAACCAACCACCCAACTACCAACTAAATATCGACCAACCAACTACCATCCAACAATTCAACCAACCAGCTAGTCAACCAACCAAGCAGCGACCAACCAATCGACGACCAACCAACAAACAACCAACCAACCAACTACAATCCAACCAACCAACCAACCAACCAACCAACCAACCAACCAACCAACTACAATCCAACCAACCAACCAACCAACCAGCCACGCACACAACCAACCAACCAACCAGCCAACCAACTAACCAGCCAAACTGCGCCCCCCCCCCCCCCCCCCCCCAAAAAAAAAAAAAAAAAAAAAAAAAAAAACCAAACAAACAAACAAACAAAAAACCAAAAAACAAACAAACAAAAAAGCAACAACCAGCAGAATGAAAACGAAATAAGTGATGGTAAAGGCGGAAGGCGATAAAATACATTTGTTTGTGATAAAAATGGCAGCCTGAAAGAAGCTGACGAAGAAAGATTATACCGATGAAGTGTATTAAGATGACGACGAAGACGGACCTACAGACGAAAAGACATTCTCGAGCAGTGCGGACTGGCGAGGGTGTCAGCTTGCCCCATGGCAAGTGGGCCCCCTGGGACATTGATGAAGTGGGCCCTCTTAAACATTACGCAAAATGTTAACAATTTTAATGTCCTTTAAGTAGCTTTGTATCCTGGCAACCGAAGCTTTTAGATCCAGTTCGCCACACGAATGGAGAAAAGATAGACAGAGAGACGGACTGGAAACATGCGCGCGCGCGCACACACACACACACACAAACACATACACACATACATACACACATACACACACACACACACACATTAGACGGACAGACAATCAGAGATAAATGTAGACAGACGGGCAGGTAGACCAACATTTTGTGGCCCAGTATAGACAGGGAGACGGACTGGAAACATGTACGCACGCACACACGCGCTCGCACACACACACACACACACACTCACACACACACACACACACACACACACATACACACACACACACACACACACACATTTGACGGACAGACAATCAGACAGAAAGATAGACGACCAGGTAAACATCCATGTTTTGACCCGGTTCGCCACTTGACTTACTTGAGACAATATAGACTGCGAGACGGACTGAAAACCTTCTCTCTCTCTCTCTCTCTCTCTCTCTCTCTCTCTCTCTCTCTCTCTCACGCTCTCTCTCACTCTCTCAAATATTAGACGGACAGACAATCAGACAGAAGCGTAGGCTGACGGACAGGTAGACCACTCAATGAAACCAGGCAGTGCAAGGTTTCTTAAATAAGCATGTTATGCAACTTTATCTAGTCAGTGTAACAAACCGCCAATCGTGGCAGGCTTCAGACACATGTTTCTGGTTCACATAACGCTTCCGTTGTAAACGTAGGGCAGTATGCAAACATTGCGATGTTTGGTTATGATTAAAAGGATCAGGGCGAGATGTGAACTGACGTTAGTTGGATACCACGGAGATCAATTCTTTAAAGACAGTAAGCACATAACTAGGGTAGAGATCGATTTATAGATGGTACAAAAGAGACATAAAGGTAGGCCCATACACCGCGCACACGAGAAACGAAGATAGATATAAGGAATATAAATCCAGAGATGAAAGTAGACCAAAAGAATGTGACATTGAGTTATGAAAGTAGACCCAATGAAGGTAGAATAAAGATTGGCGATTGGACCCATTGAAGATACGAACAAGAGATGCGAGTAGACTCATTGAAGGTACAAACGAGAGATGAAAGTAGACCCATTGAAGACATAAACGAGAGATAAAAGTAGACCCATTGAAGGCATAAACGAGAGATGAAAGTAGACTCATTGAAGGTATAAACGAGAGATGAAAGTAGACCCATTGAAGGCATAAACGAGAGATGAAAATAGACCCATTGAAGGCATAAACGAGAGATGAAAGTAGACCCATTGAAGGCATAAACGAGAGATGAAAGTAGACTCATTGAAGGCATAAACGAGAGATGAGAGTAGACCCATTGAAGGCATAAACGAGAGATGAAAGTAGACATGTTGAAGGCATAAACGAGAGATGAAAGTTAGACCCATTGAAGGCATAAACGAGAGATGAAAAGAGACCCATTGAAGGCATAAACGAGAGATGAAAGTAGACCCATTAAAGGCATAAACGAGAGATGAAAGTAGACCCATTGAAGGCACATGAAAGATGGGGGTAGATCCATTGAAGGTACGAACACCCGATTAGGGTAGATTCATTGTATGTATACACAAGAGATAAGGGTAGATCCGTTTAAATGTAGAAAGAAGAGATGGGTAGACTCATTGAAGATACAAATAAAAGATGAGGGTAAACTCATTGAAGATACAAACAAGAGATGGAAGTAGACTCATTGAAGATGCAAATAAGTGATAGAGGTAGACCCATTGTAGGTGAAGACAAGAGATGGAGGTAACCCATTGAAAGTAAAGAAAAGAGATGATGGTACAGACGGATGTAAAAGGTAGACAAATAGTAAGAGGAAGCGAGAGATGTAGGTAGACATATAAACGAATAAATTAGACAATAAGGTAATTTTTTGTTTTCATATCCCTTACAGGACGTTGCAGTCAACATCAGCATTTTTCAGCGACTATTGATGTACTAGGCAAGATTACGCTCAGTAGTTTGCCATTGTTTTCTTATCGACCGCTCACATACCCCGTAAGTTACCAAAGTGGCGAGAACCGCTACCGATTCTCGCACAGGTTAAGTTACTCACGAGAATATACGGGATTACGGAGAAAGATCCCTAGGCCAAGGAGACCGGAAGGTAATTCCGTAGAAGAAATAAACGAGAGATGAAAGCAGATCCATTGAAGAAATAAACGAGTGATGAAAGTAGACTCATTGAAGAAATAAACGAGTGATAAAGTTGGTACCATAGAATGTAGAAATGACAGATGGAGGTAGACCCATAAAACGAATAAACGAGATACGAGGGTAGAATTGTAAAAGAAATAAACGAGACACGAGGGTAGAATCATAAAAGTAATAAACGAGAGACGAGGGTAGAATCGTAAAATGGAATAAACGAGAGACAAAGGTAGATTCGTAACAAGAATAAATTAGAGACAAAGGTAGAATCGTAAAATGAATAAACGAGATACGAAGGTAGAATCTTAAAAGGAATAAACGAGAGACGATGGTAGAATCGTAAAAAGAATAAACGAGAGACGAAGGTGGAAGCGTAACAGGAATAAATGAGAGATGAGGGTAGAATCGTAAAAGGAATAAACGAGAGACGAAGGTAGAATCGTAAAAGGAATATACGAGAGACGGATGTATAATCGTCAAAGGAATAAACGAGAAATGAAGACAGTCCCATACAAGAAATGAATGACATATGAAGGTAGTCCCATTGAAG
The DNA here is from genome assembly GCA_963921405.1 of Cepaea hortensis. NCBI lineage: Eukaryota > Metazoa > Mollusca > Gastropoda > Stylommatophora > Helicidae > Cepaea > Cepaea hortensis. The sequence continues at coordinate 277,212,560 of OY992876.1, forward strand.
GAGTAAATGCGAAATGAAGGTAGATCCACAGAAGCTACAATCGACATATCACGGTAGTCCAATGAAAAGTAGACATAGAAGAAGAAAGGTAGATTAGACGTATGCCGTAGAAGTATATAAGTAGATTAGACGTATGCCGTAGAAGTATATAAGTAGGTTGGAATTATCCCATAGAAGTATGATAGTAGATGGCAATACTCTTATAGAAGTACAAAGGAAGATGGTAATAATAACGTAGACATTGACAGGGGAGATGGCAATAATAACATAGACATTCATAAGGGAGATGGCAATAATAACATAGACATTCACAAGGGAGATGGCAATAATAACATAGACATTCACAAGGAAAATGGCAATAATAGCATAAAAATTGACATTTGATGGCAATAATAGCATAGGCATTGACAAGGGAGATGGCAATAATATAGACATTCACAAGGGAGATGACAATAATAACATAGACAATCACAAGGGAGATGGCAATAATAACATAGACATTCACAATAGATGGATATAATAACATAGACATTCACAAAAGAGATAGCAATAATAAAATAGACACTCACAAACGATGGCAACAATAACATAGACATTGACAAGGGAGATGACAATAATAACATAGATAATCACAAGGGAGATGGCAATAATAACATAGACATTCACAAGGAACATGGCAATAATAGCATAGACAATCACAATAGATGGCAATAATATAGACATTCACAAGGGAGATGACAATAATAACATAGACAATCACAAGGGAGATGACAATAATAACATAGACAATCACAAGGGAGATGACAATAATAACATAGATAATCACAAGGGAGATGACAATAATAACATAGACAATCACAATAGATGGCAATAATATAGACAATCACAAGGGAGATGACAATAATAATATAGACAATCACAAGGGAGATGACAATAATAACATAGACAATCACAAGGGAGATGACAATAATAACATAGACAATCACAAGGGAGATGACAATAATAACATAGACAATCACAAGGGAGATGGCAATAATAACATAGACATTCACAAAGGAGATGGCAATAATAACATATAAATTCACAAATGATGGTAATAATATCATAGACATTGACAAGGGAGATGGCAATAATAACATAGACATTGACAAGGGAGATGGTAATAATAACATAGACGTTCACAAGAGAGATGGAAATAATAACATAGGCATTCATAAAAGCGATAGCAATAATAACACAGATACTCACGAATGATGGTAATAATAACATAGACATTGACAAGGGATATAGCAATAATAACATAGACATTGGAAAGGGAGATGGCAATAATAACATAGGCATTCACAAATGATGTCAATAATAACATGGGCATTCACACGGGATATACCCAATAATAACTATATATATATATATATATATATATATATATATATATATATATATATATATATATATATATATATATATATATATATTTGTGTGTGTGTGTATGTGTGTGTGTCAGAATTATTGTGTGTGTGTTAGAATTATTGTGTGTGTGTGTTTGTGTGTGTGTGTTTGTGTGTGTGAGAGAGAAAGAGAGGAGGGGGGGGGGAGGGCGAAAGAGAGAGTTAGTTTGTTTATTTGTGTTTACCTCTGGCGAATATATATTTTTCACCTGTAAACACACCTGCACACCCGTCAATCGGTTAATTTCTTGTCTTCCCCAGGTAAAATGCATGCCGTCAGATGAACAGTTTTCTTTCGACTACAAGGTAAGCGAGTGAGAGTCTGAGGGAGAGAGAGAGAGAGGGGGGGGGGAGAGAGAGAGAGAGAGAGAGAGAGAGAGAGGGGGAGAGCACAACATAGAAGAAGACAAAAGTAAAGAGAGAGAACGAGAGAGGGGGAAGGGAGAAACAGAATTTGGGAGAGGGGTATGAGTGGTGCAAGAGAGAGGGAGGAAGAGACAAGAAGAGAGAGAGAGAGAGAGAGAGAGAGAGAGAGAGAGAGAGAGAGAGAGAGAGAAGGAAGGATGAGCAAGATGGAGTTAGAAAGTGAACGCCTGAAGGAGACAGGTGGACATAAAAGAGAGAGACTGAGATATAAATATTGCGTAATAGAGAGAGAGAGAGAGGGGGAGAGAGAGAGAGAGAGAGAGAGAGAGAGAGAGAGAGAGAGAGAGAGAGATGTTGGTGTCAGAAAGAGGTCACTTGAGAACAAAAATGGATGTTTTCTAATTCCTACAGCTAACGATCAGGTGTCAAGATAAGGAGGTTTAAAATTTAAATTGTGAACGTAAGTTTTAAAATGTTGACATGTGGAGACATTTCGCAACTACACAATTATCACAAATTGGTGGATTTGTGAAGCAGTGATAATCAAGAACAGAGTAATGGCAGGCTGATACACAGATAGTTAGACAGAATGATAGATAGATATACAGAGTGGTAGACGGACAAACAGACAGATTAGATAGGTAGACACGAAGAATGAAAGAACGACAAACTGATTAGATAGATAGACAGACAGACATACAGACAGAAGACAGGAAGGGAGACAGACTGACTGCTTGAAAGACAGTTAGTTAGCTGCTGACTAGGTAGATAGATAGGTAGGCAAACAGACAGACAGACTGGTCAACAGAGAGAGAGAGAGAGAGAGAGAGAGAGCCAGAGAGAGATGTACAGATAGACAGACGTATGCTACCTAATATTGTTTGATACTTACTTATAGATAGACAGACAGACAGACAAGATAGGATAGCTAGGTAGGCAAGTAGACAAATTGACAGACAGACGGATATCTACTCTTTATTTGGACAGATGATATTTAGACATATACTAACTGCTACTATTTATACAGACAGACAAATACAGAACGATGCAATTTAAACTGAAGGATAGACAAAGACATACTGACAGATACTATTTATACGGACAGACAGTATCCTGACACATACAGCGTATACAGACAGACATACTCTACTTCTGTTTCTCCCTTTCCCCCACCCTCTTAGTCTCTAGAATGTAACTGCAGAAAGAACAAACACATAAACCGCTTGCTGAATGCTGTCTGCAGACATTATTAGCAACAAGCAGGGAGAATAACGTCCCACTGTCTTACAATAAAGAGCCATTGTTGTGAAGGAACAAGAAGTAAGAAAGGAAGAGAGATAAAACTACCTGGACGAAGCTGGCAGAAAATGGAGCTTTAAATACACAATCAAATAAAATTAGTTTTGTTATTTCTCTCCTATAAGTGCCGATTAATATCAAGTTAATGGGGGTGGGTTAATCGCTGTGAAAGTGCAGTTAACACATAAAAGAACCAAAAAATTGTAAAAGCCGGCTTTACAAAACAACAATAACAAACAACAGAGGAGTTTTGCTACTCCAAATCCTTGCTGCTGTTAGGATGAAATCTAGCAGTAAATGATGGGACGTCTAGTAAACAAGAAAGAAATTGGAATCGTTGTTTCAAGATGTGGTTCTCAAAGAATATACCGGGTGTTTGTAAGTCTCACGACACTTTGTTTATAGAACACATTTGAAAAATAAAGTAATTGACGTCATCAAAACACGTGCTAAAAATTCATTACATTAGTTACAATAGTTACTGCTATGATCTAACGCTGTTTTCGGGAAGTTTGAAAGTACCAATGCAGTATTCAATGTAACAGGTGTTGGACATGTCCACCACGGGCTTCAAGGCATGACTGTACACGTCTCTTCATATTGTAAAATACCTTCTGCAACGTGTCTGTTGTTATTTCTTGAATGGTAATTCCGATGGCTTCTTTCAGGTTCTCAATTGTGTACATTATTTTTGTAAACATTGCCATTTAAGGAACCTCATAGATAATAATCTAATGGAGTTAGATCTGAGAACGAGCAGGCCAAATTCCACGTGATATTATACGACTTACGAGAATTTCTCCCCCCCCCCCCCCAACAAAAGAAAAAAAAAAACCGCAGCGATTCTACAGCTCTGTGTGCTGTTGCACCATCTTGCCAGAACCACGCTTCTTCAATTTCACGTTTATTCCGTTGTTCTAACACACAAAAAAGGTACCAGAATGTCAGTACAGAGCTGATGTAGTAAATACCACACCAGTCACGTTTTTATTTCCCACGTAATTTTATGACACTTATTTTAGACTACGACTACCTGGGAGCCGAGGTGAGGGTGAGGATTAGTATGCATGATCGTCGAGGTGGCAGGCACGAGTTCAAGACTAAAGACACGCCGTGCTTCGAACCAGCCACACGTATACCAGCCTACATGCAACACCTTACACATATAACCTACTTATACGTAAAACGTCACACATAACGCCCCATAATATAACACTCCCACATATAAATAAATAACACCCCCACGTATAACATCCCCAAATATACACATAACATACCCACATATAAATTCTTGTTTTGCATATCCTTTACAGGACATCGCTGTCAACACTAGCATCTTTAAGCTGTATGTTGGTTTCTTGGCAAGATTACGCTCAGTAGTTTGCCATTACTTTCTGAGCGGCCGGCTCACATACCCCGTAAGTTACCGATGCGATTCGAACCACTGCTGATTCTCACCGTCATCACGTTAACTACGAGAGTATACGAGATTACGGAGAAAAGTCATAACCTCTAAGCCACGAAGTCGGCCCACATATAAATACTATAATATATATACCCACATATATAAACTTATAACACTTCCATTTAGAACATACCAAAATATACATTCCACACATAGAAACATGTTAAACCTCCATATATAACACCCTCACATACAACACCCCCATATAACACCTCCACATATAACACCCTCACATGCAACACTCCCCACATGCAACACTCCCCACACGCAACACCCCCACATGCAACACCCCCACATGCAACATCCCCACATGCAACACCCCCACATGCAACACCCCCACATATAACACCCCCACATATAACATCCCACATATAACACTCTCATATAATTCCTCCGCATATAACACCCCCACATACAACATCCTCACAAATAACACCCCCACATACCCCCCCCCCCCCCACACACACACACACATATAACAGCGCCTGCACACTCTCTTACAGTGGGACATCGTGACAATGAAAGCCAAGCTGATCGCCACCAGCCTGCTGGTGAAGTTCATGGCGTCCGGAGAGTGGGACAGTCTGTCCATACTGACCAGTGTCTACACAGAGTCCACCTTCCACAAGCCCAAAGTTAGTCAGTCTGCAACTGCCCGTGAACATCTTGTTCTCTGTTCTATCCCATTCACGGACTGTGGCATGATGCACGGATGTACCTTTATTTGCCTTGCTCGAAGTGGACTGTGGCTTGATGCATGTGGATCTTGTCGGTTTATTTTGTTAAATGGATACCGTGCTTGGGTGTTGTTTATGGGTCTTGGGTGCAATCTTCGGGGATTCTGAATATTGAGCACAATCTTTTGTTTGTTTGTTTTATTAAATGGATACCGTGTTGTGGTGTTGTTTGTGTTTGTGGGTCTTGGGTGCAATCTTCAGGGATTCTGTATGTTGAGCACGCTCTTTTGTTTATCTGTGTTGTTATTGTATTCATCATCGACATCATTATCATCAACATAATCATCATCATATATGTTTAAATACCTATATTATTATTATTAGTATCAGTTTCATTGTCGTTGTATTTCTCCTTATTATTGTTGCTGCCATCATCATCATTATTAAGTGCGCGAGCAAAGTCCACACACATCTTGTTAATATATTGTGGTGGTGTAGTTCACAGGCATGTGGTTAAGTTATTCTAGTAGTATAGTTCATATACACGTGATTAAATTATTGTAGTAGTATAGTTCATACTCACCTAGTTTAATTAGTGCAGAAGTATAGTTCATACATATCTAGTCATATTATTGTAGTGGCCTAGTTCATATGCATCTAGTTATATTATCGTCCTAGTATAGTTCATTCACATCCAGTTTAATTCTTACAGTTCATCTACATTATCATCAACGGCTCCGTGGCGAAGGATTTACCGATGCAGTTCGTAATCCCGTATACCCACGTTCGAAACACAGTTGCGGGAGATTTGGCAGTAGACCACCTTGCGTTGGTTTTTTACAAAATGGTATGGGTGCCGGTCGTTCAGAAAACAATGGCAAACTACTGAACTTAAACTTGCCAAGAGATCACAACAGCAAACAATGCTGGTGATGACTGCGACGTCCTGTAAAGGATATACAACTAACTTTTTTAAAAGTATAGTTCATACACATCCATTTAAATTACTGGCAGGTCTGCCAATATATGTGCATAATCATATCTGTGTTATCAATCATCCACCTGTTGGAAATGCAGAGAATAGTTAAGCGAGATTATGCAACTATCGTAAATCGCCCACACTGCTGTTGCCTAATTATATCCCACTTTTATTTATAATACAAACACTGTTCGATTCTGTAGTCTACTGGTTATTTGTGTATTTCAGATAGAATTATTATGGTAAAAATTAAAGGCAAACCAATAGATATAAATATTATTCAAGTATATGCACCAACAACAAATAGTAGTGGTGAAGAAATACAACACTTTTACGATGAAGTATAAATGGCAAAGTCTCAAATTAGACCACAAGAAATAAAAACAATACTAGGAGAACATACTCAACCAAATTGACTTCATTCGTCATGTGTCATGCCGTGAAGCGTGAGCGGTCATATTTCTCCATCTCACTCAAAAAGTCGCTTAAAAGTCGACATGGTCGACTTCATTGCCCTGGGTTTTATCCCATATGGCTCAGTTTCTTTCCGAAGAGAACTGCCGAAAGCGTCGCACAAAGTACGAACTCCGTAGCTCCAGCGACGACCCCCAGTAGTTTCCGAAAAAATGCACTCTTGAACCGAAGGACGCGCCCGTAATCGAACCCACAACCTTCGGAACCCGAGTCAGACGGCTTGACTCGATCACCAGAGTCGTTGATCAGCTCAGTGTTCTTGTCTCGACCATACCATATGGCCAAGCCATCCAGGTTTTTACTTCTCTACCTTCCCCTTGTTCACTTCCCTTCGATTTTGTCATTTGTCACCAAGTTCTCCAATTTATTTCTTCTCATAACGAGATCAAAAAATGGACTACATGCTTGTTAATAAAAGATTTAGAAATTCGTTAATTAATGTAAAGACAATGCCAAGGGCTTGCTGCTATATTGACCATGCACGATTATGTGGACAAATACAAGTAGAACACGAGACTTAATAAAAGAGGTTCTGAAATTAGACAAAGATGTTCAAGAACAAGACACAGTGACTGAAAAATAGGTTCATTGCAATAGCTAAAATACAGAGTATAAACGAACAATAGGAAATGTTAAGGACCTCCATTCATCAAATAAGCAAAGAAATATAACCGGAGAGAAGCCAAAAAACTAAGAAAAACTGGATGACTGAAGAAATCTTACAGTTGATGGACAAAAGAAAACAAAGTAAAAATAACAAACAAGAATATGCTTTAAAATAAAATACATAAAAAAAAAAAAAAAAAAGAGATAAATGTGTGAGCACAAGAAAGTTGTTTAGACAAGCAGTGCAAGAAACATGAATGAAACAATCTTTTAAACTTCATAAAGCTTTAAAATTCTTCAATTGTCTAGTTCATTCTTTTATATGTACTTCTTTGTCAGCTTTCCTGGCTCCACGACTTCTCATCAATTCGTTTTAAGTAGCAACAAAGGAGTGGCATAAACAATAAAACAATAATCCGACACCCCCCCCCCCCCTCCCCCCTCCCATAAAGAAAAAGAAAGCAAGAAAATAAAAGTATGCAGCTTTCGTCTTTTTCTGTTGCGTAGTTCCTCTTTTGATATCTACTTCTAAAGCCGGCGCTGCGGCGAAGGGGTTGCTAACATAATTCATAATCCCACATACCGCGTTCAAAACACAGCCGCTGGAGATTTGAAAGCAAACCCCCTTGTCATGGTTTCAAAACAATGGTATGAGTACAGATCGTTCAGAAATCAATGGCAAACTACTGAACGTAAATTTGCCAAGAAATCACAAACAGTAAAAAATGCTGGGGTTGACTGGGACGTCCTGTAAATGATATGCAACTAACCTTTTTTTTAAAATCCAATGCCTGCCGTCTTCCGTCAAGACTGCAGACTTCTTCTACTGCCCTTGACCCCTATTGTAGTACAGGCCTTCAACCAAGTCCCGCCAAGCTTTCTATACGTGGCCATCTCCTGTGGCTACCTCCGTGACCCGCTTTATTTTATATTATTCATGTCTGCCTCTATTCCCCTTGTAAATGTGTTCCACATCTACGTCTATATGTCAGGTCTTAGTCAGACGTGACTGAGCTACCGTATGACTGTAGACGGTACTGCCCGCTCTCTGTTAGCGCTGAATGTTGGGTCTTAGATATGACTGAGTTGCTGTATGACAGTACACGGTACTACCTGCTTTCTGTTAGCGCTGAATGTTAGCGCTCACCAAACCCGACACATCACGTTGTGCCAATGGTTTCGGGTGGAGGAGCACAATTGGGAGGGTATAAGAATACTTAGACCTTAATGTTATGGCAGGGCCGACCAGTCCTTAAGCGTTGGCTGGCATCTGGTCTAGGATCGAAGCTACGACAGACGGACAGGTAAAGTATTGCTTTGCTGATTCGGCAGATTCTGCAGCTTTTCTTGTTGAAAATGTATTAGTGATACCTTTACTCTGGAGTAAACTAGGCAGGCCAAGAAGGGATCATGCTGTATGGGCAACACATGGTCTCTACAATTCAGCCCATGCTTTGTGCTATGGAGAATTAACTCCATCCCTGGTCTTACCGTTATGAGATTTAGTTATGCCTTTTGTTTTTGAAGCACAATGTAACAAGCTGTCGTTTGTCAAGATGGCAACAGTAGATCTCTGTCTATTTCTTTTCCACGACAGCTTCTTCTGCCAGTGTCTTCCCCATCGTGTATTGTTTCCCTTTACCAATTGCGTTTTCATTCATTGTCTCACCCTTCACGTATTGTCTACCCAATAACAAGAATTGTTTTTATTTATCTCCCCTATTGTGTATTGTCTCCCCTTACCTATTGATTCTCCATTCAGAACGCCGCTCTCATTAAGGCCTGTTGTCAAGATTCTCGATCCTTAAACAAGTTCCCCTTTCCTCGTGCAATATCATGCCAAAGCTGTCTCCCAAGTCACATGTCTATCTTCCTGCAGGTCGACCTATGCCCCATCTTCCTGGAACCACGCTTTCCATCATGTTCCTTTCCAAACCACTGTGACATCTAATGTGGCCTGAGTATTTCAGTTATACTATTAACACGTTAGTTATAGATTCTAATTATAAATTAGAGTATTAAAAGGCACTTCTCGGTTCTCGAAATGAGATCCAGCGTGTCGGACGTTATCGTAGTTTAGGTGTCAATAATTAATTCGTTTCATAGATTACCTCATTAGCGTCAGATCTGATCCACATCTTTGGTGATTGACGGCCGCCATTACTATTCTCTGCATTTCAACCTCAGTCTGTTTATTCATCAGAACTCAGCCTATTTATATATCACACAGCAGCCTGTTTATTCATCACACCTCAGTCTCTTTATTCATCACAACTCAGCCTGTTTATTCATCACAACTCACCCTGTTTATTCATCACACCTCAGCAGGTTTATTCATCACACCTCAGTCTGTTTATGTATCACACCTCAGTCTGTTTATGTATCACACCTCAGTCTGTTTATGTATCACAGCTCAGTCTGTTTATTCATCACAACTCAGCCTGTTTATTCATCACTCCTCATCATGTTTATTCATCACTCCTCATCCTGTTTGTTCATCACAAACTCAGCCTGTTTAGTAATCACAACTCATTCTGTTTATTTATCATACCTCAGCTTGTTTACTCACCACACCTCAGCCTGTTTATTCATCACAGCGTATTCACTTCTCTACCACACACCAACATTATCAACATGATAGCATGTGTATTTCAGACTCACAGAGACTTAATTGTTGCATGTTTTTCTTGCTATGTATGCGTTTTATTTCTTAATCTTGTACATTTCAGCTTTTCGTTATGCATTTTTGCTGGCTCTTTTTTGACTTACTGTGCACTTTTAAAAATTTGGAGCTAAAATTGATGATAAAACGATCCTGCTTCCGTTGAAATAACCTTACTTGTTTTACAGATGACGAAGACTGCTGAACTGCAACGTTCATTCTGCCCACTTATGATTTCTCACTGTAGAACTATTTAATTATGCGTTGTGTTTTTCTTTATCCAATCAAAAGTGGGACATCCTGAAGAGCAAGATGACCATGATAGCCGTTAGTAAACTCGTCATGCTGACGTCAGGAAACTGGGACAGTATGGCGGCCCTGACCAATGTTTACACGGAAAAGATCTTCAACAAGCCAAAAGTCAGTCTCTCTTATTTAGTTTTAACCGTTTGTTCTTGTCTACCGTCTCTTTGACTAACATTTAATACCCAGTGTCAGACATATGCTGATAATGGGGTATCAAGTCCTGAATGATGAGTGTAGTAAACAGGGTGTAGAAGAAATTTGAGAAATACAGTACGTTAGTCATCAAAAAAGTGCTTTAAAATTAATTAAATTAGTTACACTAGCTAATGCTATGATCTAACGCTGTTTTAGAGAAGCTGGAAAGGTACCAATGAAGTATTCATTATAACAGGTGTTGGAAATGTCCACCACGGGCTTCAAGACATGACTGTACACGTCTCTTCATATTGTCGAAAACCTTCTGCAACGTGTCTGTTGTTATTTCTTCCGTTGATATCACCATTCTGTTTGGAGTGCATAGAATTACTCCAGTAGACGACAGCAATTCGCTGCATATTGCTTCACGATAGACTATGGAGCACATTTTTTGATGACGCCATGAACTTCATTTTTTTTCAAATTCGAAGTGTAGTGAGACTACAAACACCCTGTACTTTGCGATGAATGTTTGTAATAAAACATGTGCTTCGTTTACTAGCCGGCGTTTGTGGATTAGAGGTCGTGAGGGCAGTCTCACAGGGTTCGAAACCAACTGTCAGTGGCTTGGAGGCAGACCGCCTTGCGTTTATTTTAAACATAGGTGAGCGTTGATAATTTAGAGAGCAATTGTAAGCTCGTCATTATGTGCCTCGCTGATAAGCGTGCCCGGTAATATTTCGCTGTCTCACACGATCACCAGAGTCGTGGATCAGCCCTGTGTTCTTATCTCGGTTATGCTATGTGGTCTATTTGTGCCTTCCCTCATTCCCCTCAGTAAGAAGAAATAGTTTTCAAATTCGCTTGTATAGGAACGAAAAACAGTAAAATGGTGGGATTGACCGGTATTATAAACCACCTGTAAAGAACAAATTCAGGGAAAGGGTTTAAATAAACAAAGGAAATTAATTACGTTGTAGTGACTTGTAAGACACGATTCCCCAATTATAATCTTATGGAGATTTATGATTGTCGGTTCTTATTCCCACGCAACTATAACAAATCAGCGAGTTGTTATAATGTAATATGTGGAGTAGTTTTCACACAGATATATGAATACATAGATATAAAACATACAAACGCGTACACACAGATATACACATACATAGGTACACACAGATACATACAGATTCTTTCACACAAACGCACACACACACCATGCAGAGTGGCCTGTCGTCTTAAAGAGCACAAACTACACAGCTGCAGCGTCGTCGTCCCCAGTCGTCACGGAGAGCCACATGTATTCCTCACTGAGAGCCACATGTATTCCTCACGGAGAGCCACATGTATTCGTCACGGAGAGCCACATTATTCGTCACGGAGAGCCACATGTATTCGTCACGGAGAGCCACATGTATTCGTCACGGAGAGCCACATGTATTCGTCACGGAGAGCCACATGTATTCGTCACGGAGAGCCACATGTATTCGACACGGAGAGCCATATAATAGTGAGAGCACTCCTAACCTGCATTCATGGCGACTGCACTAGCCAGGCGGCCTTAATTCTTCAGGCTCAAAGACCCCTCTGCCATACGCCGCAAGGTACTATATTGGCAGTAAATGGCAGATTTTATGACAGCACTCACATGCCACGACAGTGGTCGAGGACTGGATAGCCGTGGAGCTTTGGTGTAATTTAATTTGTCTTGTTGAGCATGTTGGGGATAGACATCTTATGTGCTGCACTTGCTGTGGTGGTCGGGAGAAATGTCTATACAGTAACCCCACACTGATAGATGCGCAGCTTTTAAGGCTGTGACGACTTGTGTCAGTACACCGAACGTAATTACAACTCACAGCCTTCTTTAGGATTCATATCCAACCAAACAGCCAGCTAAACGTCCAACGTAGCCTAGCTTCGATACCAACTTGGCATGCATTGATGCATGATCGCCTACTCCTCTCGGAGCAGAATTTGAAGCAAAAGAAGCAGAAGACTCATGCGATTGAGACACACACGCACGAACATACACACACACACACACACACACACACACACACACACACACACACACACACACACTGTGAGAGTTAGAGGGAGGGAGAGAGAGAAAGAGAGAGAGAGAGAGAGAGAGAGAGAGAGAGTCCCTCGATGGTTGATTCTGCATGTGTTGGTTCTGCACCAACTACCTGTAATCAACAAACTAATGACATGATGTCACCCCTTTGTCCACGACCTGAAATAAACCCGCCCATTGTTTCATAATGCGTCAGTACAATAAACGCAGTATTTACTCGCTCTACAGACCCTGGTTTAGGATAATAATGAATATATCCTATAGTCATCTACCGTTATTGATTGCTTTTTTTTTTTTTTTTGGTTTTTTGTCCTCTCGCTATGGTATCTGGTTCGTGCTGTTAATGCGACCTGAAGAACTATCCCTTTTGTTACCTTTTGTACGCAATCGGTAGCTGTAACGGAGCACACATCGTACCCAACATAACTAGTCCAACAGGGATCCATTGCATAACTCTAAAATCAAGATGGCATAAGTTAAAGAGAACAACAACAACAACAACAATAACAAACACTGGGTTATTGATTAGGTTCAAGAATTACGAGGCGTCATGGGGAGGGGTTATTGAAGTTCCATTGTCTGAGACTAGCACCTTTCCTTCAATTCCCTCCGCCATTCATGAGCATGTTTCTAGGATAAATTCCATACTGGTTTACTAGACCTGTCATAGGTTCCTGAACAACTTGACCCTGCTGCCTTGGTTATTGTACACTTTCACCGTACACACTCGTATAGTGTATCACCTTCGTGCTGTTACAGTTGTTGTGGTAGTATATTTGTGTGCTTGTTTGTGTTACCCCAGAGAAAGGTTTTGTAACGGAAACTTCGGACATGTATTGACGTACTGCTGTAAAAGATTTTCAGTGTACTTTTCAAAACTGTTGAAGCTTATATTATATTGTTTGAAATGATAAAGATGCGTTGCCCTGTTTCATCAAGCCTTTGGCTCTCTGCATCCTTCTTCGACAAGCATTTTTTCTGGTGTGCTTTCCCTAGCCTTTGATTGTTCCCAGCCTGCCTACAATGCAGCTCTTCGTATCTCTCTTCTGCTGGTTCATGTCCCTTGATCGTCCCGTCCCTACAGTAGCTGCGCTACCGTCGGTATAGCTCTTGGGGTAAGTGGTACACACAAAACCATTTACCTCTTTAGGGTGGAGATACGACAGAGGGGGTTTCCTTGTTACTATTTTGTTAATCTTCTTTTATTGATTACCTTCCCAAGAAATTTCCAGATACCAATTTTAGTTTAGGCTAGGTTGGCCTGGAAACAATGGTCAGCTAAAATCTTTAATTTCTTCTTTGGTAATTATGAAAATATGTGTCAAGTCTTAGTCATATATGACTGAGCTACGTTATGACAGTACTCCGTACTATCAGCTTTCTGTTAGCGCCGAATGATGGGCAGCGCTTACCAAACCCGACACCCCACATTGTGCCAACAACTTCGGGCGGAGGAGCACAATTTGGAGGGTACGAGCCATACTTTAGTGCGAGGAAATGCAACATAAAGACTAAATGTCATCGCAGGGCAGGCCAGGTCCTAAGCCTTGGTCGGCAACTGGTCTAGGATGGAAGCTCCGACAGCCGAAAGTTAGAGCATTGCTTTGCTGAACCGGCAGCTTCTGTAGTTTGTCTTGTTCCAGACGTATTGGTGTTAACTTTCCTCTGGAGTAAACTAGGCAGGCTCTAAATTCAGCGCAGGCTTTGTGTTATGGAGAGGTATAACTCCATTTCACAAACTATTGCCAGTCAATTATTATTGTGATTATTAAGCCTACCGCCAATGTATGATGTCTATGGTCGAAGTTTTTCCTTCTACTTCTTTCCCTTGTCACGGGAGTGCATCGCACCAAGACAATGCACCTCAACGGTCAATGTGTCCGACCTCGGCATGCATTTGTGAATGGTTTACTTCCTCTCTGGAAACCCACGATGTGGTTTATAGAATAGTTAGACGAACAGTTTCGTTGCTTCCCGTCGTACCGTCATGCCATCATACCGTCATAACGTCATATCGTCATATCTTCATACCGTCATTTCGTCATACCGCCATGCTACCTGACCGTCATACCGTCATATCGACATACCGTCATACCGCCATGCTACCATACCGTCATATCGTGTAGCGTAGCGTCAGCTACGATGATAAGGAATCTATCAAAGTGCTGCGGATAGACTTTCTACGAATAGAAAAATAGGTCACTGGAGAAGACAAGACTGAATAGCTCGTAATTCTAGACGGAGTATAGGTCCCAGAACAAGTCTAATCTTCTGACAGTGTTCAGGCAGACAGGAATGGCGTACAACTATACTGGTGTGATACAGACAGTCTGCCAAGGTTGTCTAGCTACGTGCCTGAAATAAAAAACAAAGCTCGAGCCCCCAAAACTCTAATAACTCTCAATGACACGGAGAAAGACAGAGTAAAATATATAACAGAGACAAACTTTCATATCTTCTCACTCTACTATGACTAAGGTTAATTAGGTAACAACTAGAGTTTGTAAAATTAAAATCACATTAACATTTAATATATGATAACACTTTGGGTGCTCCACTGGAGGCAGCCCTGTACATGAAAAGGGATACACTTCCCTGTATCCTATTGCATATCTAATATTATGGGTGGAATCTACTAGACTGTCTAATCATTGACGACTCTTTGGCCTATAGTATATTTTGAGTTGATTGATGGTGGTGGTGGCCAACGGTAAGTTTGGCCACTTATCTTCTGGTTCTCCGGCTTACACAGTGCGTGTAAACCCTAGTTAGTAAGCATAAGTGAGATGGTGAGTGATGCTTCACAATGAGTCACACAGGTTAGCGCATCTAAGCTTGGCGCTGAAGGTGTCAAATCCTTCTAATCTTCTGACCACACTTGGGTACGAACACTGCTCTAGGTATCTCTCTAATATATTTTAAATATATTTATGGCCGTAATACGCGCCAAAGATAAAACTCTTAACACTGTATAAGTATTTTTTCAGAGCCTAGTTACTAGCATGTTTCTACCCCAACGTCTGTATTGCGAAAGAACGAGTTTAGCTATTTTTCTCCTGACCGGAAGTGGTCGTGCCAGGGAGTTCGTTGTCGTAATTTCGCCGACCAAATTGTGAAATAGTCGTAGCCAAATTTATAGATTTGGCTGGCTACACTACTTTGTAAATTCAGCCTCTCCCCCGATCTTAATGTACTGTATTACTTCATATTAAAGTAATAACATTAAATAGGAGTTACTTTAAACTATAGCCATGTACTGTCTATACATAGATATATAGGAATAAAAACGAAATTAAATTCTTCTATAATTACATAAGGGTTTTAAAAAGAATTTACTCCAATTTAAGCAAAAGATGAAGAGGAAGCTGGGGACTTCGTCACATATCGTCATACCTTCATATCGTCATAACGTCATACCATCCTACCGTTATATCATCATGTCGTCATACCGTCGTATCATCATATCGTCATATCATATTGTCATATCATTGAATCGTCATATCATCGTACTGTCATATCGTAAAACCGTCATATCGTCATTCTGTCATATCGTCATATCATCATATCTTCATACCGTCATATCGCCATACCGCCCGTCATGTCATACCGTCATATTGTCATACCGCCATGCTATCATATCTTCATACCGTCATATCGTCAACATGATGTCTTCCAAACTATTTACACGATGTCTTGCACACTATTTACACGATGTCTTGCACACTATTTACACGATGTCTTGAACACTATTCACACGATGTCATCCACACTATTCACACTATGTCTTCAACACTATTTACGCGATGTCTTGAACACTTTTCACACGATGTTTTCCACACTGTTCACACGATGTCTTCAACACTATTTACACGATGTCTTGAACAGTATTCACACGATGTCTTCCACACTATTCACACGATGTCATCCACACTATTCACACGATGTCTTCAACACTATTTACACGATGTCTTCAACACTATTTACTGGATTTCTTGAACAGTATTCACACGATGTCTTCCACACTATTCACACGATGTCATCCACACTATTCACACGATGTCTTCAACACTATTTACACGATGTCTTCAACACTATTTACGGGATGTCTTCCACACTATTTACACGATGTCTTGCACTCTATTTACACGATGTTTTCCACACTATTTACACGATGTCTTGCACACTATTCACGCGATGTCTTGCACACTATTTACACGATGTCTTGCACATTATTTACACGATGACTTCCACACTATTTACACGATGTCTTCCACACTATTTACACGATGTCTTCCACACAATTTACACGATGTCTCGCACATTATTTACACGATGTCTTCCACACTATTTACACGATGTCTTCCACACTATTTACACGATGTCTTGCACACTATTTACACGATGCCTTCCACATTATTTAAACGGTTTCTTCCACACTATTTACACTATGTCTTCCACACTATTTACACGATTTCTTCCACACTATTTACACGATGCTTCCACATTATTTATACGATGTCTTGAACACTATTTACACGATGCTTCCACACTATTTATACGATGTCTTGAACACTATTTACACGATGTCTTCCACACTATTCACGCTGTCTTCCACACTATTTATACGATGCCTTCCACACTATTCACGCTATGTCTTCCACACTATTTACACGATGTTTTCCACACTATTTACACGATGTCTTCCACACTATTTACACGATGTCTTCCACACTATTCACGCTATGTCTTCCACGCCATTCACGTGATGTTTTCAACACTATTTATACGATGTCTTGCACACTATTTACACGATTTCTTGAGCACTATTAACACGATGTCTTGCACACTATTTACACGATGTCTTCCACACTATTTACGCAATGTCTTCCACACTATTCACATTATTATTCCACACTATTCACAGTATTCTTCCACACTATTTACAGTATTCTTCCAGACCATTTACGCGATGTCTTCCACATTACTCACATTATTCTTCCACACTATTTACAGTACACACTATTTACACGATGTCTTGTACACTATTTTCACTATGTCTTGCACATTATTTACCCGATGTCTTGCACACTATTTACACGATGTCTTCCACACTATTTATACGAAGTCTTGCACACTATTTACACGATGTCTTCCACATTATTTACACGATGTCTTCCATACTATTTACACGATGTCTTCCACACTATTTACACGATGTCTTCCCCACTATTTACACGATGTCTTCCACACTATTTACACGATGTCTTGCACTCTATTTACACGATGTCTTGCAATCTTTTTACACGATGTCTTCCACACTAATTACACAATGTCTTCCACACTATTTACACGATGTCTTAATCACTATTTACACGATGACTTCCACACTATTTACACGATGTCTTCCACACTATTTACACGATGCCTTGCACACTATTTACACGATGTCTTGCACACTATTCACACGATGTCTAGCACACTATTCACATGATGTCTTGCACACTATTTACACGATGTCTTCCACACTATTTACACGATGTCTTGCACTCTATTTACACGATGTTTTCCACACTATTTACACGATGTCTTGCACACTATTCACACGATGTCTTGCACACTATTTACACGATGTCTTCCACACTACTCACGCTATGTATTCCACACTATTTACACGATGTCTTGCACATTATTTACACGATGTCTTCCACACTATTTACACGATGTCTTCCACACTATTTACACAATGTCTTCCACACAATTTACACGATGTCTCGCACATTATTTACACGATGTCTTCCACACTATTTACACGATGTCTTCCACACTATTTACACGATGTCTTGCACACTATTTACACGATGCCTTCCACATTATTTAAACGGTTTCTTCCACACTATTTACACTATGTCTTCCACACTATTTACACGATTTCTTCCACACTATTTACACGATGCTTCCACACTATTTATACGATGTCTTGAACACTATTTACACGATGTCTTCCACACTATTCACGCTGTCTTCCACACTATACGATGTCTTCCACACTATTCACGCTATGTCTTCCACACTATTTACACGATGTTTTCGACACTATTTACACGATGTCTTCCACACTATTTACACGATGTCTTCCACACTATTTACACGATGTCTTCCACACTATTCACGCTATGTCTTCCACGCCATTCACATGATGTTTTCAACACTATTTATACGATGTCTTGCATACTATTTACTCGATGTCTTCCACACTATTTACACTATGCCTTGCACATTATTTACACGATGCCACCATTTTCTGTTGAGATGGCTGGGGAGACTGATGACCAAAGTAAAATAACATTCAGAAGAAGATCATCGTGTGTTATATTTGATTGCATTTTAATGTCATGTAATATTGTTATTTCAAGGTGTATCTATTAGGTGTTGTTGATGCATGTACCGTATGACTATCTGCATCTTGTACCACAGCTTGTGTATCACCACATATTGTTTTGTGTATTTATGGTTTACTACTTTATTCTAGTTTGTTTATCACATACTTTCTTTAATATTTACACATCTCCATATATATTTTCATCTACTTAAATTCTTAAATACATTACCCAGTCTTATAAATACATATTATCATAAAACATTCAATTACTTACTTTAATTATCATAAAGCACTAAATGCTGTACTTACCAAATAACTCACTTTCAATTATCATAAAGCACTCAATGACATAGTAAACAAGTTAGTTACATTAATTATCATAACCATTTAATGACGTATTTAACATATTACTTATTTTAATTATCATAAAATACTAAATGCCATACTCAACAAATTACTTTGAATAATTATCATAAAACACAATGATGTACTTAACAAATTATTTACATATACAATCTCTTACTCAAACTGTTTATTGAATTTATCGATGCAAAAAAGTAAAAAAAATCCTTTTCAAAGCCTTCACTTGTATTGCGTATACGCTGTTTGCTCATTACTTGTATAGACCTAGCGACACTCAATTACTGATATAGTCAAGTTTATCTAGAGCGTTACTCAATTACTAACTTGATTATTCCTAATTATTATTAACTAGCTGACCCGGCCCGGCTTCGCCCAGCTCCTGGCGGGGATCTATCTGTCTGTCTGTCTGTCTGTCTGTCTGTCTGTCTGTCTGTCTGTCTGTCTGCTTGTCTGTCTGTCTGTCTGTCTGTCTATCTGTCTGTCCCGGCCGGGCTTCGCCCAGCCCCTGGTGGGGAGCATCTAATTTAATTAATATAAGTAGTCATATAAGCTCCCGTTCCCGTTCCCGACTATCTGTCTGTCTGTCTGTCTGTATGTATGTCTGCCTGTCTGTCTGTCTGTCTGACCCGGCCCGGCTTCACCCAGTCCCTGGTGGGGAGCATCTCATTTAATTCATATAAGTAGTCATATAAGCTCCCGTTCCCGACTATCTGTCTGTCTGTCTGTCTGTCTATCTATCTATCTGACCCGGCGCGGCTTCGCTCAGCTCCTGGCGGGGAGCGTCTCATTAAATTCATATAAAAAAAATTAACTTAAGAATGTCCTTCCACACACAATCCATTATTTTTAATGAAAACTATTTTTAATCACCTACATGACTGTAGATAACTTCTTTAAACATAAAAAGATGAGTTAGAAAATTTTCACTATTTAAATAGATGCATTATTTTTATGAAAACTTTGAAAATGCCTTAAAGATTGTATCATTATTTATTATAACGCGTATGCCTGTAAATAACTGTAGACAAAGAGTTTATAAACCTTTGAAAACAATGCAACAATCTGTATATAAAATATATACCAATGCTATTAAATGTTATGCCCCTTGAAATAACGTTTCTTAAGTTAAATCCCCTCGCTATATATAAATGATAATGTAAATTAAAATATTAAATTTTAGTAAGTAACTAGCTGATTGTACACTAACAAACTATGACAGTTGGCTGCACGGGAATGAAAAGAAAACATGTAGAAAATTTCATCTCAATCGGATGGAACGTTATCGAACGCATCAAATACATCCCTACATACATTGTCTTTTATATATATAGATTACATGACTGCTGCGTGAAGTTGTGGCAAATATAGAAGGATGAAGTGTGGAAACCATCTCTGTGGCGAGGCGATTACGGACGCATTCTTCATCCCGCATACAGGGGTTTGAAACACAGCTGCGGGCGATCTAGCAGCAGACCGCCTTGCGTTGGTTTTCATGTAATGGTATGAGTTCCGGTCGTTGAAATATCAATGGCAAACTACTGAACGTAAACGTGCCAATAAATTGCAAGCAGCGAAAAAATGCCGGTGTTGACTGCAACATCCTGTAAAGGCTATACAACTAACCTAAGTATGAAAGGAGGTCTACCAAACTGGTAAGGAATTTACTTGATCCTGTATAATACTGCATACGAACCAATGAAAGAAATTGAAGGAAATGAGCTAGTTACAGGCACTGGAACTTCAATTACTCCTCCCCCACGACACGTGCAAGTGAGGAATTATGTGGAAGCTGTGGAGATGCATTCCATAGAAGAATTATGAGAACATGGTAGACGGATAGAAACAGTAGTGAAGATATCTTGAAAGAAAGTAACTCACAAAGGGAGTGGTTACTCGCGTCAGAAGAGGACAGCCAACATTCTATGGGCATGTCATGAGAAGGAAAAAACTGAAGTATATGGTTATAATGAGAAAGTTGGAGGGATGTCCGAAATGATTGACAGCGTAAAAAAACAGAAGGCTGTGGACAGAGAATAAGAGAAATAAGAATTAATGACAGAGTGTACATGCACCTACAATACTCATATTGGCTTAATTACTTGATTGCCTAATGAGCTTTTGGGTTATTTATGCATGACAATTCAGGTAATCTATAGTATGCGAGATTACTTAAAATGTCATGTATGAATAACCGAGGCGCGAATAAGCAATGCAATCTTCATTATAAAGCATACCCTTTGTGGAACTGCGCTCTCATCAGAACTCGCCGACAAGATCCCCATCCTTTGTGAGTTTGCTCAGTCGTACTCACGTCTACTCCACCTTACCATCAGTATCTCATGTCAGTATTGTAGCTGGGTCACCACTGCCTCTTCTGCCAGGAAGCACACTTTCCATGATAATTCTGTCCAGACTAGTGCAACCAGTAATATGGCCAGAGTATTTCAGCTACACGTAGTGTTTGGACGTCAAGGCAGCCGGCGTGTTACATACCATATCAACCACTGCCTGACCATTGGTGTATACAAACATGGGTTTAGCACCATATGCCCAATTCGCGTGTAAAGGTATCCTTGACTGACTTGTTTTCTTGTAAGAAAATGGTGACACCAAATTGTGAATTGGAATTAGAAGGGAAAATTCTTAACCAAGTGGATAGTTTTAAATACCTAGGGGCATTTATAACTTCAGACGGAAGGTGCACAACAGAGATTAAGAGCAGAATCGGGTTCGCAAAGGCTGCATTTAAGAAAATCAAGAATATCTTATGCAATAAGTCACTATCCTTGAATGTAAGAAAGAAAGTGCTGAATTGATATATAGAACCTGTTGAGCTGTATGGCAGTGAATCTTGGAATGTAAATGAACAAATTAAGGAGAGCTAAAAGCAACAGAGATGTTGTTCCTAAGACGAATGTTACGAATTCCTTGGACTGCCAAGAGTTACTAGCGACGATTGCACGAAAGAGGCTAATGAAACCAGAACATTATATACAATAATAAGAAAGAGACAAACATCTTTCTTTGGTCATGTGATGAGAAGAGATACATTGGAGAACATCGTAACGACTGAAAAGAACGAGGGGAAGAGAGCAGAGGCCGACAAAGAGAAATTATGCTGATGGATTGAGACGGTAGAATAGAGGAATATCATCACCAGAGTTGATCTAGAACACCAAAGACCGAGATCTGTGGAGAGTCATGAACGCCTATGCCAGCTGGCATGACACTTGATAATGATGACGTGTACCTTATTTCAACTACATGTTGATAGTATGCTATTTATACATATTTGTTTGTGTTGGTTGATTACTTCAACAATTATTTGTTTGTTTGCAATTATCTAACATGTTTCCTTGTCTTCTTTGTTTGTCCTGTTGCAACATCAACCACACAAACACAACAGGGCGCCGACAGGTGGAGCAACGATCTCTACTTTGGTTTACAGCGAGTGGCCAGTCTCAACCACTCCATCATTACTCTAGTCACAGCCATTCCAGAGAAGTAAGTAACCAGGTCGCTTCCTTATTTCATGTGTTACAATCATTCTAAAGACGTAAGCAACCATGTCGCTTCCTTATTTCATGTGTTACAATCATTCCAGAGAAGTAAGTAACCAGGTCGCTTCCTTATTTCATGTGTTACAATCATTCTAAAGACGTAAGCAACCAGATCGCTTCATCATTTCATTTGTTACAATAATTCTAAAGTAACCAGGTCGCTTCCTTATTTCATTTGTTACAATCATTCTAGAGACGTAAGTAACCAGGTCGCTTACTTATTTCATTTGTGACAATCATTCTAGAGACGTAAGTATCCAGGCCGCTTTATAATTTCAGTTGTTGCAATCATTCTAAAGAAGTAAGTAACCAGGTGGCTTCAGCATTTCATTTGTTACAATAATTCCAGAGAAATAAATAACTAGGTCGCTTCATCATTTCATTTGATACAGTGATTCCAGATAAATAAGTAAGTAACTAGGTCGTTTCATTATTTCATTTGTTACAGTGATTCCAGAGATGTAAGTAACCAGGTCGCTTCATCATTTAATTTGTTACAATCATTACGGAGAAGTAAGTAACTAGGTCGATTCATCATTTCATTTGTCACAGCCATTTTAGAGAAGTAAATAACTTAGTCGTTTCAACATTTCAGATGTTTCTGTGATGTCTTTTTGCTATGTCATTATTATTCTTGTCAGAGCTATCTCTGTGGTGTCATTTTGCTATTTCATCATTACACTCTTTACAGCTATCTCTACGTTGTCATTTTGCCATTTCATCATTACACTTGTCAGAGCTATCTCTGCGGTGTCTTTTGCCATTTCACTATTGTGAAATGCAGTGTTTTCTTGACCTAATCCGCTCTTACTCTGCGCTACGCATCCTCAATTTAATGTTATAAATGCCCAAAAATATTTAAATTGATTACCTTTGTTAATCATATTCCCGTCTGTTGCGATGTAATATGTTATTTTGTTTTTTTCCTTTGATATAACCATTGTTTCTGTTTTCTTAGTATTTAAGAAAAGTGTCTTTAGTTAACTCTCTATTACTACAATGTTTAACAGTTGTTACAGATCGTTAGTGTTTTCAACTATAAAACATACACACACACATTCATCACACATATTGGACATTGTAGCCTTCTCTGTGGCGAAGAGGTTTCGGACGCAATTCGTAATCCCGCCTACCGCGTTCTAAACGCAGCCACGGGCGGGTTGGAAGCAGGCTGCCTTGCGTTGGTTTCCATTCAATGGTTTGAGTGCAGATCGTTCAGAAAGTAATGGCAAACTACTAAACGTAAACTTGCCCAGGAATCACAAACAGCCAAAACATGCTGGAGCTGACTGCTACGTCCTGTAAAGTAGTAAGAGTGTGAATAAAGGGACTTTATTGTAATATCAAGAAACAGAAATAATAGCTTTAGTCAACAGTTATGTATTCTTGTTACAAAATCATGAAGCATTTCTGTAAGCATGATGGAAAGGTTACTGTATATAGTTCATATGTTCGGAATATCTGGTACAGAATTGTTTCAACCCGCCGCTGTTTAGCGGGCGTGTTTATATAATATATTCCGTGCATTTGGGATAAATGTTATGGTAGAATGTTTTACGTTTTCCGGAATTGATGGGGAGATGGTGGTGGGAGGAAAACATTACCTCTGCACCTGGTGCGGGTTGTATCCGGGGGAACGATTGGTGTGAATGTGGCTGTGGTGTGATGGAGGAGAGAAGGATGCGGGACGACTTGCACAATTTGAGCGACCGAACTGTATTTGAAAGAATTTCAGAACTGAGTAGGCAGGTCCGTTTAACATTGTTAGAGATCAGATACACATATAGACGGAAAGACGGACAGACAGACAGGTAGACAGAAACAATTATAGACAGTCGGTAGACAGACAGTCAGGAAGACAGGCAGGCGGGCACGCACACATACATGTGGACAAACATATAAATTTGTAGGAAGATAGGCAGAAAGACAGGCAAATATTCAGAATGACAGACAGACATAGAGACAGACAAATAGACAGACAAATAGACAGACAAGAAGACTGACAGTCAAACATACACGTAGACAAACAGATACACAGATAAACAAACACGCAGGTAAGAGGTCATAATGCGTGTTCTTAATTATCCGGTGTACGGATGTCGAGGTAAGGCGTTCACCGGACAGATTAACTAAAATGTTGACCTATCGTCCTTGACTTTGGAACGTCAATTACAAGTACATCTGAAGTCGGAGTGGGTTCGTTTGATATCGAAGGACACTGTTAATAGGGAAAACTATTTCACATACAAAAGTCTGCCCAGTGCACTAGCAGTAGTAACATGTGTATAGACTGTGCTTCAGTTCAAAGCGAGCGATGGCAAACAATTCTCTCGTCACGAACCTGCCCAGTTTACGACCGGTCTTTGCAGTCGTCACGATGTGTTCTATCTAACGCCTCTCTTCTCATTGCGTAACTAAAGCACACTGTTTGTGGCTTTCATATATTTATATATGTCATGAGTGTGGGGTGGCCCAGATTTGCATATGTTGATATTTTCATCTGCACACCTGACATCCAGCGCCTTGCTCATTTCTGTATCCCGTCTGGAGATTCATGCGTGCCTGATGGAAAGGTTACACGCCGTTCAGCGTGTGCTGTCACCCATGCTTATTTAAGTGTAGTGGAGAAGATGTTATCTGCGCTACTCCTTCATATACTGAGAGTGTTTTTGTAGAATCTATATTGACTAGTATGTGGTGCTTTCTCTAATAAATACATGGTGTAACAACTGTGTGACAATTTCCTTGCCATCTCCTTTTATAAATTACGAGAATACCTCTAGGCTCGGTGACCAACATTGTCTCGATACACAATTCCACAACATTCTTGAACGTTAATACCATAATGTATGAAGACTATTGAACACTTCAAGAAACAATACAAGTCTACCAGAAGTTAAAAAATCATCATATTTCCACTATCACTTCCACAGTTTTTAATTTCTAATTATACTAGCAGATTCGTAGATTTCTTTTGTTCTTTTTTTTTTTATTTGTGTTCACTGGCTTTGAACTCAAGTATAGTCCACACATGTGCTACTGATACTGGTGAATTTACTAATGTTTACGTGTGGATAGCTTTCCCCATTGCTGGTGCTCTTTGAGCGCAATCTGATCCAACAAACTGCGAATAGGCGGCACAGGCATAAAATGCATTCACTTACAGATGCGGAAACTGTAACAGAGATTGTCACTCTCGCATTGGACTATACAGTCACCAGCGGTGCTGCCAGGCACCTCCCAAGCGGCACAACTCTATAGTCCTTCAGGACTGAAAGAGGCCTACTACTATTACTATTCGCTTCACGAGAGAAATTTTCTGAGATGCCTGGAGGTTGTCGCTGGAGCTACGGAGTTTGTTATCTGTGCAACGCTTTACAGACTACTTTGCAGAAAGAGACTGTGTCACATGGGACAAAACCCGGTGCAATGGAGTCGACCCTTTCGTCTTTTAACACCTGTACAGATTTATGTATTACAGATGGCTGGCCATTAATATTCATGTAGTGCGCTATGTACGAGGGGAATTCGAAAACCTTAAAAGTGAGATAGACATTACACTAACCATGCCATTGTCCTGTAACCTGTCATTATTGCTGTTAGGATGTCAAGACATCACGGTGCAGATGAAAACGGTGACATCATAAAACAGTTTAAAGATGGCCGCCCCAATTTTGACATGCAATAAATTTCAAATGGAAACCATACATGTTTTTTTTTTGGGGGGGGGAGGGGGTGGTTTGTGGGGGGGGGGGGGAGTGGTGAATATATTCTGAAAAAGTAAAGAATAAATGTATCATTTGTCGATGTCGTCACCACTGCGTTCAGCACAAGACCGCTAGCGCCGATATAATGCTTGGATTCCTGTAGACAACAATTCTTTTGGTCAGCACCACCTGCTGTACCTCTTCATCGGACCGAAAAGTTTTTCATCTCAATGATTTTTTTGAGTTGTCCAAACAGATGGACATCACTTGGGGCTAGTTCTTGACAAGTATCAATGCGTCGTTGTGTCAATTCTGAAGTAAGCTGCCGTGGTATCCACCTTGCAGA
Source organism: Cepaea hortensis (assembly GCA_963921405.1). Taxonomy (NCBI): domain Eukaryota; kingdom Metazoa; phylum Mollusca; class Gastropoda; order Stylommatophora; family Helicidae; genus Cepaea; species Cepaea hortensis. The sequence continues at coordinate 277,239,412 of OY992876.1, forward strand.
CACTTTGCGGTACTGTAACACATCATGGATGATGTGGTGTGCTGAACAGTGAACAAGCTGTCATAGAAGTCACGCCGTTTTTAAACTTCATACTCCACTCATACACTTGCTAGACTGACTTGCATGCAACACCATATTGGATCTTCATTCGCCGATAACAGAACGCTGCTCCTCTTTAATGCACGTCATAAGTGGGTCTGCACCGTGATTTCACGTGGTAAACACTCTCGACATCCTTAACAACAATATTGGCAGGTTACAAGACAATGGTGCGGATATTGTAATTTCTATCACACTTTTAAGGTTTTCATTTGAAGCCCCCTGATATTTTTGTTTAACCCTAAACAAAATGTTTTTTCGATAGATTTTTATAGGTTAACCTATTTCTTTTCCATACGCACAAACCGATGACTTCATTTGTGAGAACGCGGTATCCAAACTGCATACCCACCTATGTAATTACCAGGATACGGTACATTCGAGGGTCAACGCCGCCGTGGAGTTTTATGTCTGTTTAAAAGTCGAGAGTATTGACTTCATTGCCCCGGGTTTTATCCCATATGGCTCAGTCTCTGTCCGCAGGGCGACCTGCAGAAAGCATCACACAAAGCACGAAATCCGTAGTTCCGGTGACGACCCCCAGGAGTATCCGAGAAAAAAATGCACTCGTGAACCGAAAGACGTAGGCCGGAATCGAACCCACAACCTTCGGAGCGCAGGGCAGACGGCTGCAAGTTTTATGTGCTTGCGTTTAAACTCCCAGTGCGCTGGCGGTTCGGTAGTGTGTTCATTCTGTACACCAGCCAGGTAGTTTTCAACGTTGACTTCTCGTTCAGAAAGCAATGGCAAACTTTCCTTGTTCATCTGTTGCTACCTATCCCCCAGTGGGACATAGGTCCTCAACCAGCTCACTCCAAGTCCCTCCATCTGTTGCTACCTATCCCCCAGTGGGACATAAGTCCTCAACCAGCTCACTCCAAGTCCCTCCATCTGTTGCTACCTATCCCCCAGTGGGACATAAGTCCTCAACCAGCTCACTCCCAGCCCCCCCCCCCCCACCCCATCTGTAACTATCCCATACAACTCTGTCCAGGTCCGTCCCATATTGCTCATTTCTGTTTCTACTTCTCTTCTCCGTGAGTTTCTAGATCTTTCTCTACTTCTTTTGCCATGTGGGTTCAAGATTCAGCCTGTTCTAGCTATACTATTCTTGGGTTTTCTCAGAGTAGCAATGGCAAACTACTAAACGTAAAATTGCCAGGGTTGCCCATGGGACATAATTTACATTGCGTGGTTATTTATGCATGTCCCATCCCATCCCGTCCCATGGGACTTTCCCATGCGAATAACATTACCATTGCCAAGCCTGGCAGGCTTATTCATGGGACATGTTTTTCTGTCCCATCCAATGGTAATTTATGCCTGTCCCATCCCGTTCCATACCATCCCTACACTATTCAGAAAATCCCCCTTTTTTCCCATGGGATTCCCATGGCCAATCCTGAAAATTGCCCAGTAAATCAGGGATGAAAAGTGAAAATTAGTAGCCTGTCGATGACCCGCAGACTAGACAAATCAACCCCACCTCCCCGTGGTATAGACCGGGAAACCATGACCGCGAGATCATGGGTCAACGGGGCTCTGGTTGGCCATTGGGTACGGACTTCACTTGGTCAGATTTTACTATCCTAATCTTGCGACTGGCCTAGCAAGCCGGCAGGGGATTTGTCACACTGCTCGTAGAAAAAGAAAGAAGCATAATCAGATGGACAGAAGGAATAGCAAAGTCCATGGGAACCTCAATACATGAAGCCCATAAGCGGGCACTTTCCCGCTGTGTATGCTTCACCTGGACACTGCAAGGTACAAGAGAAACATGATGAGATGAGATGAATCAATGTGGGCTTGGCGTTGTTCGCAATGGTCTGCCAAGGACATGCAACAGCATACACGGCGTGGGACCAGCAGGACAATGTAACGCCAGGGAACTAAAATGGAAGCTCCTCACATTTCCCGGCAGCATTGGACAAGAAAAACAGACAGAACAAAGATACCCATCAGCCACCCTGTGCCGAGAGCATACATATAGAAGGGCAGTGATGAATGCAAAAGGTTGTGACGCGACATGTACTCCTGTGCAGGGTTTTTGAATTCCAGATTACAGGGAGAAATATAAACACAAGTAGACACATACACAAATAGACACATCGGTTGCTCTTTTGTTAATGAGATCCAGCGATTAAATAACATAATTATGGAAACATGTGGGGCGATATGTAAACATTGGTGTTCAGTTTTTTTAAAGAATCTGTGTTAAGTTGACTTCCTCTTCCTCTCTTTCTTTCTTTTATTTCTCTTTCTTTTCTTTCTGTTATTTCTCTTTCTTTTCTTTCTTTTATTTCTCTCTCTCTCTCTCTCTCTCTCTCTCTCTCTCTCTCTCTCTCTCTCTCTCTCTCTCTCTCTCCCTCTCTCTCTCTCTCTCTCTCTCTCTCTCTCTTCCTCTTTCTTTCTTTCTTTCTTTCTTTCTTTCTTTCTTTCTTTCTTTCTTTCTTTCTTTCTTTCTTATCTTCGCCCACTTCCTCTTCTTCTTCTACTTCTTCTTCGGTGTAGGGCAGGTAGGTCTTGAACCTGAGGAGAACCCGTCAGGCTAGTGCTGTCGCCGAGAACTGTGCAGGTTAGGATTTTCTTTTTGCCCCTGACCCAAAAAAAAAAAAAAACCCGTCACCTTACCGATGATTCTAACTCATGCCTCCTACATGGAAGATCGGTGTTCTAGCCACTCGGCCAGACGGAAGAGTGAATCGCCGAGACGTGGACGGCCAGCTTTGCTAGAAAAACGAATAGAGTATTGTAAGGAGAGAGTCTAGGAAGAGACACGAAGAGAGAGAGAGAGAGAGAGAGAGAGAGAGAGAGAGAGAGAGAGAGAGAGAGAGAGGATGAGCAAGATGGTGTTAGAGAGTGAACGCCTGAAGGAGACAGGTGGATATAAAGGAGAGACTGAGATAGAAAGATGCGTGAGAGAGAGAGAGAGAGAGAGAGAGAGAGAGAGAGAGAGAGAGAGAGAGAGAGAGAAACGAGGATAGTGAGTGATGGAGAGAGAATGGGAGGTGACGATAATGTGAGAGGGAGAGATCGACGAGGATAGAGAAAGTGTTTGAGATAAGTAACCATTACGCATTTGTGGGGATCACCTGGCAAACATTAGCGCACGCGCCCTGTTGTTAACAAACAAAGCTACATACTTACCTCGTTGTTGCCGGGTATTTGAAAGGCCAAAGGTTGATCATACGCACACGTGTTATTCGGTGAGAAGCCGTACACTGTGCATGCATTGTGGGTAGGCATGGTGGAGTCATTTCTCGGAATGAACATGTTTTCAGGAGTGTAGAAAACACGTCAGTTAGTAAGGGCGGCGCCCCACCTTTGCACTAATTAATCAACTCAATCGCCAGGCCATAAAAACCCGCTGTTCTACCCATCGCCGTCAACCCACCGCCGTCAACCCACCGACATCAATCCACTCTTCTATCCGTCAGGGTAAACTAACTGATCTACTCGTCCACAATCACCATCTCTTCTACCCACCGGCGTCAACTCACTTTTTTATTCGCACACAACAACCAACTCCTCTACTCACGTAGTTCAAAACAGTTTTCTCTTCGCACACAACAACCAACTCCTCTACTCACGTAGTACGACCCACTTTTCTGTTCGCACACAACTCACACTTTTACTCACCGCTAACAACTTACTCTCCAACATAAAAATCTTGAAATGAGGAAAACTAACAGGTATTTGTGAAGTAACAACAATTGTGATGAATGAGCGAACGCAATCGATGAGAGGGAGGGTTGTGTGTGTGTGTGCGTGTGCGTGGGTGGTTGGGTGGGTGGGGGGTTACCAGCCTGTTCCTATAATAACTATAAATACATTCACATAAACTGGATAATCACTAGAAATACATGGAAGGACATTCACATATACGGAACAATCACTAGAAACACACGACATGACATTCACATACACGGGATAATCCCTATAAACACAAGCAACGTCACTCAAATACCCCACAAATCAGTCGAAATACATGGAATATAATTAATATACACAGGATAATCAGTAGAAACACGTGGAATGACATTCACAAACACGATACATTCTTGTAGCAGGAACTTGCAGGTCTGGGAACTTCTAGAACCATCACATATTGTTGGCCTGAATGCACGGAGGAATAAATGACCAGTCATTTCCTCACGTAGCACACAACCAGCTTAGGCGTCCAACTTTCGTCCAGCAGCACTCACATTATCAGGGCATTATCCCAACGAGCTGTTTAAAACAACAAACTTTTATTTCATATAAATCAATGTGTATTTACAAGGCGTAGTATGCGTTTCTTGTGTTTGTGTAATTTCACAGAGCGTTGCCGTTTGTTAGTGTTAAGTGACACATGTTCGAATAAAACAAATACATTCATATACACATAGGATAATATAACGTGTTTGGCTTGGTGCAATTACGCACCCATTCCTTGCACATGCTTCCTTTCCACCTTCACAAGTTTACGTGAAATGTATCCTCTCTGCCTGCCTGCCTGCCTGCCTGCCTGCCTGTCTGTCTGTCTGTCTCATTCTCTTTTTATCTATCTCGCGCTTTCTTGAGATAGCAGCAAATTGAATGTTGTGAGCTTAGACAATAAGCTACAAGTTTCGATTCTCTTAATATGTGGCTTATCTATAATTACTGAGCCACATAGCTACAGAAATCTGGAGGAACGCATTTGGGAGGGTACAAGCCTTACTCTAGTGCAAGTAAATGCAACCTAAAGACTTAATGTCATGGCAGTGCAGACCAGGCCCTAAGCCTGTATCGGCAACTTGTCTAGGATGGAAGCTCCCAGCGATTTGTTTAAATGGGGCCTTTAGTCCCACTACCCGGTCAACAAATGCCCGCAGAAGTCGGATGTGTCGGCCTAACGGCGCAAGAACGCAGCTCTGCTGTAAACATGCACAACGCAATCACGTCCGAAAAAGAAAAAAAAAAACTCCGGATGAACGCAGAAGAAGAAGTCCCACTATGTGACTTTCGGCCCATTATGGTCCACCAAAGCTTCCTGCCAGTGTTAGTGGACAGTGATTTGGTGATTCGAGTTTGCAGTTTGGTTGATCGTCTCTGCACCCTGGTCAGATCAAGTGCAAATAAATCTACATTTTGATTAGTAGTAGAACGCGCATTTCATATTGTTTGTCTTATGTGTTATTATTTTGTTTTAACTTTCAGACTTCCAGTGACAGACACTTTACTGAAGCCTCTATTAGAAGGGTTAACTCTCGCGGAGGCATTGGAGCAGAAGAGGCTGTTTATGTGTGACCTACACATCCTGGAGGGACTCCCAGTCCGTGACAACTTTGTGGTGAGTACCCACATGTTGTTCTTTCAACAATGTTAATGGCGACTGGGGAAGGGGAGATAATGGATGACAGAATATGGGAAGTAACTCAATCGGCAAAATGAAAGTTAGTGTTGTAGATAAATAATTAATAAATGGAAATTTTAACTGTTTGGAGGAGGTAATAGAACGTATGCCGGTCTCTCTGGCTGAGGGGTTACAACACTTTCTCCGTAATCCCGTTTGTCACGCAGAGTCTCGTAGCGGGAGCGAGCTGGGAGCGGTTCGTCCCCCGCTGGTGACTTGCGGGACACTGAGCCGGCCGCTCAGAAAGCAATGGCAAACTACTGAGCGTAATCTTGCCAAGAAATCAACAGACAGCTGAAAGATGCTGCTGTTGACAGCGATGTCCTGTAAAGGATATGCGAATAAAAAAAAATAGAACGTATTTTTCATTTTTCGGAGTTGCAGAGTTTTAGTTTTGGCTGTGTAATCAAATAATTAATAAATTACAATTGTAACTATTTGGAGGCTGTAAATAGAACGTGTTTCCATTATATGTAGTTGTTGAGTTTTAGTTTTGACCACGCAATTTCTCTTTTGGTAGTTACTATACATTACCCCGTGTGGACAACAGTCACCTTCGGACTGATTGGACTGTGAGGGTAAAACCGTGGGCAGCTGCTTTGGTGACTGTCTAGTCACAGGACTATCATTCTGAGCCGGTGATGGACCCTATTATAACTTCTCCTTGAGGTTGGACGGGGTAGGGGTAATGGTGAAATCGAATTTTGGTAGTTAGCTGTCATATGGCTACATGATCCATGTGTATATTGTGGAAAATGGGAGCCAACAAAACATTTAAAATAAAAAGCAATCTGTCTCGCAAGATAAAGCAAAATAGTCATATCCCTCAGTGAGTTCGTATGAAGGCAGGAAACAATCAGATGCAATGCCAAGAGGTGACACTGGAGGCGTACTAAGCTCGCGACGTAATCTCTTAAATTCTGGAGTTTGCACACTAGCCATTTAGTGATGGAATGTTTGTATTGCTGCATCTAATTTGGTTGCAATAAAATTGTCATTCTGAAGGGGGGGGGGGGGGACATTGTCCGACCGCCCAAGAACATTGTTCTTTCTCGGTGACGCTGGCACCGAGCAAGATGCAATATTTCAGCAACGTGATGCTCTCAACCTCGTAAATTTGGACCTGGGTCTCGATCATTTCGTGTCTGCGATAATTTCCATGCTTCCAGTAAGGAACTTTGGCCTTAACATCTGCAGACGTGGCTTGAGGCGATACTCTAATGACATTGGATTCAAAAAGCTTGACTGAAAATTTAGAAGTAAATGGCTTGATTGTTGTACTAAAATTTTAATACTTTATTCGCTAATTCAATAAATGGATTGTTTGAAATAGAAAAAAAAAACGATATCAAAGAAAAATTAACACAAAATGCGAAATGGAAATAGAAGGGACATTTCAAAACCAAGTGGATAATTTTAGATAGTTTGGAACATTTATAACATCAGACGGAAGGTGCACAACAGAAATTAAGAGCAGAATAGGGCAAGCAAAAGCTGCATTTCAGAAAATTAAAAGTATCTTATGAAATTAGTCACTATCATTGAATGTAATAAAGAGAGTGCTGAAGCAGAGTTGTAGGTCAACATGGCCGAATGGATAAGAACGTGTGTTCTTAAACATCCGGTGTGTTGATGCCGAGGTAAGGGGTTCAGCTCCTACAAGGAACAGTTGTACTAAAATGATGACCTCTCGTCCTTGACACGGGGTCGTAAATTACAAGTACCTCTGAAGTCGGAGTGGGTTCGCCTGATGGCGAGGGGCACTATTAATAGGGAAAGCTAATCCATACGCAAAGATTCAGTCCAGCACTACAAGAAGTAGTGTGTATGAACTACGCTTGAGTTCAAAGAGAGCGAGCGAAAAAAAACCACCCAGAACACCAAAGAGCGAGGTATGTGGAGGGACGTGAACGCCTACGGCAGCTGCTATGGCACTTGATGATGATGATAATGGTTTGAACAGAAAAAAGAAGAACAGATACATCATCATTTCCCCCAGAGAAAGGTGCCACATGGAGTGCCCAGAGAGGATCTAGCTGATACCCAGCACTGCGCCATGTTGTCAGAATCACGCCAACCGCCTTTTCTTCCCAACTACTCCGAGGAAGGGCCAGACAGACACATAATTAGACTGCAGCTGGTAGCATTAATATTGGGACTCTTCGCTGGCTGTTGAAATCGATGACGGAGCACGAATGGGAGAGTCCCTAGTGCTGAGATGTCGGTTCTTGATTCAATTCAACTCAGATGTTATAAAGAGGAAGCTCTCAAGTACTGTATGCTGGATTTAATTCATCCTTCCTAGCATGGTCTCGTGTTTTTTAATGAATAAGAAACTCAGGATTAAGATTATTTGCACTATTGAATTTAAAGATATCATTTTTGACAGGATCATAAGATTACACCTTCAACAGATTATTATTATTATTTGCTGTTATTGCTATTGTGTCACAATCTGTGTAATTTTTGTACCCCGGAATGCCAGTAATTCGGGCCCATATCCCAAACTTCAGTGAACAGGGGACAGTTTGTGGTTATCGTGGTTTGTTTTGTCGCGGTTAAATGTTAACTGAGTTAGTGGCATACAAAAAGTAGGTTTACATCAAACATGGTACACAATAAATATGAACAATTATTACGACGGGCTTCAAATGAAAACCTTTAAAGTGTGATAGAAATTACAATAACCATGCCATTGTTTTGTAACCTGTCAATATTGTTATTAAGGATGTCAAAAGTGTTCAGCACGTGACATCACGGTGCAGGTGAATGCGGTGACGTTATAAGGATAGGTTAAAGATGACTGGCGCACTTTTGACATGCACCAAAGAAGAGCAGCGTTCTGTTATCCATTTTTTGATCAGTGAAGGGGTGAAACCTATAGAAATGCATCGGTGAATGAAGGTCCAGTATGGTGATAATGAAGGTCCAGTAGGTGTAGCACGCCTATTAGTCCAGCACGTGAATTAGTGGAGAAGGACGAAAAACGATGTGACTTCAGTGACAGACTGTTCACCACCGGGTCAGGCACGTCGAGTAGTGACCCCAGAGTAGATGTTTCTACAGGAATCCAAGCACTTTATCGGCCCCTGGAAGACCTGCATTGAACGCAGTGGTGACTACATCGAAAAATGAAACATTTGTCCTTTACTTTTTCAGAATATATTCACCTTAAAAAAGCATTTAAGGCTTTTATTTCAAGCCTCCTCGTATGATGTCAATTAAATTTTTAACTGAGCGTTGACATCGTGGAAGATACAACGAAACGAAACAAAGAATACGATGACTAAGTACGGTGATATATCGTCCTTAGATAGAAATGTGAGATCACATGTGACGATATATTATCCGTCGGCATTGAATCAGTTAAAGTAGAGATACAGCTATAGTAGAGCTGTGGCTAGCATGTCCGCCAGCCGAGCCGATGATCACGCGTTTGAATTTCTGTCAAGACGGATTTGTAAACTGGGCCTGGGGTGGTTACGTTAAACTAGACGCTACCGTTATAATTGTAGTTATGTTAAGTTATAATGAAAAATCCTAGGATCTTCATCCAGCCTTATTATAGATCTTCATCCGGCCTCGTGATAGATCTTCATCCCACTTTACTATTGACCTTCATCCAGGTTCATTATAGACCTTCATCCCGCCTCATTATAGGTCTTCATCCCGCCTCATTATAGATCTTTATCCCACCTCATTATAGATCTTCATCCCGCCTCATGATAGATATTCATCCCGCCTTATTATAGATCTTCATTCAACCTTATTATAGACCATCATTCTGCCTCATTATAGATCTTCATCCCGCCTCATAGATCTTCATCTCGCCTCATTTTAGATCTGCATCCCACCGGATCATGGTTCACTAGTCCACCCTCTCCGCCGCTCTTATCTCTCACCTCTTGGTCATTCACCCTTGATCAGCCATAAACTGTGACGTGGCATGCGCCTGGTAGAGATTATAACAGAAATCACATTTCTGACCCGCCGGAGCGATCCTTGCAGTCAAACTCTGAAACCTTCGAGCGAACCGTCCTGTTCACGACCCATGCTGGAATAGATTCATCACAAATGTTGATCGTTGAAGAAGATAAATAAACGACCCAAAAATAACAAGCTGAACACATTGAACAGCAAATACAGCAAATAGGACAATTTTAAAAAGGGGGTGGGGCGGGGTGAGAGACGGGGCAAGGGAACAAGGACAAAAGGAACTGTTACTCTTATCAGAAGCAGACACCTTATACCGTTATTCTGTGGTCATGTCACTGGAAAGACTTCATTGGATATCTGTGTGACAACAGGAAAACTTGAGGGAAACAGGCTCAGGGGAAGACGGAAAGAGAACATGAAATCGTTTGACAATGAAGCATTGAGATATGCTAGTATAGAAATGCTTGTATGAGAGACATGAACCTGTATACACGCATGACGATCAACGCCATATCTCATGGCCAATACAAAGAGAGATATGAAGCCGTGTACTTACGTGGCAAAGATTAGAATAGGAATCGCAAGTTGGCAAAAGTAGCCTTTTGCAAGACGGACAATATGCCAACAGAAAGTTGTCAATTGTAGTGAGAATGGGTTGAGTTGAAATAAGTCAAGAACTGACACCACAGCAGTCGGGGCATTGACATACACACTCCGGCCCCATCTTCAACAACCAACGAAGAGTCCCAATATTAATGGTACTAGTTGCAATCTGATTGTGTGTTCTTCTGGTCTATCCTCTGAGAACTGAGTGTCGACCAGGTCCTCTGGGATGCGGTGAAAATACAGTGAAAATAAAAGTTGTAATGTGCTATATAGGGCCTTTACTGTTGTATGGATGGAAGACATGGAAAATACGTTGACAAGCAGAGAATCGTTTCATGGTTGCAGAAATATGATTTCTGGAGGAAAATACCGTATACTATGGACGTATGGAAAAACACACGTCTTTCAAGAAGATTACTTTCTTTATTCTTTCTTTTTGTCTTTCTTCTTTCTTTTTGTCCTTCACTGCTCTATGCCGATAGACGTCACAGGTTTGTTTGATGATTGGTTTACGAACTAGGCCTCGGGCCGTCCCTTGGCATGCTGAGATGTTGTGAGTTTTGATGACTTCGTCGATCCATCTTTTCTATGGTCTTCCCATGCCTCCTAGTGTTTCCATTTTCATGTTGAATGCTTTTGCTGCTGGCGACATTGGGTTCATGGCCACTAGGTGGCCGAACCAGTTAAATCTTTGTCTATCAATCAATTTAACAACTGGTATTGCGCCAACTGTTTCATAAGAAGAATGCGAACAAAAACTTAACTTGATTAGAGGAATTAGACGTAGACATCGCCATTTTTGGGACTTGGTATGAGGAGAAAGAAACTTCAGATTTTAAGAAGTGGAAATATGTTTAAAGATTAGAGGATCGACTCCGTAGCTTCAGCGACGATCCCGAGAAGCATTAAAAAAACAGCGCTCGCAAATTGATTGACGGATTCCTGAAACGACCCTACATCGTTCAAATACGAGGCAGCCAACGAAAACACTTCGTCACGGAGACATACTCGTAACATTGTGCCTATTGCTAAATTTAATAGGTAAAAGTGCAAGGGGAAGCCAGAGAGATAAACACTTTAATGGCTTGGACAAATGTCTTAGGGAAGCCAGAGAGATAAACACTTTAATGGCTTGGACAAATGTCTTAATCAGGATAAGACCAAACACCTGATCCGTGACGGGTGAAGGTGTGAGATGAGGAACAATGAACGGCGACACTTATCAGTTGTGCTGAGAAACGACATCACTGCACTCAGGACATTCCCACACGCGCTCCGTCCCCTCGTTCAACAGACAGCGAAAAAGCCATACTGCTAATGGTTCCAACTGCCATCTGACTGAAAGTTCTCCGGGTCTTCCCTCCCAGTTTTGAGATCCGCACAGAGCCCCTGCGGATTCCCCCGCTATATCATTCTCCCCACATACGGGTTCTCAGTCTGTTCCATCACTTTCTCAACTTGGTCACACAAGCCACGCTGATCAACATGGCACATGATGAAGAATGCTGTGATAGAACCCTTGCTTATCAACACAATAGTTCTGGTTCAATTTCCAGTCATAGCAAGTTTTTGAGCCAGTGTAGATCTCGCATTAGCCAATCTAATAAAGTGTTTACGGCGTAAGCATCAGGCTCAGAAGGGGCCGAGTTCGATCCCTGCATAGTTGATTACCAAACTGCTTGGACAGGGAGTTACACTTCTGTGGCATGACAAATTGATCATCTTCATCATCGTGTCCTAGGAAGTGCCGTGGTCGCCCACTGTCTCCACAGATCTCAGATCTGCGTCCTTGGTGTTCTGGATCAATGATACAGTCTTACTCTTAATTCTTACTCTTAGTTCTTACTCTTAGTTCTTACTTTTATTTCTTACTCTTACTTCTTACCCTGAGTTCTTACTCTTTTTACTTACTCTTAGTTCTTACTCTTAGTTCTTACTCTGAGTTCTTACTCTGAGTTCTTACTCTGAGTTCTTACTCTGAGTTCTTACTCTTAGTTCTTACTCTTAGTCTTGTGTCTTAGGTGCAGTGAACACGTTTCACAATTCCCCGCCATACCGAGTCGAGGGCTCGAAATTGGCTGTGGAAGATTTGGAAACAGACCGCTTTGCGTTGATTTCGATGATATGAGGCGGTGGTCGTTTAGAAAGCAGTGGAATACTACTGAACGTAAAAACTGTGAAGTAGATCACAAATAGCCCAAAATTGCACGGGATTGATTTCAACGTCCTGTACAGGACATAAAAAGAAAAGAATTTGATTATCAAGCTATGATGATGATGATGATGATGATGATGATGATGATGATGATGATGATGATGAGGAGGAGGAGGAGGATGAGGATGATGATGGTGAGGATGAACTTTTGACTAAGATGCTAACTCCACACTTTGTGTATTCTGCAGCTGTGCAAGCCTATCGGGTTGTTCTTCCTGGACAAAATGAAACAGCTCCGACCAATCGCCATTCAGCTGTTCCAAAAACCAGGCCCAGACAATCCAGTAAGTAGTCATGTTGGTTTATGACTTGTTCCGAGATAGTTGTACTGATTCACTTGTATAAGAATATTACCATTTACCCGTATATCACATTGTGGTATTTCTTTCTTCCTAATGACGATCATAATCTAGGTTGTCTTACAATTTAATTCTAACCCCAGTTGTTCGTTGTACACATACCTATTAAATGTTGCAAATCCTGTTGATTGTTTGCAATTAATACTGTATCTCATCTCATCTTGTCCCTCTTGTACCTTGCCATGTCGAGGTGAAGTATAAACAGCGGGAGAGTGCCCGTTTATGGGCTTCATGTATCGAGTTTCCCATGGACTCTGCTATTCCATCTGCATATCGTTTATGTGGTCGGCCTCTTCTTCTGCTTCCATTTCGACTGTACATCATTGCTTGTTATGGCATAATGTTAGTTGGTAATCTAGTTACTTGGTCAAACCGTTTGACTTGCCTTCTAATAAAATCTACCGCTGCTATAACCCCCACTGTAGTATCATTCGCAGTAATTTATAAAAATCAAATATCATGCAGAAACAAGAATTGCCAGAAAGTTCCCACCACCGAAGCGCGATCATGACACAAAAAGCAGCAGACAGACTGTGGTTTTAATAATAGTGTATGGCTTCGTTTGTCCCTGGTTTGCAAAATGGACCAAGTAATGGCAGTTATAATACATCTTGTTCCTCTGGGAGTGGGTGGCATTCATTACCAGTGTCAATAGTTTGGTGATGTTACCTCCCTAAGGATATTTTGGTTGTCAGCAGTAATTCATCCGGGTTGGGATGTTCTGGTGACATTCCAGGTTTACTAATTGATTACTAGCTTTGTGTGTGTTCGATGCAAATGGTTTGTAAATCAAAGTGATCACCTTTCCACACTACGATTCATACTGTGTATATGGTAATGTAAAGGCTAAAACAAGTACACGAATTCAAGTATCTTGGGAGTATCTTTACATCAGATGGCATATTAGATAGAGAGATGGGGACAAGAACTAGACAAGCCAAATTATTACATATCAAACTACACCCATCCTGTAACATCCAGCTATCCCCATTATACATGCAATTTTATACCAACGTTATGCTATCAGTGCCAAACATGGGCACTAAGTAAAGAAGAAGGAAGAAAACTCACTACTTGTGCAATGAGATGCCTGAGAAAAGCAGTAAACAAATCAAGAAAGGACCATATAGAAACGAGGAGATCTACAAAACAGTTGGAGCAACAACAGTTGTTGCATTCATTGACAGACAAAGACCTAACTGGTTCGGCCACCAGTGAGAATGAACCCAATGTCGCCAGCAGCAAGAACATATAACATGAAATGGAAACACCAAGAGGTAGGGGAAGACCACGAAAAAGATGGATCGACAGAGTCATCAACACCTTAGAAACCCACATAATAGATAATAGTGATTTCTGTGTGAACCATTTACACTGAACACTCTAATGACGAGGAGCGGCTGGTCGAGTGGCTAGAATGCCGCAGTCTCCTTCGGGACATCCGGGTTTGAATCCTCGGTAAGATGTGGATTTTTTCGGCCGGGGGCAAATAGAAAACCATAACCTGCACTGTTCGCGGCGACTGCTCTAGTCAGGCGGCCTTATTTCCTCAGGTTCAAGATCACCCGGTTCTACACTATAGGCAGTAAATGACAGTTATAGACTCTAATGACATTAGGCTCTGCGGCGAGGGAGTTACGGACGCAATTCGTAATCCTGCATACCGCTTTTGAAACACAGCTGCAGGCGATTTGGCAGCAGATCGTCTTGCGTTGGGTTTCATACAGTGATATGAGTGTCGTTCGTTCAGAAAGTTATGGCAAACCATTTAACGTAAACTTGCCAAGAAACCACAAACAGACAAAAAATAATGGGGTTGACTGCGACGCTACGTAAATGATATACATCTAACTTTACACTAATGACAGTATATACAGTCTGATTACCCTTTACCTAGCCATTTACACATCACACACTAATGACAGTATATGCAACCGGCTGCTATTTACCTAACCATTTACACATCACTTTAATGACAGTACATACAGACTACCCTTTACCTAACTATTTACACATCAAACTCTATGACAGTATACACAACCCGACTACCCTTTACCAAACAATAACTGCATATTTACTTATTCGTTTATGCTTCTGCTGCTTGCTTGTGTTCGCTGTGAAGTCCTGTATGTCGGATGAAGACATCCTGTTGTCCAACATCGAAGTGATGTCATACCGGACTGAGGTTTGCATGAGTATCCGTTGTCCCATGTCTGGCTCATTAGTGTGCAGACTGGTGGTTCCTCGCCGTACAGGCAGACACTCTCCCACTTCGGAAGAATCAACGATCCTACTACGTTAGCCAGGATCCCGAAGGGACCTGTTGCCCAGGATGCACGGCTAGGACGTGTTAGTAGGTCTTGGCCAGTATAGAACCTGGCCCTGGTGCCTTGGAAACACCTCTGCGTCGCAGTTTGGTTTATGAAAGTGCAGTTAAAGTGCTCTCTCTTTCTCCTGTCTACTCACTATGTCTCAGTCTGGCCAAGTATGTCCCAGGCAAGGTCAAGAACTCTTTCTACACATCCTGTGGCAGACTGGGTATATGATGCTTGGCCCGTATTTTCTATAGACCAAACGGCATTCGATGGGTCACGTGGTTTCAATATTTCCAGACATCCATTTTAGTCTCGGTTGACCTGGGAGGCCCAAGTCAATTTTTAAAATCCATCAACGCAAATTCAAATCCATGATCGCCAGATCTACAGGCAAACGTCTAGTCACTACACTAGCGATGCTCTCATCCCATACAAATACTCCCACATATTTGTTTGTTGCAAATAACTGTAAAGATGTAAATTTTTTGTTTTTCAGAACACATACCCTAATTATCTCCCCATGTTGTTGCCAAATTCCTCAGTTACCTTGTTAATCCCGGCCACTTTATTGATCTTTCACAGCATTTTAAAGTTCACACTAGCATTCTTATCATGTTTTTTAGAGTGTTGCTAAAATTCTCTTAAGTGGTGTTTATTCTCATTATGACCCCATTATCTTTGATCGGAGATTCAGGTTGGTAAATGCTTTAGCATGTTTGTTTGGTCAGTGTTTTCTTTGTTTCCTCATATTTAGCTTTGTGTATCACTTTCGTATGTTGGTTATTGTGATAAAGACTGATAGGGCGAGGTCACCTGGCCTAGTATTCTGGAAATTCAGGGATTTTTCGACATGAACTGCCTTAATTCCACCACCACCACCACCACCACCATCATCACCATCATCATCGTCATCGTCATCATCATCATCATCATCATCATCATCATCATCATCATCATCATCATCATCATCATCATCAACATCATCATCATCATCATTCTCATGTCCACTGCCAAATAGCATGGATTTTCATGACACTTCACAGATTTGATTCCTTGGTGTTCTGGACCAATGCTATTGATGAGATTTCTCATTGCTGCCATCTTAGATATCCAACATTATTTCTCTTGGTCTACTTCTCTCCCTTCCCCTTGTTCTGTCCCTCTCAATCTTGCTAATTATCACCAAGTTCTCCAATTTATTCCTTCTCTTAACGTGTCCAAAAATTGTGACTCTATGTTTCATTTTTCTAATCAGTTTATGGTTTTCATTTGTTTCGTGTCGGACTTGGTCATTGGTTTTTATGTCTATCCATGGTATTCTGTGCATATTCGTCAGAAACCACACTTCTGCAGCCCTGAGATGTTTTTCAAATTGTCTGCTCATTGTCCACGCACTCGATGGGTTATGTGGTCAATATTGGAACGTCTTCTGATATCCAGTTTAGTCTGTGTCAACCCGGGGGAACAGGTCCATTTTAAAAATCCATTTCAATGCAATTTTCAAATCTATGATCGCCAGATCTACAGGCAATCGTCTAGCCACTGCACTAGTGCTGCCCTCATCCCATACACACTCTTACATTTGTTTGTTGCAAATAACTGTGGAGTTGTACATTTTTTGTTTTTCAGAACACATACCCCTAATTATCTCCCCCTGTTGTTGCCAAATGCCTCAGTGACCTCGTTAATCCCGGCCACTTTATTGATTTTACACAGCATTTTAAAGTTCACACTAACATTCTTATCATTTTTTTTATTAGAGTGTTGCTCAAATCCTCTTAAGTGGTGTTTATCCTCATTATGATCCCATTATCTTTGATCGGAGATCAATCAATCAATCAATCATGTGCCATGCCGGAAAGCGTGGGCGGTCATGATTCGCCATTTCACTCGATCACCAGAGTCGTGGATCAGCTCAGTGTTCCTGTCTCGTCCATGCCATGTGGCCAAGCCATCCAGGTATTTTCCTCTCGGTCTTCCTCTTGGTCTGTTCCCCTCGATCTTGCCAGCTGTCACCAAGTCACCAAGATCGGAGATACAGGTTGGTAAATGCTTTAGCATGTTTTTTGGTCAGTGTTTTCTCTGTTTCCTCATATTTAGCTTTGTGTAGCACTTTCGTACGTTGGTTATTGTTATAAAGGCTGATAGGGCGAGAGCACCTGACCTAGTATTATGGAAACACAGGGGCTTTTCGAAATGAACTGTCTTAATTCCCTTATCATCATCATCATCATCATCATGTTCATCCTCATGTCCACTGCCAAATGGCGTGGACGTTCATGACTCTTCACAGATTTGATTCCTTGGTGTTCTAGACCAATGCTATTGATGATATTTCTCATTGCTGCCATCTTAGATATCCAACATTATTTCTCTTGGTCTACTTCTCTCCCTTCCCCTTGTTCTGTCCCCCTCAATCTTGCTAATTGTCACCAAGTTCTCCAATTTATTCCTTCTCCTAACGTGTCCAAAAATAGTGATTGTCTACGTTTAATTTCTCTAATCGGTTTACGGTTTTCATTTGTTTTGTGTAGGACTTGGTCATTGGTTTTTATGTCAATCCATGGTATTCTGTGTATATTCGCCAGAAACCACATTTCTGCAGCCCTGCGATGTTTTTCATATTGTCTGCTTATTGTCCACGCTTCTCATCCATACACATGTACAGGTTCTATGTAGCAATGCAATGGGAGTCTGCTTTCTCTACATTTACATAGAAAGTCATGTTTCGTCAATTCACTGGAACTTCAATAACCCCTCCCCATGATGCCTGTCGGCATAAGTGGCAGACAACGACGACGATGACGACAACAACAACAACAACAACAGTAAGAATGAACTCTTCAGCAACAAAGCCTTCATCAGCAAACAAACACGCTAATGACAGCGATTTATTTGATTGTTTCAGATCTTCACGCCTCTCAGCCCTTCTTTGACCTGGGCCCTTGTGAAAATGTGGTACAACAACGCTGACGCGGCCTACCACCAGGCCCTGACACATCTGGGTATGTGGTCTGAGCATGTTGTGTAACGTGTCTGAGTGTGTGTTGCTGGTGGCCACTGAGGACACTATATATGCGTACGTGCGCGCGCGCGCACACACAGCACACACACACACACACAAAGTATAACATAACACTATACTGCACCACACATTACAATGCAATACTCTGTATAATAAACCATACCATATTATAAAATGTCATGTCACGTAACTTAACATAACATATCATAATATAATATAATATAATATAATATAATATAATATAATATAAAATAAAATAATAATTGAAATCATATTTCACATATAAACGTAACGTTTTTTTTCAATAACCCTTATAAACGTTATAATATAAACGCTATAATATAAACGTTATAGAACCTAACACTATTTAGTGTATTAGTTAAAAATATAACGTTATTACATACATCACATACAATAACTACATAACATACTGTGACATACTCCTTTCAAAAGAGGAATGAATAAAGGCGTAGAAGATTCGTGCCAGTGCTACTTAGGCTCATTTATGTCTTGGGAACCTTATTTGTGATCTTTTCTTATTAATTGTCCAGATTGCGTAGTATTGATTAAGATTGGATATTACTTGTTTTACTTATACTGACAAATGTATGCAGTAATGGTATTTCAAGTATAAATATAGAATCATGACTCTGGGTGGTCACATGAAAAGACTGAATATGAAAAGCAGGTTCAGCTTTTGTGTCAAAATCTAATTATACAAGTCACTTGTGGTTCCTTCTCTTTCACAAATGTGAGAGTTAGACTGTTGCGGGAGAAACAAAATGGAGAATCCAGCATTTTGAATACACATGTTTTAAGACAATTATGTGCAAATGATTTAGGAGCACAAAACAAAAGTTATGTTAAAGATAAAGTAAATACATAAGTGGACAATCATCTCATCTCATCTCATATTGCTACTGTAGTACCTTGCGATGTCGAGGTGAAGCATAAATAGCAGGAGAGTGCCCGTTTATGGGCTTCATGTGTCGAGATTCCCACTATAATTCCCACTGTCCATTGTCGACCTCTTCTTCTGGCTCCATTTGATCTGTAAATCATTGCTTGCTGCCGTATGTTAGTTGGTGGCCTTATTATGTGGCCGAACCATTTCACTTGCTGATTTCTAATGAAATCTAGCATTGCTATAACCCCCACTTTAGTTCCGATTTTATCATTTCTGATTCTCTCGCTTCTTGATACATTGAATATTCTTCTCGGGAATCTCATTTCCATTCTTGCAATTTTTCTTTCTTCTTATTCTGTCATTGTCCAGGTTTGGCATTGGCAGCATAAAGTTCATAAAAAGATTGAGTTGTAGAGTGCCTTTTTAGTATCTACTAATACATGTTTGTTCTTTAGTATTGGTGCCGTTTGTCCAATGAGTTGGTTTGCCTTATTGCATCTATTTTCGATCTCATCTTCTGAATTGCTAGTTGGTGATCTTATGTGAACCACCAAGAACCACTTTTGTTGGTAGTAAAATGTTGAAAGCTTGTCTGGTTTGGGCATGTCACACGTCTCGACATCCTCTGAGAGGCAATCATCCAGGGGAGGAGTGAGAGCAAATGGAGAAGAGGTAGCCTGAGAAAATATTGGACTGATAACATTAAAGAATGGACAAGATGCAGTATTTCTATATTCTTGCGCCTTGCTGAGGACAGAGAATGCGGGAGGACAATGATTACTGATTTCTCCATAATGACACCACAATGACCATGTTTACGTTGCGAGATGAGATGATGATGATATTTGTACAAAGTTCATTATCACAGACATCAGAAAGAGGCAGTCACAGTGGGCCGGAGTAACTAATTAACGACCCTATAAGAAGTCCCATGTGGTTGGGTGTCACAATGAGTTATCTTTATAGCTCATGTGCCATTCATATTCTTCTGTCAGACTACTGTTATGAAAATAACTTGTGAACATAATGCCGTTTGTTCAGATGATCACAGGATGATCAATATGCTTATCTATTAACGATAAAGAGATTAATAACATGGGAGGACATAGAGGGGGCTGCAACAATGTGTTTATTCTTTTATTTAAAAAAAAAATTATTCTCGCTTTGAACTTGAGCGTTGTCCATACACGTGCTACTACCACCAGTAGTTGCTACTACTGGGATGTCCATCTGACTGAATGTGCATGTGGATTAGCTTTGCCTATTACCAGTGTCCTCGCCATCAAGTTAACCTACACTGACTTCTGAAGTACTAGTAATTTACGTCCCAAAGTTAGGGGGCCGAGAAGACAACATTTAAGTCAAACTGACCTGTGTAGGAGTTGAACCCGTTACCTTACATGACATGAAAAATGCGTTCTTGACAGTTATAATATACTTTGGTTTCCTATATCTAGGGCTGACCCACTTGCTCATGGAGGGAGTAACAGTAGCCACCCACCGGAACCTGTCCCAGTCACACCCAATATTCAAGTTGCTGGCCCCACATTTCCTGTATCTCATAGCCATTAATTCGTAAGTGTGGTCGAGGTATTTGTAAGTTTAGTCAAGATATGTTTACGTGTAGTTTGTACGTGTAGTAAAAATATTTATAATTGTAAAGATATTTGTGAGTGTCATTGATATATATATATATGTAAGTGTAATCAAAGTATCTGTAAGTGTAGTCAAGATATTTGTAGATGATGATGTCATTGTTTATTCTTTGTTAGTTTTTGGTACTTTCTGTATATTCATGGCCATTAATTTAGAAGTTCAGTCAACATGTTTGTGTCATTGTTTATTTCTTGTTGTTTCTGGTATCTACTATATATCAGTTCGTAAGTGTAATAACAATATTTGTAATTATCATTGTTATATCATATATCGCTTTGTACTTCGTACTTTCTACAAGGGTGCTTCATGTGAAAACCTTAAAAGTGTAATAGAAATTAGAATAACCAAGCCATTGTCTTGTAACCTGTCAATATTGTTGTTAAGGATGTCAATAGCGCTTAGCACATGACATCATGGTGCAGATGAACATGGTGACGTCATAATGGCAGTTTAAATATGGCCGACCCACTTTTGACAGGCACCAAAGGGGAGCAGCGTTCTGTTATCCATGTTTTGATTAGTGAAGGGGTGAAACCCATGAAATTCATCGGGGAATGAAGGTCCAGTAACGATGCATGCCTGTCAGTCTAGCAAGTGTATGAGTGGAGTAGGACGTTTCAAAATGATGTGACTTCTGTGACAGACTGTTGACGACTGGATCAGGTACACCAAGTAGTGACCCCAGAGTAAATTTTTCTACAGGAATCCAAGCACTTTATCGAAGCTGGAGAACTTGCATTGAACCAGTGGTGGCTACATCAAAAAGTGATACATTTGTACTTTACTTTTTCTACACAATATATTCATCCTCAAAATTAAAAAAAACAAAACTAAGGTTTTCATTTGAAGCCCACTTATATATGAAATAGCCATTAATTCATAAATGTAATTAAGATGTTTGTAAGCGTCACTGTTTATTTCTCGTACACTGTTTGTATTTCCTTTATATCACATCGAGGAAGCCATAGCTAGAGGTTAGAGCATCTACCTCAGGCCGAGGGTGTACCAGGTTCGATTCTCCGCATTGGGCTGTTAATATTTCCAAGAATCATTGATATCTAATGATATCACATGTCCCCCTGATCTTTTGGATAGTGAGAGCTGAGGTAAGTCAAGAACCGACATCACTGCACTCGGGGCATTCCCATAAGCGCTCAGTCCTTATTTTCAACAACCAGCGTTGAGGAAAATAATGGTGCCCGTTGCAATCTGATGGTGCCCGTTGCAATCTGATTGTATATCCGTCTTGCTTTGCCTCTGAGTGATGACTGTCGACCAGTTCCTCTGACCATCCCTTGCTGCTGAATTCTATCTAGACCATGATAATCTATCTGTTCTTCTGCATTAATCACAATCTTCCGGTGTAATCAAGATGCTTTTAAGTGATATTTTTTCTTTCTGGTATCTTTTTGTACTTTCTATATATCATGGCTATTAATTTGTAAGTATAATCAAGATATTTGTAGGTGCCATTGTTTATTGTTTGTATCTTTTTGTTGAATCATGCATGATTGCGTGGCTGCTTCATGTAGAAAATGTGTGGTCCTAAGAATATGTCAAGTAGTTAGAGATATGACATGTTAGGTTCCCTGAGATATGACATGTTAGGTTCCCTGAGATATGACATGTTAGGTTCCCTGAGATATGACATGTACAGTTCCCTGAGATATGACATGTTAGATTCCCTGACATATGACATGTTAGGTTCCCTGAGATATGACATGTTAGGTTCCCTGAGATATGACATGTTAGGTTCCCTGAGATATGACATGTACAGTTCCCTGAGATATGACATGTTAGGTTCCCTGACATATGACATGTTAGGTTCCCTGAGATATGACATGTTAGGTTCCCTGAGATATGACATGTTAGGTTCCCTGAGATATGACATGTTAGGTTCCCTGAGATGTGGTATATAAGGTTCTCTGAAATATCACACATAAGGTTCCCTGAGATACAGCATACAAAGTTCCCTGAATATGATATATAAGGTACCATGAGATATGATATATAAGGTACCATGAGATACGATATATAAGGTTCTCTGAGATACAACGTATTAGATTGCCTGAGATATGACATATAAGATTCCATTAGTTATGACATGTAAGGTTCCCTGAGATATGACAAGGAAAGTAAAGTCCCACTGTCTACATTCTGTTTCAGACGAGGGCTGGAACTGCTGGTGTCAGACAATGGCTGGGTGGATAAAACTATGAACTTTGGCAACAAGGGGCTCTTTGCTCTCATTACCAAAGGGTAAGTAATAATGATAATGTGTGGTCATAGGGTGATAGTAAGTAATTAAAGGACTCTTTGCTTTCATTACCAAAGAGTAAGTAATAATAGTAATGTGTGTCACAGAGTGATGTTAGGTAATTAGAGGACTCTTTGCTCTCATTACCAAAGGGTGAGTAATAATGCTAATGCGTGATCATAGGGTGATAGTAAGTAATTAAAGGACTGTGTGCTCTCATTACCAAAGGGTAAGTAATAATGCTAATGTGTGATATAGAGTGATGTTAGGTAATCATAGGACTCTTTGCTCTCATTACCAATGGGTAAGTAATAATGGTAATGTGTGGTCATAGGGTGATAGTAAGTAATTAAGGGGCTTTTTGCTCTCATTACCAAAGGGTAAGTAATAATGGTAATGTGTGGTCATAGGGTGATAGTAAGTAATTGAGGGACTTTTTGCTCTCATTACCAAAGGGTAATTAATAATGGTAATGTGTGGTCATTGGGTTATAGTAAATAATTAAAGGATTCTTTTCTCTATCTACCAAAGGGTAAGTAATAATAATTAAGAGCAGAACAGGGGGAGCAAAAGCTATATTTCAGAAAATTAAAAGTATCTTATGCAATAAGTCACTATCGTTGAATGTAAGAGAGAGAGAGAGAGAGAGAGAGAGAGAGAGAGAGAGAGAGAGAGAGAGAGAGAGAGAGAGAGAGAGAGAGAGAGAGAGAGAGAGAGAGAGAGAGAGAGAGAGAGAGCTGTAGTGCTATATAGAACCGGTTTTACTGTATTGTAGTGGATCTTGAAATGTAAATGAACAAATTAGGAAGAGCTTGGAAGCAAAAGAGATGTGGTTTCTAAGACAAATGTTGTAAATTCCTTGGACTAAGAGAGTACCAAAGGGTAAGTAATAATGGTAATGTGTGGTCATAGGGTGATAGTAAGTAATTAAGGACTTTCCTCTCATTACCAAAGGGTAAGTAATAATAGTAATGTGTAGTCATAGGGTGATAGTAGGTATTTAAAGGACTCTTTCCTCTCATTACCAAAAGGTAAGTAATAATGGTAATGTGTGGTCATATGGTTATAGTAAGTAATTAAGGACTCTTTCCTCTCATTACCAAAGGGTAAGTAATGCCACGGAATATGTTCGAACTTATGAAAGGAACTGGCTCATTAACTTTGGAGTGACGATAACAGTTGACAACCCTATGGTGAACTTTGAAAAGATAACGTAAATATGAGAGTTCAAGGAACTTATGTAACAGAGTTAGGAATAGGAAGAAGGGGCAACGAGGTGTGCATAGTCAATAGGGAAGTAGGGCACGGTCAAGCACCATAATATGGGGTAGTTAGGGTGGCTCGTCCTATGACGAGCATCGTAGAAACAAGGTCAGTTGTGAACGACCCATCCTTCGATATGGAGGTATGATTTAGCTGAGTGACTTCTGGCTTTATTGAAGGTTTGTTGATTATGAATAAATTAATATGAAACCAGAACTGTCTTGGAGTTATTGCCAGTTCATCGTCACTTCGCTGTACTATTACAGTACATAAATGTTGCCCAGACCAGGATGAACAACTTCAATTGTCGCGGTACATAGCGGAGGTACTGGGCCACTATATTTGATACTGCGCTTGTTGGGAAAATGCGGTGCCTTTGACACTGGCACGTTATCAAACCTCTGCTGAACAGATTTCAAGAAGTTTCTACAAGAATCTGTATGCGGTCGTGAAGCCCGCTTTGCTGATTCAGTTCCACTGTCTTTATGCGGTTGTGAAGCCCGCTTCGCTGAGTCAGCTCTCGGTCGTTTTCGAGCCTTACTGGTGGTGAAGTCCAGTCCACTCTCAAATCGTTTTCGAGCCTTACTGGTGGTGAAGTCCAGTCCGCTCTCAAATCGTTTTCGAGCCTTGGTGGTGAAGTCCAGTCCGCTCTCAAATCGTTTTCGAGCCTTGGTGGTGAAGTCCAGTCCGCTCTCAAATCGTTTTCGAGCTTTACTGGTGTGTGAGAGCCGCTATCGCTGTCAAGTCCTCGCCGGGCACTGTGGCAGTGTTGTTCGAGCGGTTTGCTAACGGGATTGATTTCGGCGGACGACATGGAGATACCTACTTCTGATCGTACCTCCCACTGTTGCAGGGACTTCAAAGACTTCTGCATTCCTCCATACATAGTAAGTAGACTGAATCGTTGTCACACAGCCTGCTCGTTACCATAGCCGTTGCCTGAACTTTTATCATTTTCAAGAGGCTTACCATAGGCATAGCCGTTGCCTGAACTTTATCATTTTCAAGAGGCTGGTTATAGCCGCCGCTTTACATTTTTTACCTGCATTGTCGGTTGTTTCAACGGGCTACCAGGGCCGCTGCCATACAATGTTGTTTCAGGGAACTGACCAAAGCTGCTCTCTGATCGCAGTCTGATCGTGGTGAGGCCTACTGTCGAGAAAAGCTGCCCTCTGATCGATGTCTGATCGTGTGAAGCCTGAAGTCGGGAAGTGCTGCTCTTTGAACGCAGTCAATTGTTCCAGGCCTTGTCAGAAACCGCAGTCCTTGGGCGTCACTATGCTGGAAACCAAGATGCCTGCCTGCCTTGAGGTTGCTGTATTATCGGGGCTGTTAACTTAGCCGTTACCTTGAGGTCATCGTGTCGTTGGAATGACCTTGGCTGCCGCCTGAAGTGAGGTCACTGCTGGACTTATTTGAGCTGTGAGGTCGTCGTATCGCTGGATTTTCTTTCTCCATCATGCCTCTCTGCCCAGTGTGTGATATGGAATGACACTGATTTGGGAACGTTTTTGCTCGAGCATCCTGAGGGATCCTGGAAGTCATTGCCTGTCCGTTTGAAGTTTGTAGAACCGAAGGACAATGTTGGCTGAGTAAGCGAAGTTTAATTTAAATTAGTTAAGGAGTAGGCATATGTGTATAGTTATTTGTTTTAAGATAGAATTGAAGAATTGAAAACCTGATGCATTTTTTAAAAAGATTTGGCTTTGAGTAACCTTTTGCAGAGTATGTGCTAGCGATAGGAAAGCTGCCTACGTATTGAAAACAACAAGGCTTTATATCATAAAGGCGTGGTGAGCCACTATGGAAGTCTTTTATAGGAAGTTAGGACGTGTGACAGAGTTGATGGATGGCTTAAAAATGGACGTAGATAGAATTTCGTCTATGATAGAATTGATAAAGAGGCAGACGCCTGAACAAACGGAGCACGAGACAGGTAGGAGATATTATGGTATAGACAAGCCCAATAGATGGCAGCCGGTCAATAGGAATGATAACCGGTGTGGTTACAATTCTAAAGTTGTCAACCATATACATATGAAAGCAGATAAGAGTGAGACACAGAGACATATAGGAATTAGTAATGGTCAGAAAAGGAAACAGTGGTCTTGGCCTTCAAAGAGTGAAAACGCAAAAGCCTTGTGAGAGAACTGGTTTCAGATCAGACAGTTGCGATATTCGGTAGCAAAGTTGAATAACAGAGAAAGAAACATAGATAAGATTTTGGGTAGTCAGGAGGTATCTTCAGTCTTTTGTGTCAGACAAGAAAGAGAGACACAGACGCAACCAGACAGTAATGTGGAAAGGAGTACTCAGACGTCGATTGATAAAGTGACAAAGAGTGGTACAGTGATACAACAACCCAAGACAGAAGACAGGCAGACAAGCACCAAAGATATTAAAAGACAGGTGAGGAAAAGTATTAAGGAAAGGAATAGTATGATTGTTAATAGAGGTACTGCTATGTCAAGTTCCTCAGGCATAGACATTAAATTAATCCCTAAATGGTGTAGAAATATTAGGTGTGAGAGTTCAGGTTAAGGAGAAGATATTTCTACCGCCGCATATTATAGTAAATACCGTGATGCTGAAACAACTATAGATACTGATGATTCGGAGAATGAGAGAATTGCACTACGAGCAGATCCTGACTCGAAGCGTGATGTTTCCTCATACGGTAGGCTTGCTGGTGGACAGACGGACAGAGTTTTGGTTGGTGACTCTTTAGAACTAGATACCAGTTTATATGACAGGAAAGTAGGGAAGGATAAGAGACGAATACCAAGAGAGAGAGAGAAAGATACTTCCAAAAAGAAAGATGTTTGCCTAGTACAGTGGTTCTCAACCGGTGGGGAATTCCCCCCCCCCCCCCCCAGGGGGGAATTTCATGGTTTCCATGGGGGGAATGAAGACCATTTCAAGATCGTGTTAATACAAGAACCGATTACTTGACATAGTTTTTCCCTTAATACTTTATAGTTATGTATGTCTCGTCCTCCTAAAATTCATTTTATAAAGTAAGTAGACCCACAAATCATGTTTTATGTGGATGTCTAGACTTGTTTTAGTATATGCTATTACATTTGCCTTCCATTTTTACGTATTCTGTGTAGAGGTGAGGGGATTTTTAGATAGGAAATATGAAAGGGGGGGGGGGGAATGACGTTCTGAACATACGGTGAAGGGGGGAATGGGCAAAATTTTTGATAGGAAGGGGGGAATGGCGTTCTGAAAATATGGTGAAGGGGGGAATGGGCCAAAAAAGGTTGAGAACCACTGGCCTAGTAGAAAGTGGAACACAAAAACAGCAAACAGCTGAAGCCTCGCTGGAAAAAGCTAGAAGTCTCATGAAATCGGTAAGACCATGGTTGTATTTAAATAACCGATACGAGCAGATTTGAGCATTTTGTAACTGAGCTTGGGGTAATTCAAGTTTGATGAGGCTCAAATTTCGACTCAACTGTGCTGTTGCTGTGGAAAATGGTGGAGAATCATTGCAAGTGATGTGTGACGTCGAGAACTGATGTAGTATTGTCTTGTATTACATAGGTTATTTTGAGATATAAAGTGGTCATAGAATAGTGATGACGATTGGGTAATGCGGATGTCATAGCGCCATAAGAAGTATTATGAACTGATGAGGAGGTTAAGATAAAGTGAGTGGTGAGTAGTTGACCGTCAGAGTAGTTTGACGTTGAGAATTAAGTAGGACGGAGAATAGTGGCATTATGATGATTGAGAATGAAGTAAGAAAGTAGTTGAATTGTGAAAGTCCTGTTGAGTAATTCGTCAGGTTATGCGTTGTCCGTACGTGAGTATAACTGTAGACAAACAGGTGTTCGTCGCGATGAGTGAAGTAGGAGTGAGGTTTTGAGACGCCGTCTAAGTGGAGTACATGGATAAAATGTTGTCAAGCGATTGGTAATAGTTGCGCGTTTGATATATCTTGTGTCAATGTGTGTGGAAGAGATCGACACGCTTAGACTGGTGAGTGATTGCTGGGATGTTGAATTGGCGTCTAAATTATTTTTTTTGTCAAGTAATAGTACTGACACGTCAGGTTGTCGCGATGCGAGAGTAGTCGTGAGAGGAGAGCGAGGTTGTGTATCACTGTCTGAGTAAACATAAAATACGAATACCGTGTGAATATGCGAAGAGTGGCTGTTAAGTGATGTTGATAAAACGTGGAGCATAGAGTAACTGAGTATATGAAAATTGAGAGGTGGAAAGAACATGATTAGAAATTTGTGATGTCTTTCGTTTAGAATGTCGGAAGTTAGACAGAATTAATGAAAATTGTATGACAGGCTGACGGAAAGAGAGTTAACATTTTGAATGACGTTTCATGAAACAGATTTAGTAGTGTTGGCAGAGACACATCGAAGAAATGAGAGAATATGGTTTGCCCAGTAGGAGTGAGATTTGTCGTTAGTCATGTGCGGTGTTGGTTATTGTTTCTGATAGAGTCCCGATAAATAGGAGTAAGCAAGAGAAGGAGAGAAAGTGATTAGCTAAATGAACGGCGGAGCATTATAAATAGAGCACTATAGAAGGTGTTCCGATAAGTGTGACTGGTTTGACTATCGTCACGGTGTGAGAATGCTAGGAGAGACTTGAGGATAGCTTAGAGTTGTTGTGGTGAGATGTAGAAAGTACTGATACAGGAGAATGAAATATTACTTGCGTCGGGTAGAAGAGAGACTTAAAAGAAGAATTAGTTGTTGGTACAATAGATAGAGGCATAGGTGAGGTCTATAGTAAATAGACACGTTTTTTTGCTGGTTATAACATGGTGGAGATACCGTAGTTAACGGTAATGATTAAGAAGTTGTAGTAATCCTTGGTGCAAATCTAGGGGAAACACTAGTACTGGATAAAATGATTTGACCTGTAGTTTACGGTTGTTTAGATTTATATTCCAAATATTGGGATGTGTTAGGACTTAGTTTGCAAAAGATAGAATGTTGAGAGGGGAAATAATCAATGCTTAACTTCCAGAAAAAGTACAGTCATTTGTTAATTAATGACTTTTATTGAGAGAACAGATATTGTTCTATGAGAATAGTCTGTAGGTAACATATATATATATATATATATATATATATATATATATATATATATATATATATATATATATATATATATATATATATATATATATATATATATATATATATTGGGGTTAATACTTAGCATTGAGTTGTTGTTTTTTTTTTTCTCTGTTATGAGAATAACGGAATAGGCATGACTTGAGTGAATAGATATATATTTAATTGGTTAGTATAAGAGACCAATGTTGATTGAATATGTGTGGTAGGTTAAATTATTTTTTTGATTGACTTGGTTTTGTAAAATGATTAACACCATTTGATTTTAGAATAAGATTGTTGTGTTTTTTAGTCTTTTGCGTATAAACTACTGGTCCGTAAAAGAGACCAGTAGTGGTAGATAACATTAGATATTTTTCTTTTAACTGATGCATGATTCATTTTTGTGGGGATATATGAAAACATATTTGAATATCAAAAAGGGGGGGGGGGGTGATATTGTTGTTCTATTCTTGATTTGTCTTGACTCTTGTTATTAGTGAATTGTGAGTTTAATTAGTTTATTGTGGTTAAATATTAGCATGTTACTTTGTTTGCCAGTTTTTCGTTTACAAAATAACGTTATTTATTGAGTTACCCTGACTATGTTTAAATTAGTTTTGGTTTGACGTTCAGTAATGGGGAGTTAGAAAATTTAAACAAGTTTTAGATGCAGAATTACGTTCAGAAAACAGTGAGGACTAGAAGAGAGACACATTCTCTTTATGAATAATAAGTTCATGAGTAAGAGGGCCACTGTGTTAATCAGCGTTGGTGTTTTAGGATGGAGAGGTTGATAATAGGGTGGCTATGAGGTGTTAGAAACATATGCCATATTGGAGACACGAGATGGCTGGGCTGTAGAAGAAGTGGGTAACGTGCTACGCCAGACAGTGTGAAGACAAATAGTAAAACATGAATTGAATCCATGTTTTTATATATTCTGGATACAATAGTAAAGGGGTGTAAGTGTGTTAATGAGAAATGAACATTGTCACTGTGGAGACAAAATGACATGGGGTTTTTTGAGGGTCCGTAATATATGGACTGAGAAAGAATAACGTTAATTGCAAGCAGTGAGGGGTTAGAAGGTCACGGACATGAGTTCAGGGGCAGTATATTGTTGCTGTTGATAACGGCATAAGTAGAGGTTTTAGTAGATATGCCCATAATAAATGGACATTAAGGGGTCGCTGAAATTTTCGGCGAGATTAAGAGAGAATTCTGAGTGAGGTATGAGAGAAGATTAGTTATGTGAGGTGATGTGTATAAAGTTGGAAGAGGTCTAGAGGGATGATGGACCTTGTTAATTGTGTACTGTCTGTAATATATAGACATTTGGGAGTGAATAATATTTTTGATGGTTGGTACTTGATGCTGTAGATAGCAGCGTAAACTGTTACCATAATACGTGGTACTGTAGAAGAGATAATTGTTTTAGACTTTATTACATAAAGTCTCAAATGACATAGGGGGGTAAAGGTGTGTGGTTTACGTGAGTGTGGGTTTTGTGAGGAAGAGTTCTACTTCTTTGAATCTCCGGTGCGCACCGATTCTTTGTCTTCCTATCGTGTGCGAGTGATTTCAGGTTGGTTGAAAGTGGAGAAGTAGTAGTGTGGAGGTAATACTGTTAGTGATGGCGATAGAGAGTTTGAGGTAGTATCAGAAGAGTACAGCGTTTTGAATTTTTTGAGATCGTGATAAGAAGGTTTAAGCGGATTGCTTATGAAGAGTAGAAAAAGTATTCCGAAAATATGTTGTCATGTGTTGTATAAAACTAAGATCTTGTAATGCAGAAATATTATGATGTACGATAGATACATATACAAGAATGAGCTTTTGTGATATGATATATGTGGATTTTATTACGAAGAAGAAGTATGGGTTGTAGGTCGTGGCGGCTGGCACTACGATAAATAGTGGGGATAGAGAGAAGTGTAATGAGTAAGGGGTATATGATTTCTGTAGTTGGGAGTTGAGTAAGTTCAGGTAGTAAGCGGATTGCTTATGACTTTATAAAATGAAGAAGAAGTAACTTTGATTGTGTGGAATTTTTGGGTTAAGTGTCTTGGGTCATAGATGTGGGGTAAATGAGTTGTGGGATTAAGACTTTTCAGGGAAAAGTCTTGGTTGAAGAAAGGGAGGAAATGTAACAGAGTTAGGAATAGGAAGAAGGGGCAACGAGGTGTGCATAGTCAATAGGGAAGTAGGGCACGGTCAAGCACCATAATATGGGGTAGTTAGGGTGGCTCGTCCTATGACGAGCATCGTAGAAACAAGGTCAGTTGTGAACGACCCATCCTTCGATATGGAGGTATGATTTAGCTGAGTGACTTCTGGCTTGATTGAAGGTTTGTTGATTATGAATAAATTAATATGAAACCAGAACTGTCTTGGAGTTATTGCCAGTTCATCGTCACTTCGCTGTACTATTACACTTACACCGCTTTATTACGGCAGTTGACAAAATTATTAGCGTATCTGTTGTGACCAGAGTAGCATCTAATATCAACATACACCAGATGGTTTACCCCAACTTGTCCAACGTTCGCTTGGTCGCCACTCAGTATCACTTGTCTTTCATGCGTTCACTCAGGCCGTCCTTGCCGTCATCTTCCTCCGATTCTGTCTGTCTAGAGTTTGCCCTTCGTTCTCGAATCCATGGCGTTCTCAATATATGCTTCTAGCTGTTCTTAACTTGGAGTAAGTCCACTGCTAGCCTTCAAACGATCCAATAGCCACACGAAGTTGTTCTCTAAATCCAATACATGCCCGTTCACCTTGATCGTCGCACAACGTATGATTTCGTTGTCACGTTAGCTTTGGTGTGACGTATATTCGTATCCCATAGTTTCCGTTCACTGTTTACTTTGAGAGTTCCTTCCATCCTCTGTATGGCGTGATCTGGGCGCTTACTATGCGGCAAGTAATAATAGTAATTTGTGGTCATAGGGTGATAGTAAGTAATGAAAGGATTCTGTCCTCTCATTACCAAAGGGTAAGTAATAATAGTAATGTGTGGTCATAGGGTCATAGTAAGTAATGAAGGACTCTTTCCTCTCATTACCAAAGGGTAAGTAATAATAGTAAAGTGTGGTCATAGGGTGATAGTAAGTAATGAAGGACTCTTTCCTCTCATTACCAAAGGGTAAGTAATAATAGTAATGTGTAGTCAAAGGGTGATAGTAAGTAATTAAAGGACGCTTTAACATGCATTGGTTGTATTGGGCATATGGTGCTAGGCCCATATTTATATCAACTGATCAGCACTCAGTGGGTGATGTGGTCAGCATTATACCAACTGCCTTTACTTCCCTAGACATTTCCTGGTACCCTATTTAAAGTGGGTTGACCTGGTAGCCAGTGTCAGTTATAAAATTAAATTTGTGCCAGTGCGAATTCAAACTCATGACAGTTGAGGCAAGCAGGTGAGCATTCCGCACCTTCATTACCACAGCTACCATAAACTCCCATAGGGTGAAAGGGACTTAAATAATTGTAATACTAGATTATTAAAAATGGTTGGTGAGAGTTGTCTTCCCCATCATAAAGAAACCATTGACAATGAACAGCTAGACTTCAGCAAGTTTTTTATTGGTGACTGAGAAAGAAGCAGAAGAAAACATAAATGGAGGATATGTATGGGTGGGGGGGGGTGGGGTGGAGGAGAAGGAGGAGGCAGAGTAAGAGAGGAAAAAGAGCTAGTGGATGGAGATTGAGGGAAGAAGAGTGGCTGATCTTGAATAGAAAACCTGGAATGAAGAAGAAGAGGAGAAGGTGAAGCGGAAGAGGAGGAGTAACAGAATGAAGCAGAAGATTACAAAGAAGAAGAGGAGATGGAGAGAAAGAGGAGGAGGAATTGGAGGGAAAGAAGCAGCAGAAGAAGAAGAGGAGGAGGAGGAGAACAAGAAGAGAAAGAATAAGAAGCAATTGGCAACAACAATGGTAAAGATAAAGAAGAATTCCTAGCATATCGCTAAGGTTTACACTTATTTGTGTTACTGAGTGGGGAAATGTTAGCAAGAAGATGATTATTTATTTGCGTTACTGACTGGGAAAAAATGGTTAGCAGCAAGAAAATTATTTATTTATTTATGTTACTGTCTGGGAGAAAATGGTTAACAAGAAGATGATGACTTTCCCTGACAGATTCAACACATGGAGAATGGACGTAGAGGGGACATTGCCTGAAGATCTCAAGATGAGAGGGGTATGGTGGAATTTGTATTTTTTTAATGTATTTTTTCTGTGAAGAGTATGGTGGGTTTGTATTCTTTGTAAGTATATTTACTATGAAGAGTTGGTAGAATTTTTATTCTTATGACCAATTACTATGAAGAGTATGGTGGTAATAGCATTATTCTTACTTGTGTTGTTATGAGGCTGTTGTGGAATTTATATTTGTCCATTTATATTGTTATCAGAAGTACAGTGGATCAATTTATTCATCTCTGTATACTTTATGTTATGACAAGTATGGTGGATTTTATATTTTTTGTGCATGTTTATATGAAAGGTTTGGTGGGGATTATATATTTTTCTTTTCACTTATGTTGTCATGGGGATATGTACATGAGGTCTCCAAGTGTGAGTGCAGGGCGTGGGTGTTGAATGTCTACCATCATCATATGGAAATTCTGCTAACATATCATTCTCATCTTCCAGCTGAGTGATACAAATATTCTCCCATGCTACCACTTCAGAAATGATGCACTGCTCCTGTACGCAGCTATAAAAAAATATGTGGATTCCTATGTGGATTTATACTACCGTAAGTTGGCCTAATTGTATTTTATTGTATATATTTATGTGTTTGTGTGTGTGCGTGCATGCGCGCATGCATGTGCAGTCCCTGGGTATGTGTAATGATTGGATGGATGATTGGACACTGGGTATGTGTAATGATTGGATGGATGATTGGACACTGGGTATGTGTAATGATTGGATGGATGATTGGACACTGGGTATTTAAGACATTCTGGGCTTGAGAATACATTTATTTTTCTGGAGGTCAGCATGGCCGAATGGATAAGTGTGCTTATTCATAAACTTCCGCTGTACTGATGCCGAGGTAGCGGGTTCAACCCCAACACCGGTCAGTTGAACTAAAATGTTGACTTCTTGTCCTTGACTTTGGGACATAAATTACAAGTACCTCTGAAGTTGGAGTGGGATTGCTTGATGGGGAGGGACACTGGTAAAAGGGAAAGCTAATCCACATGCTAAAATCAGTCCATTTTACTAGAAGTAGTAGCATGTGTATGGACTACACTTGAGTTCAAAGTGAGCACACATTTTAAAAGAATAAATTTTGTCCATTCCATCTGTTTTTTAAATCTTTTGCTTCTTATTCCTAAACCATAGTCACAAACCACATCTTTCATTCCCTCCTCGCCTACTGTTGTGTTGGCATCTCCAATTGTCCTACAGACTTCTTGTGATTTGGTTTGCGAGATCGCCATTGCTATCATAATATTTTTTTTATTTCTTTTCACTACAGCTTGGTTTTGATGCATATACTTGTACAATATTTATTTATATTGGTTAGCCTTTTATTTTAACCATGATAACCCAGTGTGAAATACTACAATAACCATTAATTGACTTGGCTGCTTTCTCGTAAATCAGAAATCCTGCTCCTTATATATGCTTACATATTTATTATATTAATATGTATTCCTTCAGTGAATTTAAAGACAGAAGTCACAAACATTATGTTGCACCATATGTTATCATTATGCATGAATGTTATTGCTTCGAACTATACCTGTGACTATGTGTTTTCAAGTATTATTCATTTATTCACTTCATATGATTTAACTCTGCAGTATGCACCTGAGGAGATGCAGCATAATATACCATGCAATCGATCAGTGCTGCATATTGTTTGTGGCTTCTCTGTTTAAAACATTCTGTGTTTGTCCATTCTTATTATTTTATCAGGTCCTTACCCCTGCATTTGACTAATTCCTAGGATATTAATTATCTTCTTTTCCATTGTAAATTTCCTCTTTCTGCAATTGAACATTGTAACGTTCCTCCTCCTGCCATAGTAACGTTCCTCTCTTTGCCATTGTAACTTTCCTCTCTCTGCCATTCTAACTTTCCTTTCTCTGTCATTGTAACTTTCCTCTCCTTGCGATTGTAACTTTCCTCTCTCTGCCATTGTAACTTTCTTCTTTCTGCCATTATAACTTTTCTCCCTCTGCCATTGCAACTTTCCTCTTTCTGCCATTGTAACATTCCTCTTTCTGCTATTGTAACTTTCCCATTTCTGCCATTGTAACTTTCCTCTCTCTGCCATTCTAACTTTCCTCTCTCTGTCATTGTAACTTTCCTCTCCTTGCGATTGTAACTTTCCTATCTCTGCCATTGTAACTTTCCTCTCCTTGGGATTGTAACTTTCCTATCTCTGCCATTGTAACTTTCTTCTTTCTGCCATTATAACTTTTCTCTTTATGCCATTGTAACTTTCCTCTTTCTGCCATTGCAACTTTCCTCTTTCTGCCATTGTAACATTCCTCTTTCTGCTATTGTAACTTTCCCCTTTCTGCCATTTTAACTTTCCTCCCTTTGCCATTGTAACTTTCCTCTTTCTGCCATTGTAACTTTCCTCTTCCTGCCATTGTCCTGATATTTAAAGTACTAGGACCAATCAGGCATGTTAGGTATATGGTGTAGCCCCATATTTTTATTGAAGAATCGACGCTTGATGGGTCGTGTGGTGAATATTACGTTGCTCACCTTTATTTTCCAGGACATTTTCTGAATAATACTTTAGGGTACGTGAACCTGGGAACCAACATAATCTTAAGGATTTGAACACATGTGTTGTTTGTCCATCAAGAATGATGATGACCATTCATTTCATCCAGTAGGGTTGAAAGTATGGAGCCGTGAGTTCTAAGATGGCTGATAAGGCCTATTTTGGCTCGAAATGTTCTTTGACAGTGTGGACAAAGAATGCTTAACGTTTCTGGAGGAGGATTTCCTGCAGTGGTTTTTCTGTTCTGTCTTTTCTTCACAGCTCTTGCAGTCCTGGTTGCTTCACAAGTGACTGCACCCTTGCGTAATGTTGCACGCCACGAATTTCGGTCTCTGGCTACAGTCTCCCAGGTGTCATGATGAATTCCAAAAGCATTTAGTGAGATTTTCATAGTGTCTTTAAAGCGTTTCCTCTGGCTGCCTTGGGAGCGTTTACCAAAACGCAACTCACCATAAAAAATTCGTTTAGGGAGCCTGTGATCTGGCATGCGAGTCAAGTGACCAACCCAGCGAATCTGATTCTTCATTAGTAGAGTGTGGATACTGGAAATGGACGCTCTTTCTTGGACTTCAGTTTCTGGGATCTTGTCTTGCCATTTAATCTTTAGTAACTTCCTAAGGCAGACTGTGTGGAAGTGGTTTATTTTCCTAGCGTGTCGCTGATAAACAGTCCAGGTTTCACAAGCATATAGCAGTGTGGATAATACAACTGCTTTGTAGACTTTCAGCTATGTTTGCAGGCTTATTCCATTTCTGTCCCATACATTCTTGTACAGTCTGCCAAAGACCTCGCTGGCCTTGGAGATTCTTGCATTCACTTCATCATCAATTGTGGCAGCTTGTGACACAGTGCTGCCAAGATAGGTGAATTTGTCCACAACACTTAGTCTATGACCTTTAACTTTGATATTCGGCACAGTGTGATTATTCCCTGGAGCTGGCTGGTACATAACTACAGTCTTCTCCAAATTGATATTGAGCCCAAAGTTGGCACAGGCATGTGAGAAAGCTGAAACATTATGTTGCATGTCCGCCTCTGAGTTGGCGTATGGAGCGCAATCATCAGCAAACAGGAGCTCTCTGACGGTGTCGCTGTTAATTTTGGTTTTAGCTTTCAGCCTTCTGAGATTGAATAACTTTCCATCCATGCGGTAGTTGATGTCCATTCCAATGTTGTTGTTCTCGAAGGCATTCGTCAGCATAGCTGAAAATGTGAGGCTGAACAGTGTTGGTGCCAGGACATATCCTTGCTTTACTCCATTGGTGACAGGAAAGGGCTAACAGACAGTTCATCATTTTCCTGTACTCTTGCCTGCATGCCATCATGAAATAGCCGCACTATTTGGACAAACTTTTGTGGACAGCCATTTTTTGCCATAATCTTCCACAGTCCTTCTTTGCTGACTGTATCAAAAGACTTGGTAAGGTCAATGAAAGTGGAGAACATTTCAGAGTTCTGTTGCTGACATTTCTCTTGCAGCTGCCTTGCAGCGAAAATCATGTCAACAGTTCCACGTTCTTTTCTGAAACCACACTGGCTCTCGGGAAGAAGACCTTGATTGAGGTGGGCCGTGAGGCGATTGAGAAGAATTCTGGCGAGTATCTTCCCTGCAATTGAAAGCAAGGAGATGCCTCGATGGTTGTCACAGGATTGGCGGTTTCCTTTTTGTTTGTAAAGGTGGACTATTGACGCTTCCTTGAAATCTTGTGGCATGGTCTCGTTCACCCATATGTTTGTAAAGACTTGGTGAAGCTGCTCTGTTAGGACCGGCCCACCTGCCTTGTATATCTCTGCCGGGATGGAGTCCGGACCAGGTGCCTTCCCACTGGAGAGTTTCTGGATGGCTTTGTTTCTTCCAATATGGTTGGCAGGTCATCAGGTGTATCATTGATGGGAACTTGAGGAAGACAGTTGATGGTTTCATCATCGAAGAAGGAAGTTGCATTTAAGATGTTGCTGAAATGTTCTGACCAGCGCTGAAGGATTTCTTTTTTATCGGTGACCAATGTTTCCCCATCTGCACTGAGGAGGGGAACTGTGCCTGGTGATGTAGGACCATAGACCGATTTCAGTGAGTCGTAGAAGTTTTTCATATCACGTCTGAATAATACTTTAGGGTATGTGAACCTGGGAACCCACATAATCTTAAGGATTTGAACACATGACCACTAGATCAGCAGGCAAGGATCCTGGCCACATTACCACAGTTCCCACAATTCCATGTTAAGTTAGTTGCATATTCTTTACAGGATGTCGCAGTCACCCCCAGCATTTTTTGGATGTCTGTAATCTCTTGGCAAGTTTACTTTCAGTAGTTTGCCATTGCTTTCTGAATGACTGGCACCCATATCATTTTATAAAAAAAACCTAATACAAGGTGGTCTGCTGCCAAATTACCCTCAGCTGTGTTTCGAATGCGGCATATGGGATTACAAACTGCATCCCTCTTCCAAGTTAAAAAATGTTTGCATATCCTTTTTACAGGACATCGATGTCAACATCAGCATCTTTCAGCTGATTGTTGATTTCTTGGCAAGATTACTCTCAGTAGTTTTGCTTTCTGAGCGGCCAGCTCACATACCCCGTACGTTACTGACACGATTCGAACCACTGCTGATTCTCACCGTCGTCACGTTACTTACGAGAGTATACAAGATTACAGAGAAAAGTCGTTAACCTCTAGGCCAGGAAGCCAGCCTCTTCCAAGTACCTATTCTAAATTTGTGTTTTGGTTTAGCTGTTATCACCTGTTGCTCATGATAGTCCCTACCAGACGAGGCAGGCCATTGCGTGCGTAAATCTGGATAACAGAACATGCAGTGAAAATTAATCTGTAAATATATATGTTTTACTCTACTTGTTTTATATTTATATACCACAAACTTGCCTCAAGAAAACATAAAATATTAAAGCGGACAAACAAACAAATTTGATTTTCAAATGGTCACAAATTGGGCGCATTTTACATTCGGCCCTTTTAATCACTCATCTTTTGTATATTTTTTGTGCATGTTACATTCACATAGGAGAACAACATTGTTAAATGAATGTTGTGAACATCATGCATATTACCATATTATGGGGCAGGTAGGCATGCAAACACACAGACACTCACACACGCAAAAATAGATATATACAAAATATAGCTTCACAATGCTGTGAAGGGAGTAATTTATTATTTAATGGTGATGTGTTTGGATTAATGTGTGCCATTACGTAAAATATCCTTGGATTAATGTGAGCCATTACATAAAATATCCTTTTCTGTATATTTTCTGTGAACACTTTTACTTTTTTATGACAATAGGTACTCCAGACTTGCTTTTAGCAGACTATGAAATACAAAACTGGGCTAAAGAACTGGTGAAGCCACGAAACAAATCAGAAGGAGGTGTTGGAATATTGGTAAAGTGTTAAATTTTGTTTGTTATATCATGTAAAAACTGAAATGGAAAAGAAAAATGGAAACTTAATCTCGTCTTGTTGTGTCTTCTGCCAACCTGTTTGCTACTGTCTTGCTTTTTTATCTTGCATTGAATCATGTCTTATTTCCCTTAGAATTATAGGACAGGATGTTTACAGCAGAAGAAAAATAAAAGTCACAACCAGTTTAGTTTAGCCATCTACAAAAAAAAGTGAGAAATCAAAACAGTGAGACAGAACTTTGAAAGAGATGTGCATGTGAAACATGGTCTTTGGTTAATTTAGAATGCTTTGGGTGAGGACCACTTGATATTTATTAAAAGGAAGGATTTTTGTTGATATTCTTGTTCAAGACAAAATGATGAAGGAAGATGGAATTTTGAATAAAACAGACACTCTTCTATGAAAGCAGTAGTAAAGTGGCTAGCACGCTTACTTGCCAGCTCATTGAACATGTGTTTGAATCACCTTCAGTTTGGGAAATTTTTTCATTGGCTAAGGCTGACAGGTTGGCACAGCCTAAGATGGGTACCAAGAAACGTCATGGAAAGTAAAGGCTGCCCCTGTGATAGTGACAACATTGTCCTATCAGTGCTGATCAATCTAACAACATGAGGCTACCATTGTATACTTGGTACAATTCATAGCCTTCCATCACTAGTCTTTCCAAACTACTGAGGTGTTTAATACTGGCACCTGGCTATCTTAACAGATGACAGATTGTTACTTTGTTCTTCAAAACAGGCATAATAATTATAACCCATGGTAGTAGACCAGGAATGGAGTTATACCTCTCCATAGCACACACAAAAAGTGAGTTGCATATCCTTTACAGGACGTAGCAGTCAACTCCAGCATTTTTTTGGCTGTTTGTGATTTCTAGGCAAGTTTACATTCAGTAGTTTGACATTGCTTTCTGAATAACAGGCACTCATGCCATTGTATGGAAACCAATGCTAGGTGGTCTGCTTCCAAATCGCCCGCAGCTATGTCTCAAATGGGTATGCAGGATTATCAATTGCACTCACAACCCCATCGTTACAGAGCCGGTATATAGCACAAAGCCTGGGTTAAATTATTGAGACCATGTGTTGCTCATGCAGTCACATGGTAAGTAATAATGGTAATGTGTGATCATAGGGTGATAGTAAGTAATTAAAGGTGATATTTCATCCATTGAATTGCATAAAGTCAGAAGTTAATATATGATTTTATCTTTTGAATTTCATGTTATGAACACTTAATTTTTTTGTGACATTTTCTCCATTGAATTGCATTATCAAAAGTTAATATATTCTTCTTCTGCGTTCATCCGGAGTTTTTCTTTTTTTCGGACGTGATTGTGTTGTGCCTGTTTACAGCAGAGCTGCATTCTTGCGCCTTTAGGCCGAGACATCTGACTTCTACAGGCATTTGTTGACCGGGTTAACTTTCCCGGGGAAAAGTTAATATATGATTTTATCTTTTGAATTCGATGTTATAAGTACTTAATTTTTTGTGACATTTTCTTGACTGAATTGTATAGTCAGAAATTACAATATGATTTTGAATTTCATGGTATTGACATTTAACTTGTAATGTTTTCCAGGGAGTTCCAGGGAACGGAGAAATCACAACCAATGCCCAGCTATCACAGATCGTCACTTGCATCATCTACACCTGCAGCATCTCACATGCCTCCACCAACTTCCCACAGTATGAAGAATATGCATTTCCCCCCAACTACCCTGGTCTGATGCGTGGGAAGCCACCTACGGATCCCGTAAGTCAAAATGATGTGTTCAAATATTTGACCCAGTCTTTGGGTTTATAAATGTGTGTGCGTTATTCAGAATGATGTGTTTAAATATTTGACCCACTCTTTGGGTTTGTAAATGTTGTGTGTGTGTGTGCATGCGTGTGTATTTTTTTTTTAGTTCTGTTTCTGTGAGTTCAATGAACCAAGTTTGCTACATTGAACTCTTAAAGGTCATGAAGGATTATATCAGGATTTTTCATGTGTTTTAATTTAATGGTTACACTGTTTAACATTAGCAAAGTGATTTTTGTGGTTTTTGTGTGGTTGTATTTATGTGCTGACGAAGGCTCTAGCCGGCACTTCCAATTTGTTTCTTGTGATTCTGTTCTAGTAAGGCTTACCAATTCTATTTCTCACTTTCACTAATTAACTCATGGTTAATTTCCTGTTGAAATCTAGGAGTTAATAATTTTCATGGTTTTCAAAACTCATTACCATCGTCATCCAGTGGCTGTTCCAGTGCAGAACTTTTCCCCCATAAGTCTTTTTAAAATGTCTCTCCATCATAAACCTCTGTTGCTGTCATGTGCACATGATTTATCACATTTTAAGTCCATCTGTATCTAGGCACATGGATAACATCAGATGGAAGATGTATCACACAGATGAAGAACAGAGTAGCTCAAGTGAAAACTGCATTCTATCAAATGAAGAACATTTTATGCAATAAAGCCTGTGATTGGAAGTTAGAAAAAGAGTTCTTGCATAGAACCAGTTTTAACATATTGTTGTGAATCCTGGACAGTTAGTAAACAGGCAAGAAATTTCCCATAAGCCTTGTTTTATAGAAGAATGTTGAAAATTCATTTGACAGCCAAAATGAGCAATCTGGACAATTTGAGGAAGGTTAAGTCACAGAGACAACTCACAAATATCAGAAAGAGGCAGTCATCATTTTTTGGCGACATTATGAGAAGACAATTACCGGAACATGTGACAACCTGACAGATTTGTGGAAAGAGAGATAGAGGAAGACAGCAAGAGAAAATTCCTAGTTGTCATGGTGCAGAAGGGAGTCAATACATGAATTGATCCATGCCGTCGGAGATTGTAGTTTGTGGAGAAGTGTGATCGCCCACACCAGTCGGCAAGGCACTTGATGATGATGATGATGATGATGATGATGATGATGATGATGATGATGATGATGATGATGATGATGATGATGATGATGATCAAGCATAGTATGTACACATGCTACTACTTTTACTATACTGGATTGAATTGTGCGTGTGAATTAGCTTTCCCTATTACCAATGTCCCTTGACATTAGGTGAACTCACAAATGCTGTGGTGGAACACGCTACCCATTCAGCCAAGCTGAGCCCCAGCTGATTGGTGTGCCTTTGTACTTTGACCTTTCTAGTTTTGTCTTTTCAAATCCATCTCATCTGATCTCATCATGTTCCTCTTGTACCTTGCGGTGTCGAGTTGAAGTATAAACTTCGTGAGAGTGCCCGATTATGGGCTTCATATATCGACATTCGCATGGATTCTGCTATTCCCTCCATCCAACGTTTACGTGGTCGGCCTCTTCCTCTATTTCCATCTGGTCTGTACATCATTGCTTGTTGTGGTATGCTGATGACTGGTAACCTACTTGCATGGCCAAACCATTTGACTTGCTGCTTTCTAATAAAATCTAGTGCTGCTTTAACCCCTACTTTAGTCCTGATTTCTTCATTTCTGATCTTATCTCTTCTTGATACGTTGAGTACTCTTCTCAGTAATCTCATTTCTGTTGTTGTGATTTTTCTTTTCTCTTTTTCTGTCATTGTCCAGGTTTGGCATTGGTAGCACAGAGTTGGTAGGAAGACTGTGTTGTAAAGTGCTTTCTTAGTAGTTATTGATACATGTTTGTTCTTTAGTATTGGTGCCATTTGTCCAATGAGTTGATTTGCCTTATTGCACCTATTTTCGATCTCGTCTTCTGATCTGCCATTTGATGATATTATACTTCCTAGGTACTTGAAACTCTTTACTTGTTTCAAGGGATGTTTGTTTAGGTGAATTTTTGTTGTTTGTTCTTCTTTAGTTATAGTCATTACCTCTGTTTTGCTTGTGCTAATTTTCATGTTATGTTCCCTACACATTTCGTTTAGACTATTCATGTGGTCTTGTAATTCAGCTTCTGATTTTGCTATTAGTGCTTGGTCGTCCGCACACAGGAGTTCTCTAATGGTTAGATTTGCAGATGGTTCTTCTTCTGTGTTCTCGTCATGCGGTATTCTGGCTGTCTCTGCTTGGCTGGTTTCTTTACATATGTTGTCTATATATGTTATGACAACATATGTAAAGAAACCAGCCAAGCAAATCCATAAATGTCTGAATTGCTTTATTTTTTTTGCTGAATAATAATTGCTCTTATTTCATTTTCTGTCATCACATGTTCACCCCCATCAACATTGAATCTAAATAAGCAAAACTGCTCACGCCTGTAATGTCTCTCTACTGACAAACAATATTTCAAAAATATGATTGTTATTATAAATGGTGGCTACGGTCTTTGTCAGATATAACTGAGCTACCATATAACAGTAGACGGTACTATCTGCTTTCAGTTAGCGCCAAATGTTATGCCTCACTTACCAAACCCGACTCCCCATATTGTGAAAATGGCTTCAGGCAAAGGAGTGCAACTGAGAAGGTACAATAAGGGCAGAGCAGGCCCTAAGCCTTGGTCGGCAATAGGTCTAAGATCGAAGCTCCGACAGACAGACAGTTAGAGCATTGTTTTACTGATCTGGCAGCTTCTACAGCTTGTCTTGTTCCAGATGTTTTGGTGTTACCTTTCCCCTGGAGTAAACTAACAGGCAGAGAGAGGGATCATGCTGCATGGGCAACACATGGACTGTACAATTCAACCCAGGCTTTGTGTTATGGAGAGGTATAACTCCATCCCTGTTTTTTTTTCAAGACAGCAAGGTGCCAGTGAAAGTTGTTATGAGCACAGTTTTGGTTATTCTTCTATGAACAGTTAAAATGACTGCAGTCTTGGTTGCTTCTTTCCCTGCTTTTATACTTGATCATAACTGGTTGGATTTTACAGCCAAAGTTTTCTACGGAATGTGGAAGCCAGCCCCCTGCCAACCCTCCTTTCTGGCCTCATATGACATGCTATGTAGGTTACCATATTATTAATCTTTCCTTTCCTTAATGGTCTCAGTAACACACATCAAAAACTGTCATCTACTGCCTATAGTTCCTGTGGTGTAGGACAGGTGGGTGTCTTGAGTTTGAGCAATTAATGCGGCCTGGCGCGTGCTGTTGCCGCAAACTGTGCAGGTTAGGGTTTTCTTTTTGCCCCTGACAGAAGAAAATCTACACCTTATCTAGGATTCGAACTCGGGTCTCCCAGTGGAGAACCCAGCATTTTAGCCATTTGACCATATGCTCCTCTGTATCGTACATACATCAAGCAAAATGATTATCCAATTTCCCATGGAAAAACCTCACTACAGGAGAGGACAACT
Source organism: Cepaea hortensis (assembly GCA_963921405.1). Lineage (NCBI taxonomy): Eukaryota > Metazoa > Mollusca > Gastropoda > Stylommatophora > Helicidae > Cepaea > Cepaea hortensis. The sequence goes on from OY992876.1 coordinate 277,283,974, forward strand.
CGGCCCTGTTTAGGTAACAGAAGACAGATGAGGGAGAACAGGATATTAAAATAAGAACAACTGTACTTGACTTGGGGAACGTAAATTACAAGTACCTCTGAAGTCAGAGTGGGTTCGCCTGATGGCAAAGGGACACTGGTAATGGGGAAAGCTAATCAACACGTAAAATGTAGTGCAGTACTACTAGAAGTAGCATGTATGAACTATGCGTTAGTTCACAGCCAGCAAGCGCGCTACAAAAACATCAGAAGACATAAGGCAAGAAAGGCTTTACATAGAACTCAGACATTTGTGGAAATCAACAGAAATTAAACTGAGACTATTTAACTCTCCATGGCAAAGCAGTTACGGACGCGATTCGTAATCCCGTATACCCCAATTTGAAACACACCGGTGCTGGGTTTTTCGTACAAGGTACAGGTGCCGGTCATTCAGAAAGCAATGGCAAACTACTGAGTGTAAAACTTGCCCAGGAATCTAGAACAGCCAAAATGCTAGGGTTGACTGCTACATCCTATGGAGGACATGCAACTGAATTTTTATAATTTAACTCTAATGACAGTACTGCTTTGTGTATTAGAGACTTAGGGAACAACTAAAATAGTTAGTAATAAACTAAATATATTAATTAACAGATTCAGTACAAAACAAAAAGTAGGTTTGGCCCCCCCCCCCCCCCCCCCCCCCCCAAAAAAAAAATGGATGACGGAAAGTGGGAAGTAAGGGAGTGTCTGCTACAATATTACCAACTTTTAAGCTATATCTGTGACACACCTCTACTTCCCATTTTCCTCTATCCATTTTTGTTTCTTCCAAACCTACTTGTTGTTTGTCACTAAATCTGTTAAATATAAAGGAAGACTGTTTTTCAAAGTTCTAATTCTCATGGAATAATGTAATTTAATTTAATTTGTGCTATAGGGAATAATCTAGCTCCATGGCGAAGGAGTTATGGATGCAGTTCACAATCACGCATACCCACGTTTGAAACTCAGCTGTGGGCGATTTTGCAGCAGACCACATTACGTTAGTTTTTGTGAAATGGTATAGGTGCCGGTCATTCAGAAAAGACGAAGCAGAAGAAGGAAGAAGAAAGAAGAAAGAAGGAAGGAAAGGAGAAGGGAGGAAGAAGGAAAGAAGGAAGGAAAGGAGAAGGAAGAAGGAAGGGGAAAAGGGAGAGGGGGAGGGAAAGGGAGGTGGGAGGAAAAGAGAAGGGAGAACGGAGAAAAGAATGAAGAAAGGAAGGAAGAAGAAGTTTATTTCTGATATATTATATCTTTTTATATGTATTTAGAAACGTTAATTTCTGTTCTAGAATGCCACCATCACAGAACATGAGATTCTGGATTGCCTGCCAGACAGACCAACCACATTAGACATTATGATTGTGACGAAGATTCTCAGTGCAAAGGGAACAAAAAGTATTGGAGACTTTGAAGTTCAGTATATCTTCGACCCACAGGCCAGAGAAATAGTTGATGAGTAAGTCGTTGTTTGATCTCCTCAGTCCCACTGGCCAGAGAGATAGTTGATAAGTAAGTTGTTTGATATCCTCACAGTCCCACAGGCCAGAGAGATAGTTGATGAATAAGTCATTGTTTGATCTCCTCAGTCCCACTCGCCAGAGAGATAGTTGATGAGTAAGTTGCTTGATATCCTCACAGTCCCACAGGCCAGAGAGATAGTTGATGAGTAAGTTGTTTGATATCCTCACAGTCCCACAGGCCAGAGAGATAGTTGATGAGTAAGTTGTTTGATATCCTCACAGTCCCACAGGGGAGAGAGATAGTTGATGAGTAAGTTGTTTGATATCCTCACAGTCCCACAGGCCAGAGAGAGAGAGTTGATAAGTAAGTTGTTTGATATCCTCACAGTACCACAGGCCAGAGAGATAGTTGATGAGTAAGTTATTGTTTGATCTCCTCACAGGCCAGAGAGATAGTTGATGAGTAAGTCATTGTTTGATCACCTCATGGGCCAGAGAGATAGTTGATGAGTGAGTTGTTGTCTGATCTCCTCACAGTCCCACAGGCCAGAGAGATAATTGATGAGTAAGTTGTTGTCTGATCTCCTCGCAGTCCCACAGGCCAGAGAGATAGTTGATGAGTAAGTTGTTGTCTGATCTCCTCGCAGTCCCACAGGCCAGAGAGATAGTTGATGAGTAAGTTGTTGTTTGATTTCCTCACAGTCCCACAGGCCAGAGAGATAGTTGATTATTTAGTTGTTGTCTGATCTCCTCACAGTCCCACAGGCCAGAGAGATAGTTGATGAGTAAGTCATTGTTTGATCACCTCATGGGCCAGAGAGATAGTTGATGAGTGAGTTGTTGTTTGATCTCCTCACAGTCCCACAAGCCAGAGAGATAGTTGATTATTTAGTTGTTGTCTGATCTCCTCACAGTCCCACAGGCCAGAGAGATAGTTGATGAGTAAGTTGTTGTCTGATCTCCTCACAGTCCCACAGGCCAGAGAGATAGTTGATTATTTAGTTGTTGTCTGATCTCCTCACAGTCCCACAGGCCAGAGAGATAGTTGATGAGTAAGTTGTTTGATATCCTCACAGTCCCACAGGCCAGAGAGAGAGAGTTGATAAGTAAGTTGTTTGATATCCTCACAGTACCACAGGCCAGAGAGATAGTTGATGAGTAAGTTATTGTTTGATCACCTCATGGGCCAGAGAGATAGTTGATGAGTGAGTTGTTGTTTGATCTCCTCACAGTCCCACAGGCCAGAGAGATAATTGATGAGTAAGTTGTTGTCTGATCTCCTCACAGTCCCACAGGCCAGAGAGATAGTTGATTATTTAGTTGTTGTCTGATCTCCTCGCAGTCCCACAGGCCAGAGAGATAGTTGATGAGTAAGTTGTTGTTTGATTTCCTCACAGTCCCACAGGCCAGAGAGATAGTTGATGAGTAAGTTGTTGTCTGATCTCCTCACAGTCCCACAGGCCAGAGAGATAGTTGATGAGTAAGTCATTGTTTGATCACCTCATGGGCCAGAGAGATAGTTGATGAGTGAGTTGTTGTTTGATCTCCTCACAGTCCCACAAGCCAGAGAGATAGTTGATTATTTAGTTGTTGTCTGATCTCCTCACAGTCCCACAGGCCAGAGAGATAGTTGATGAGTAAGTTGTTGTCTGATCTCCTCACAGTCCCACAGGCCAGAGAGATAGTTGATTATTTAGTTGTTGTCTGATCTCCTCACAGTCCCACAGGCCAGAGAGATAGTTGATGAGTAAGTCATTGTTTGATCACCTCATGGGCCAGAGAGATAGTTGATGAGTGAGTTGTTGTTTGATCTCCTCACAGTCCCACAGGCCAGAGAGATAGTTGATGAGTAAGTTGTTGTCTGATCTCCTCACAGTCCCACAGGCCAGAGAGATAGTTGATTATTTAGTTGTTGTTTGATCTCCTCACAGTCCCACAGGCCAGAGAGATAGTTGATGAGTAAGTTGTTCTTTTATCTCCTCACAGTCCCACAGGCCAGAGAGATAGTTGATGAGTAAGTTGTTCTTTTACCTCCTTACAGTCCCACAGGCCAGAGAGATAGTTGATGAGTAAGTCATGGTCTGATCTCCTCACAGTCCCACAGGCCAGAGTTGATGAGAAAGTTGTTGTCTGATCTCCTCACAGTCCCACAGGCCAGAGAGATAGTTGATTATTTAGTTGTTGTTTGATCTCCTCACAGTCCCACAGGCCAGAGAGATAGTTGATGAGTAAGTTATTGTCTGATCTCCTCACAGTCCCACAGGCCAGAGAGATAGTTGATTATTTAGTTGTTGTCTGATCTCCTCACAGTCCCACAGGCCAGAGAGATAGTTGATGAGTAAGTTGTTTGATATCCTCACAGTCCCACAGGCCAAAGAGATAGTTGATAAGTAAGTTGTTTGATATCCTCACAGTCCCACAGGCCAGAGAGATAGTTGATGAGTAAGTTATTGTTTGATCTCCTCACAGGCCAGAGAGATAGTTGATGAGTAAGTTGTTGTTTGATCTCCTCACAGTCCCACAGGCCAGAGAGATAGTTGATGAGTAAGTTGTTCTTTTATCTCCTCACAGTCCCACAGGCCAGAGAGATAGTTGATTATTAAGTTGTTGTCTGATCTCCTCACAGTCCCACAGGCCAGAGAGATAGTTGATTATTAAGTTTTTGTCTGATCTCCTCACAGTCCCACAGGCCAGAGAGATAGTTGATTATTAAGTTGTTGTCTGATATCCTCACAGTCCCACAGGCCAGAGAGATAGTTGATGAGTAAGTTGTTGTCTGATCTCCTCACAGTCCCACAGGCCAGAGAGATAGTTGATTATTTAGTTGTTGTCTGATCTCCTCATAGTCCCACAGGCCAGAGAGAGAGTTAATTATTTAGTTGTTGTTTGATCTCCTCACAGTCCCACAGGCCAAAGAGATAGTTGATGAGTAAGTTGTTGTCTGATCTCCTCACAGTCCCACAGGCCAGAAAGATAGTTGATTATTTAGTTGTTGTTTGATCTCCTCACAGTCCCACAGGCCAGAGAGATAGTTGATGAGTAAGTTGTTGTTTGATTTCCTCACAGTCCCACAGGCCAGAGAGATAGTTGATGAGTAAGTTGTTCTTTTATCTCCTCACAGTCCCACAGGCCAGAGAGATAGTTGATGAGTAAGTTGTTGTTTGACCTCCTCACAGTCCCACAGGCCAGAGAGATAGTTGATGAGTAAGTTGTTCTTTTATCTCCTCACAGTCCCACAGGCCAGAGAGATAGTTGATGAGTAAGTTGTTCTTTTATCTCCTCACAGTCCCACAGGCCAGAGAGATAGTTGATTATTAAGTTGTTGTCTGATCTCCTCACAGTCCCACAGGCCAGAGAGATAGTTGATTATTAAGTTTTTGTCTGATCTCCTCACAGTCCCACAGGCCAGAGAGATAGTTGATTATTAAGTTGTTGTCTGATATCCTCACAGTCCCACAGGTCAGAGAGATAGTTGATGAGCAAGTCATGGTCTGATTTCCTCGCAGTCCCTCTGGATATTGGGTTGTTAGAGTCAGTTGACAATAACTGTCATTAAAAATTACCATTACTGATCCAGTAGCTGTTTGACTCAGATGTGGTAGACCCATGTTTTTGTCTGCGAATGTGATCATGTTTGACATGTCAACAACTGCATTATTAAACTATTGCAGTAACCACTACACTTTCGTAGCTCCTCAACACTACCTCACGGAGGAGCATCACTATAGTGTGTTAACCAGTTATCTTCTGTGTTGAGTTTTTTTTCTCTTACTTACAAGCATGTGGAGAAACTATACACACAGCAAGAAAGACAGAAAGAACAGATGGACGGATGGTGCAGGACAGGATGGCGGAAAGGGGTGGACAAGAAGGATGGAAAGGGACGGACGGGAAGGGATGGACAAGAAGGGCGGAAAGGGACAGATGGGAAGGGAAGGGAGGATATAAAGAAAGGAAGGAATGGGACAGGAAAGAAAGGAAGGAATGGACAGGAAAGGAAGGAATGGACAGGAAAGAAAGGAAAAAGAAGGGAAAGGAAAGGTGAAAGAAAGGAAAGAATGATAGAAAGGAAAGAATGAAAGATATAAGGAAAGGAAAGAAAGTAAAGGAAAGAATAAAAGAAAGGAAAGAACAAAACAAGGACAGGAAAGGAAAGAATGCCGGAAAGGAAAAGGAAAGAACAAAGGAAAAGACAGGAAAGGAAAGAACAAAAGAAAGGCAAGGAAAGGATAGAATGAAAGAAAGGAAAGGAAACGTTGAACAAAAGAAAGGAAGGGAAAGGAAAAATTAAACGAAAGAAAGGAAAGAACAAAACAAGGAAAGAACAAAAGAAAGGAAAGATTGAAAGAAAAGAAAGGAAGGGAGGAATGAAAGAAAAAGAAAGAATGAAAGGAACAAACAAAAGGAAGGACCAAAAGAAAAGGAAGGACCAAAAGAAAAGGAAAGATCAAAAGAAAAGGAAAGAATGAAAGAAAGAATCAGACGTAAGGAAAGAAATAACGAAAGATAAGTAAGACTGAATGAAAGGAAGACTGACTGAAAGAAAGAATGAAAGGAAAGAAATACAGACAGACAGAACAAAAGAAAGAAGGAACAAAAGAAAGAAGGAAGGAACAAAAGAAAGAAGGAAGGAACAAAAGAAAGAAAGAAGGAACAAAAGAAAGAAAGAAAGAATGAGCAAAAGATAGGAAGGAGGAAAGAAGGAACAAAAGAAAGAAAGGAAAGAAGGAACAAAAGGAAGAAAGGATAGAAGGAACAAAAGAAAGAAAGGAAACAAGGAACAAAAGAAAGGAAAGAAAGAAAGGAAGGAAGGAAACAAGGAACAAAAGAAAGAAAGGAACAAAAGAAAGAAAGGAAACAAGGAACAAAAGAAAGAAAGGAAACAAGGAACAAAAAAAGAAAGGAAACAAGGAACAAAAGAAAGCAAGGAAACAAGGAATGAAAGTAAAGAAGGTATGAAAGGAAAGAAGGTACACATGAATGAAAGGAAAGAAGGTACACATGAATGAAAAAAAGAACAGAAGAAAGAAGGAGAAGAATGAAAGAAAAAGTATCACAGCCATTCTAAAAAACATAATCTCCTTGTCTTACAGGTTTCGCAGTGACCTTCACCAAATCAGTAAGATAATCAAAGAAAGGAACCTGCACAGAAACCCACCTTACGAGTACCTCGACCCAGACATCATCCCAAACAGCATCAGTATTTAAGCTTTCTGCCAAGACACTTAGAAAAGATTCTTTCATAAGGGACTGTTCCCTGAAATCCATTTCACACTTGCTAATGTTCAGATGTTACATTTTCTATTTTTAATATGAATAACGAAGGCACAAACAGTTGGTTGTACAATTTATTACCTGGCATCATTAGTCAGTTTAAAATTATTGTGGTAGACAGTTTAACAGATTCATTGCCAAACAAAAAGTAATTTCGACCAAACAAACATGCATGGTGGAAAATGGGAAGTACGGGTGTGTCACGGTTATGACTTAAATGTTGTTAAATGGTAGCAAGCATGTTGTATTAAATTAAATGGGGGTTGTATAGGGAAAACTACTGTATTTATATTTTAAATATGGTTTAATTTATAAGCCCATGGCAGTTACGTGAAGTTGAAATAAAGACATTTATTATCCTATGGCACTTAATTAGTTTATTACAATGGGAATATGTGTGTTGTATATTTCATTTTGAGGGTTCAATGTTTTGCTCTGTTTTTCATTGAGTGACTTCTGCAGTATACACCTGACGAGATACAGCAAAGTATGCCAGGCAGTAAATTGTGCAACCTGTTTGATTCTTCATTATGTTTATTATGTCCTTTTCTGTTCACTATTATTCATTTGTTCCATTTATATTTATGATTGTTCATTTATGTCCATTATTATATATATATATATATATATATATATACTCTTGGTCATGTTTACTTTATATTTGCTGTTGTTTGCATATCTTTATTATATGTGTTGCTGTTCAAATGTTCTTTGTATATTTACTGCTGTTTTATTTATCTGTTTTCACATAACTGTTGTTTATATGACACTGTTGTTTATAGTTTGTCAATGTCATATTTGCTTTTTTGTATATTTTGTATTTGCTAGTTTTATACCTCCAATTTGTATGTACTAATTAATACTTATGTCTATTTTATGCATGCAGTTGTTTAATTTTGTCAGTTTTTTGTGTATACTAATGTTACATGTCTTTTTTAAATGTAATTTGCATATAAATGTATATATACTCTTGTTTTTATCTCTTTGATATGTACTGCTGTTTGAAACATGTTGAAATGTTCTACTACTTATATATTTGTGTTTCAATGTTCCTTATATATCTGTGTACATTTTAAATAATATAAAACAAACAATGTTAAGATCTAAAGAAATTAAGAATATATTAAACATGAGAATTGTCAAATATTATGTATATTCATCATGTTTTTGTGTTCGTTTGCTCGCACTGGATTGATTTTACATCAGGGTTATCTTCCCCTATTACCAATTCCCCACTGTCAGGGGAACCCACTCCAACTTCTGAGGTACTTGTAATTAATGTCCACAAGTCAAGGATTAGAAGTCAGCATGTAAGTCCAACTGACCAGTGTAGGGATTGAACCTGCTACCTCAGCATCAGTACACCGGAAGTTTAAAAGCAAGTGCTCTTATACATTCGGCCATGCTGACCTCCCCACAACAGATAGTAAATAGCAACAACTCTGTGCTATCAGTGTCAATCATGGACATTATCCAGTCACACTTATGCAAAATCAACAGTTACAAGATGAGAAGAGATGCTTGAGAAGAGTTGCCAAATTAACTATCAGTGACGGAGAAAGAAATAATGTTAAACAGACGGATCAACAGCTTGTGCCACATATGGAAAGGTAGAAGAACAAATGGTTCCACGTCTCATTAGAATTCAACAACGTCAACTACCAGCAATGGTGCTACACCAGAGACGATCTGATATGAAAGCAAGAGGATTCCCAAGAAGAAAATGGATTTATGACATCAAAGACATTGTACAATCACATGTCATGACACTATCCAGTGGCACCCATTGGATACTGGAACGTGAACTATTCCTCCCTAAGTCACTTGATAGCAAAAGTAGAAGATGATAATCTGTCCCAATGAATTGACACTTTAGCTCACACATTGCTACTTATTACAGTGAAAGGAGGAAAGTGGACGATGAAGATGATGATCTGTTTAACTCCTGTATCACAATGAACTGTAACTTTAACCCACACATTGCTACTTATTACAGTAAGAACAGGAAAATGGAAGTTGATGATGATGATGATCTGTTTAACTCCTGTATCACAATCAACTGTAACTTTAACCCACACATTCCTACTTATTACAGTGATAGGGGGAAAGTGGACGATGAAGATGATGATCTGTTTAACTCTTGCATCACAATGAACTGTAACTTTAACCCATACATTGCTACTTATTACAGTAAGAACAGGAAAATGGAAGTTGATGATGATCTGTTTAACTCCTGTATCACAATCAACTGTTACGTTAACCCACACATTGGTACTGATTACAGTGAGGCAAGGAAAGTGGAAGATGAAGATGATGATCTGTTTAACTCCTGTGACACAATCAACTGTTACTTTAACCCATACATTGCTACTTATTACAGTGAGAGAAGGAAAGTGGAAGATGATAATCATGATCTGTTTAACTCCTGTATCACAATGAACTGTTATTTTAACACACATATTGCTACTTATTAAAGTAAGAAAAGGAAAGTGGAAGAACGAACGAACGAACGAAAGAACAAAAATCTTTATTTTCAAAGAGTTTATAATTGGGCACGCAGGCCCATCTGACATTTTGCCCTTCTTTTCTATTTCCTCTCATACATTCTTTCATTCAACATCTCTTATGAAGCAAATCTTTGACAACAAAAGAACAATAAGCATTAAAACGCATGAAAAATAAAAAATAATACATGACTCACTGAGGCAATATTTAACATGGGCATTATAAATACCCAAGGAAGGTGTAACGTGCCATACATATGGGAATGTTTTTTGGCCAATTGTCGTTCGAGATAATTTACCATTATTATTGTCTTTGTTGTTTTATTTTTTAGTGGGGGCATGTAATCTGTCCTGAGGTAGTGTTCAAACAGGTTGTGACTGTATGTATAATGATTGGTGGCGTCTTTGATTTCTTGTGGAAGATTGTTCCACAACTGAGTGGCAGAGTATGCTAAGCTTGTTTTATATAAGTCTAACCTAGGTTTAGGGACATGAAGTATATTTAGTCGTTCGCTATATCTTGCGTTATATTTAAACAATGGCCAAAGGTAGCTTGGAGCATTTTGAAATAGGATTTTGTGAATTAGTTTAGCCTTATTAAAAAGTAGGCATTTGTGGAGAGGCAGTAACTGAAGACGTTCATGTAGGTTAGAATTTTCTGTAAGCTTATCAATCAATCAATCAATCATGTGCCAAAGACTTATCACCATTGATTAAATGCACTGCCCTTTCTGGAGTGAATACAGGCGTTTTGCTATTGATTTGGGGCATCCATCCCAGATTGTGGAGCAATAATCAATATGTGTTTGTATATGGGAATTATAGAATATCTTTCTTGTGTTTTTGTCGAGGAAAGTTTTAATTTTGGAAAGTTGGTATACTTTTTTTTTGGCTGTTTGTTTAACTAGAGCATGAACATTGGAATTAAAGGATAGATTTTGATCTTTACGACCCAGTGCCTTGTGCTCGGTTACAGTTTCTATAGGTGTGCTGCCAGTGTGCAGCTGAAGAGTTCTCTGCGAGTTTAGAGTGTGAAGTCTTTGCCTGGTTCCTATTAACATAGTTTTTGTTTCAGAAATGTTAATTTGCATGCGGTTTGCATGACTCCAGTTAACTACACTATTTATTTCCTGTTGCAAGGATAATTCTAGCACATTACGATCAATAGCGTTTGTATATACTGTGCGGTCGTCTGCAAATAGATCGCAGGATGACGACAGATATAAGGGAAGATCATTTATATAAATGGCAAATAACAGAGGGCCAAATATAGACACCTGAGGTGCTCCAATATTAATGGTAATGGCTTGAGATAGAGATTTATTGTGTCATACTACTTTTTTTCTGTCTAATAAAAATAACTTTATTAATGTCACTATATTAAAGCTTACTTTCATTGTTTCTAGTTTTTTAATTAGAATAGTATGATCTATCATATCAAATGCTTTTCTAAAGTCTATAAACACCGTTCCACGTAGAGTATTGTTGTTAATATTTTGATGCCAGTTTTCTATCATGTTTGTTAGGGCCGTATGACAAGAATATTTTGGCCGAAATCCTGACTGACTGTCAACTATTAGTTTGTGGCGAACTAAGTGCTCTAGTGTTGTTTTGTGGATGTGCTTTTCTAGCGGTTTGGATAGTGAGGATAATATTGAAATTGGCCTATAATTACTCATGAGACGATCATCTAATGAACCAGCTTTTAAATGAGGATACACTTTAGCAATTTTAAAGACTGATGGGAAGTGACCTTTGGTGAGACATTGATTATATATAAAAGTTAGTAACTCGCAGATCGCCGGTGCAGCATAGAGAAGGATTCGATTACTGATTCCATCTAGTCCTGATGAGTTATTGTTATTTAGGTTACTGAGATGAGTAAATACTTCAGTGATCGTCATTAGCGGTATGTTGGAGGGAATGTCACCATAGCATTTGTTCTCAGAGAATGATGATAATAAAGATATGTCATGAGGCGCATCTCGTATTGCAGCCTTCAGTTGGTTTATGTTGGACTGAAAGAATCTACTGTATTGATCACATGTAACCTGATTTGATGGTAATGATTGTGAAGATTTGTGTTTGTTTGTCAAGGTATTAATTGCTTTCCATATTTTTTTAGAGTTGGTTTTATCAATTGTTAAGTTCTTAAAATAGTTTTTCTTTTCCTTTCGAATAACATATTGAACTTTGTTTCTCAGACTATGGTACATAGTTAGATCTCTATTTTTATGTGCCCTGTCCAGGTCTCTCATAAGTTCAACTACCTTCTGTGTGATCCACAGGGGCTTAGTGTGATGTTTAACACGGACTTCCTTAAATGGAACATGCTTATAAAATACACTTAGAAAGGTCTTCAGCCAGTGGTCCAGAGCATCGTCTGGGTCAGGAAGCTGGTAAACATAGTCCAGAGATGAGTTGAGCAAGTCTTGTAAAAAGACATCTTGTTTGAAGTTTTTATAATTTCTATATTTTATCCTTATATGTTTGTGTTTTGGAGTTTTGGTTCCTCTTTTCGACCTCAAGCTACATACTGGGTAGTGATCGCTCATTGCATTAATAGGTACAGTACATTCTGTGATGTTGTCAGCACATGTAGTATAAATATGATCTATAAGTGTTGCAGATGATTTTGTTATTCTAGTGGCTTGTTTGACTTTGATGAAGACTTAAGACTTTGACGAAGATGAAGATGATGATCTGTTTAACTCCTGTGTCACAATCAACTGTTACTTTAACCCATACATTGCTACTTATTACAGTGAGAAAACGAAAGTGGAAGATGACGATGATCTGGATAACTCTTGTGTGACAATGAACTGTTACTTTAACCCATATATTGCTACACTGGAATTAGTTAGCTTTACAAGAACACAATCGCAAGTTACAGAATGTAAGCTGTGGCTAGAAAGCCTTCATCAACAACAACAACAACAACAACAACAAAAACTAAACAAGAAGACACTGCTAGAACAACTTTAAAAAACTACAATAAAGTCACTGAGGAGAGGCTCTGAAGACATTCAAATCTAAGAGCACATAAATCAAATTGTGCCATGAGCTCCGTGAGTCAGTAGAAAGGAAGTGATGCAGTGGGTAAAGTGTAATGTAAGGTGAAATAAGTTGGTGCCAGGAGGGGGAAAGGTCAGTCCTTATAAGGAAGTTAAAGGGGGATGGGTATATAACAAAGAAAGGGCAGGGTACACAAATAGAGAAGTGGAAATGAGAGACAAGTGAGGAATGACATCAGGTTTTTAAAAAAATTGGTTACATTAAAGTAATGGTAACTGAAGAAGAGGCTGGGCATGTAAACAAAGGATAGAGGGAATATCAGTCCATGGGAATCTGGATACGTGAAGCCCATAAACGGGCACCCTCCCGCTGTTTATGCTTCACCTCAACACCGCATGGTACAAGAGGAACAAGATGAGATGATGAGATGAAAGAGTGTTGGACATTGAGGCATATGGTGAAAACAAACCAAGGTTTAAAAGGCAAGAGGATCGACTTCATTGCACCAGGTTTCACCCCATATGGCCCGGCCTCTTTCTGCAGGACGGTCGCTGAAAGCGTCTCACAAAGTACAAACTCTGTAGCTACAGCGATGATCACCGGGAGTCTCCAAGAAAATTGCACCCGTGAACCAAACGACGTAGCCCAGAATTGAACGCACAACCTTCGGAGCACGGATTAAGGTACATAACCACTTGACCGTGGAGACTCCCTTTCCTAATAATTTTGCCAGGGTAGAGGCTTTAAAGCCTAGTCTTTGCAATTTCCAACCGCTGTGACATTTTTAACATGTACAACTTACACACAGAACCGCCTGTTTTTTGCCCTTATCCTAAAAACCTAGATGTTCGCTCTGAGTAGCCAACAGATTGTGATATCATTAGATAGTAAACGTTTGTAGAACAATTCCTAGCCTCATGCTGGGATCAAACCCAGTACCTTCAAACCCTGAGGCAGACACCATACCCCCTCAGACACAACTCCCCCATGTGTGTTTGATAAGGTCTATTTTTTTTTTTTTTTGGGGGGGGGGGGGTTATCTGTTTAACTGTTATAAGTATGCCAATTATACGCGAATCGTTATTCATATATTAATTGTATTTACTGTTGTTAAATTAATATGTACTGTTGTTTTTACTTGTCAGTTTTTAATCCACTGCTCTTTATAAGTTAATTTTTATAATCACTTTAAAGTTGGTTTTTATAATCACATTAAAGTTGGTTTTTACGCAGGATCGCTTCTCGGGTCTTTTGGCTAAGATCAATGTGTAGTATCTGCATTTGATCTTGACAGGGCAGAGGTGGTCATCCGAATGACACGCAGGGACGCGAGGACCTGATGGGGCGGATCTGGACCCTGGGGGAACTGTGACCCCTTATAAAATATAATAGACTACCCATAAAGTTTTTGAAGAGGTTTAAACTGTATTTAAAGTTAGTTGCATATCCTTTACTGGACGTTGAAGTCAACCCCAGAATTGTTTGGCTGTTCGTGATCTCTTGGCAAGCCAACATTCAATAGTTTACCATTGCTTTCTGTATTTACATTAGGTATATACATGTTGCCGGTCTCTGGCTAAGGGATTAACGTCTTTCTCCATAATCCCATATATCCACGTAGGTTAACGTAGCTGCGCGAGATTCGGTAGCGGATCGCATCGCGTTGGTTACTTACGGGGGTATGTGAGCCGGTTGCTCAGAGTGTAATCTTGCCAAGAAATCAACAACAGCGGTAAAATGCTGGTGTTGACAGCGATGTCGTGTAAATAGGATATGTGAAACAAACAAACAAAAAATGTAAGAAAAAACATAAATAAATATACATATTGCCTGTCTCCCTGACGTAGGAGTTAAGGACGTTGTTCGTAATCCCGTATACTCTCATATGAAACACAGCTGCGCGAAATTCGGAAACAGATCGCATCGTGTTCGTTACTTAATGGGGGTATGTGAGTCGGTCGTTCAGAAAGCAATGGCAAACTACTGAACGTAAAACTTGCCAAGACATCAACAGCAGCTGAAAAATGCTGGTGTTGACTGCAATGTCCTGTACAGGATATGCGGGAAAAATACATGTTATTGCGCTAGCGAAGTTGATAGAGAACTCCACTGGTAAGGTCATGAGCAAGGTTGGGCATAGGCTTGATGACTGGGCTAGTCGCTTGTCACAGTGAGAACAAAAACTCTCCGCTCTTCCTCCTTGCTCTAGGCCTACAAAATGCGGAGCGCTGTCATATTAATCAATCAGGTGCCGTCTCCACAAGGAAAGTTGGCTGCAATGAGTCTCCAACATTGTCTGTCTCTCGCCCTGACTGTACCTTTTGTCAGACTGCTGTTAATCCATCTCTTGATGTTATATTCCCACTTGTATCATTGTCTACCTCTTGCTCACTTACCTTTCCTTCCAGTATGGCTTTTATAAGAGTGTTATGTCTTTTAACGTGGCTTAAATATTTCACTTGCCTCTTGTTTATTTCTTTCATCAAATCTGTTCATTCCTAGTGTTTCTAGAGCCTCTGTATTTGATTGTTTTTGTTTCCATTAAATACGACATATTTGTCTGTATATCCACATCTCCAGGACCTCTATTCGACTTTCTAATTGCTTGTTCAATGTCCAGGCTTACGCGTCATATAGTAGTGTTGAATATACATAAATTTTGACAATTCTAATATTTAATGCATTGTTAATCTCTCTGGACGTTAATACTGATTTCATGTTGTTGAAACCATTTTTGGCCATTCCCATTCTCTTTTTGATTTTTATTTCACTTCTGCCATCATCTGTTATTACATTTCCAAGATAGGAGAAACTTGTTACTTGTTCTAGTATCTCCCCGCTTACTGTGATGTTCATTCATGATCTCTCCTTTCCACTATCACAGCACAGACCTACAGCAAGAAACTGGTAAAAATTAAAAAAATAAAAATATGTGGTATGCATTCCTGCCAAGAATTCAAATTCAAATTGTGACAAATTGTTTAAATTGACCTGTGCTCTGTGACACATCGGTTAAATTGACCTGTGCTCTGTGACGGATCGTTTAAATTGACATGTGCTCTGTGACAGATCGGTTAAATTGACCTGTGCTCTCACATCGACCCAATCTAAAATGGTACTAGCAAATTACTTGGGAAGTAAAAGTGGCTGGCGTTTTATTGACCATGTCCCTCCTCGAGTGTCATGTGATCTATAAACATGTGAGACTCGCACCACATGACCAATACACCTCAAGGCATGTGAAATTGGTTCTTTACTTTCATTTTTTGAATACTTGCTACCCACTTCCCACTTATATGGGGTGTATTTTTTAATGACTGTGGGGTTTTTGAAAATATTGCTATTCCAAGTTTTGTATTTACCCTTAGTGGAGTTCATGCAACATAAAAGGTAAATACAAAACTTGGAATGGCAATATTTTCAAAAACCCCACAGTTATTAAAAATACATCCTATAAATGTTTTAGGAGTCATGATGATGTAGTGGATAGTACACTTTCCTTCCTTCCTCTTCTTCACTCACTCTCAGACTTTAACACTACTGTCTCTAATAAACACATTACTTATTCCATAGAA
Organism: Cepaea hortensis; assembly: GCA_963921405.1. NCBI lineage: Eukaryota > Metazoa > Mollusca > Gastropoda > Stylommatophora > Helicidae > Cepaea > Cepaea hortensis. Next base: position 277,299,828 of record OY992876.1, read on the forward strand.
GCAATTTGTACGGGCAAATTGCTTGCTCCAAATAATCAGTGTTTTGGATAAATTTCTTACTTCACACAATCAACTTGTTTGGATAAATTTCTTGCTCCATGCAATCAGCTTGTTTGGATAAAATTCTTACACCATACAATTAAGTTGGATGAATTGCTTACTCTACAATGTACTTGTATGGACGAATTACTTGCTCCATACAATCAGTTTGTTTGGGTGAATTACTTACTCCAAACAATCCATTTGTATGTATGAAATACTTGCTACATGCATCAATATATCTGGGTTTATTACTTGCTCCATACAATCAATTTATATGGACAAATTATTTGCTCTATTTATACAAGCTACTTTTTTGGATGAATTACTTGCTGCATTGCTCCATGACAATGGAGTTACAGACACAGTTCGTAATCCCGGATACCGCGTTTGAAACACAGCTGCAGGCGATTTGGCAGCAGATCGCCTTGTGTTGGTTTTTAATGAAATGGTATGAATGCCAGTCGCTCATAAAGCAATGGCAAACTACTGAACGTAAACTTGCTAAGAGATCACGAACAGCAAATGCTGGAGTTGACTGCGACATCCTGTAAACGATATGCAACTAACTTCATTTGCTGCATTCAATTAGCTTGCATGGATACATATGTTTATCCCATACAGTCAACATGCTGCAGGGAAGTTTATGAGCAAACGCTCTAATCTATGTGGTCATGTTGACCTCTGATCTTAATAATCAATATTCTTCAATGCTGAGCTCTTCTTAGAGTTTTCCTATTTTCGTCATTTGTCAGCAGAGAACCTAGATATTCATATAATTATTATGTTAAGAAAAATAGCGAACGGCCGGTTGTTGAATATAGTTGCTTTTGCCTTATGCAGTAATGTGTGTGCAACTGATGGTTTTCTAGTGACTGCCACTTCCATCAACGAATAATTGTATTTTAGTGGCAGACTTTTATTTAGGCATTCTGGCAGTGACCTTATGCATGTATGCTTGTTCTTTTGGTTTGTCGGGACTGCTGTCTAATCTACTTTTCACATGGGACAATGGGACATTTTGTGTGATATTCACTGACACAGGAATGGATCATTATTGGACGACCCTTTGCTGTGAAGATGGAACCAAGGTTAATGACTAATAGCTACTATTACACTTGTATAGTTTAAAGTTAGTTGTTTGAACAATTTTGTTTTCAAAACTATATAGATACAATACATAGTTAAAAAGGAAACATTTTAAAAGTATAACCATGGTAAAATGGAACAAAATATTTTGTAAGTTACTTGCTATGATTACTGGCTTCGAATTTTTAAAATGTTGCAAGCCCTTTGCAGAACGTTGCAATCAAACCAAGGCTGAATTTTTCTACACAATCTATTCAGTAGTTTGCCATAAGACGGCTCCGTGGCGAAGATGTTCCGGAAGCAGTTCCTAATCCTGCACACTGCGTTCGAAACACAGCTGTGGGACATTTGGCAGCAGACTGCCTTATGTTGGTTTTTATGAAATGGTATGGGTGCCGGTCGCTGAGAAAGCAATGGCAAACTACTAAACGTAAACTTGCCCAGGAATCGCGAATAGCCAAAATATGCTGGGGTTGACTGATACATCCTGTAAAGGCTATGCAACTAACGTTTTAGTTTGCCATTGCTGTCTAACTGAGAAGTCAGTGTGTATGTCCAACTGAGCGGTCTGTGGAATAAACCCACTAACCCACCATCAGAGCATGGGAAGTTTAAGCGCGAGCGGGATAAACCTTTCAACTGCGCTGACCTCTAGTTTGCCATCATAGAAATATTAGCTCTCCCGTATTTAAGAGCGATAAATTCTGTTTTTATTTACATCTTGACTTCATGTATGTTACATTGATATATCGAGTTATTTCAATTAAAAACTTCACATGAAATTTACGGACACCCTGTGTATCAGTGTAATGTCATCAACAAGGATAAATCTGTTTTACAGACAATTACTTGTGATATGTCATGTATGTGTCTCAAGTTATTTCAATTTAAAACTTCACATGATCTTTACGGACATCCTATGTATCAGTGTAATGTCATCAACATGGATAAATCTGTTTTAACGACAATTATTTGTGATATGTCATTTATGAAATGTTGAGATGATACTTATTTTGAAGGTATCCTTTGGCTGGTTTTTTGTTTTTCATTCCATTAAAGGTCACTACATGATAGATTGTGTCAAGACATATCAGTTTCTTGAACGCTGTCTTTTTCTATCCAATAATTCATAAAGGGTGTATTTTTAATGACTGTGCAGTGTTTGAAAATATTGCCGGTCTAAGTTTTGTATTTACCTATTATGTTGCATGAACTTTACAGAGGGTGAATACAAATCTTGGACCATCAGTATTTTCAAACACTGCACAGTCATTAAAACTACACCCTATATAAAGTCAAGGACCCTTTTACATATCTCTTAAGGCTCAAATGGTATATGGTGCTGTACCCATTTTTATAGACCAATCAGCATTAGAGAGGTGATCTGATCAGTATTCTGCCGACCGCTCTTGCTTCCCAAAACATTTCCTGGTACACATTTTAGACTGGGTTAACCTGCAAGTCCTGGTCAGTTTTACAAATTTGAATCTGCCTCAACGTGAATTGAACCTGTGACCATCAGGCCAGCAGCTGAGCATCAACTACTGCACCACCGCCGCGCGCACACAAGGAATATATTGTGTAGGAGATATGGTACATCACTGTGGTCAGTATACTGATTGTGTAGGAGATATGGTACATCACTGTGGTCAGTATAAGATTGTGCAGGAGATATGGTACATCACTGTGGTCAGTATACTGATTGTGTAGGAGATATGGTACATCACTGTGGTCAGTATAAGATTGTGCAGGAGATATGGTACATCACTGTGGTCAGTATACTGATTGTGTAGGAGATATGGTACATCACTGTGGTCAGTATAAGATTGTGTAGGAGATATGGTACATTGCTTTGGTCAGTATACTGATTGTGTAGGAGATATGGTACATCACTGTGGTCAGTATAAGATTGTGTAGGAGATATGGTACATTGCTTTGGTCAGTATACTGATTGTGTAGGAGATATGGCACATCACTGTGGTCAGTATAAGATTGTGTAGGAGATATGGCACATCACTGTGGTCAGTATACTGATTGTGTAGGAGATATGGCACATCACTGTGGTCAGTATAAGATTGTGTAGGAGATATGGTACATTGCTTTGGTCAGTATACTGATTGTGTAGGAGATATGGTACATCACTGTGGTCAGTATAAGATTGTGTAGGAGATATGGTACATTGCTTTGGTCAGTATACTGATTGTGTAGGAGATATGGCACATCACTGTGGTCAGTATAAGATTGTGTAGGAGATATGGCACATCACTGTGGTCAGTATACTGATTGTGTAGGAGATATGGCACATCACTGTGGTCAGTATAAGATTGTGTAGGAGATATGGCACATCACTGTGGTCAGTATATGATTGTGTAGGAGATACAGTACAATGCTTTGGTCAGTATACTGATTGTGTAGGAGATATGGCACATCACTGTGGTCAGTATACTGATTGTGTAGGAGATATGGTACATCACTGTGGTCAGTATACTGATTGTGTAGGAGATATGGCACATCACTGTGGTCAGTATAAGATTGTGTAGGAGATATGGCACATCACTGTGGTCAGTATAAGATTGTGTAGGAGATATGGCACATCACTGTGGTCAGTATAAGATTGTGTAGGAGATATGGCACATTACTGTGGTCAGTATAAGATTGTGTAGGAGATATGGTACATCACTGTGGTCAGTATACTGATTGTGTAGGAGATATGGCACATCACTGTGGTCAGTATAAGATTGTGTAGGAGATAAGGTACATTGCTTTGGTCAGTATAAGATTGTGTAGGAGATGTGGCACATCACTGTCATCAGTATAAGATTGTGTAGGAGATATGGTACATCACTGTGGTCAGTATAAGATTGTGTAGGAGATATGGCACATCACTGTGGTCAGTATAAGATTGTGTAGGAGATATGGTACATCACTGTGGTCTGTATACTGATTGTGTAGGAGATATGGTACATCACTGTGGTCAGTATAAGATTGTGTAGGAGATATGGTACATCACTGTGGTCAGTATACTGATTGTGTAGGAGATATGGCACATCACTGTGGTCAGTATAAGATTGTGTAGGAGATATGGCACATCACTGTGGTCAGTATAAGATTGTGCAGGAGATATGGCACATCACTGTGGTCAGTATACTGATTGTGTAGGAGATATGGTACATCACTGTGGTCAGTATAAGATTGTGTAGGAGATATGGTACATTGCTTTGGTCAGTATACTGATTGTGTAGGAGATATGGCACATCACTGTGGTTAGTATAAGATTGTGTAGGAGATATGGTACATTGCTTTGGTCAGTATACTGATTGTGTAGGAGATATGGCACATCACTGTGGTCAGTATAAGATTGTGTAGGAGATATGGCACATCACTGTGGTCAGTATACTGATTGTGTAGGAGATATGGCACATCACTGTGGTCAGTATAAGATTGTGTAGGAGATATGGTACATCACTGTGGTCAGTATAAGATTGTGTAGGAGATACAGTACAATGCTTTGGTCAGTATACTGATTGTGTAGGAGATATGGCACATCACTGTGGTCAGTATACTGATTGTGTAGGAGATATGGTACATCACTGTGGTCAGTATACTGATTGTGTAGGAGATATGGCACATCACTGTGGTCAGTATAAGATTGTGTAGGAGATATGGCACATCACTGTGGTTAGTATAAGATTGTGTAGGAGATATGGCACATCACTGTGGGTAGGAGATATAGCACATCACTGTGGTCAGTATAAGATTGTGTAGGAGATATGGCACATTACTATGGTCAGTATAAGATTGTGTAGGAGATATGGTACATCACTGTGGTCAGTATACTGATTGTGTAGGAGATATGGCACATCACTGTGGTCAGTATAAGATTGTGTAGGAGATAAGGTACATTGCTTTGGTCAGTATAAGATTGTGTAGGAGATGTGGCACATCACTGTCATCAGTATAAGATTGTGTAGGAGATATGGTACATCACTGTGGTCAGTATAAGATTGTGTAGGAGATATGGCACATCACTGTGGTCAGTATAAGATTGTGTAGGAGATATGGTACATCACTGTGGTCTGTATACTGATTGTGTAGGAGATATGGTACATCACTGTGGTCAGTATAAGATTGTGTAGGAGATATGGTACATCACTGTGGTCAGTATACTGATTGTGTAGGAGATATGGCACATCACTGTGGTCAGTATAAGATTGTGTAGGAGATATGGCACATGACTGTGGTCAGTATAAGATTGTGCAGGAGATATGGCACATCACTGTGGTCAGTATACTGATTGTGTAGGAGATATGGCACATCACTGTGGTCAGTATAAGATTGTGTAGGTGATATGTCGCAAACATGTGCGCACATTATACCTGTAACTAGGAATTACAGCATCCAGATCACCAAAATGATGATGCTTATTATCACTCCGTCGACAGTCTTCAGAGTCCATACCTCGGCAAGGTTAACACGGTCAACAAATGCCTGAAGAAGTCAGATGTGTCGACCTAAAGGTGCAGATATCGCAGCTCTGCTGTAAACAAGCAGAACACAATTACGTCAAACAAAAATACAACATTTCGGATGAACGCAGAAGAAAAAGATGAAGAAGACTCCACACCGGCTGAAATTATCATCATCAAGTACCGTGGCGACTGACGTGGGACATCATGCTTCCCCACATTTTGTGATCTCCAACATCATGTATCAGTTGGAGTCGCTTAAAAGTCGCTTAAAAGTCGACAGGGTCGACTTCATTGCACCGGGTTTTATCCCATATGGCTCGGTCTCTTTCCGCAGCACGGAAAGCGTCGCACAAAGCACGAACTTCATAGCTTTTAGCGACGACCTCATAACACAAGACTATCAAGAATTCTCTCTCTCTCTCTCTCTCTCTCTCTCTCTCTCTCTCTCTCTCTCTCTCTCTCTCTCTCTCTCTCTCTCTCTTGCTCTCTCTCTCTCTCTCTTGCTCTCTCTCTCTCTCCCAAATACTTCCAGTTGTCACAACGTGTTCCAGTTTTTGTCTTTTCATAATGTCGTAGTCAACCCAGTATTTATGTCTGTTTGTGAAAAGGTTAACGAACTTACAAACACAACCCAACGAAAACAAAGTTTGTTATTTAGTGCGAGCCAGTAACAAGCACATACAGGTGTTGACACGAGCGTTTGTTTTCCTGTAGCCCGGTGTATTGTATTCATATATGTGGACATGTTTATAACGGCCCGCAAGCGTAATGTTCAAGTCCAGGAGAGTCGAGCTACACAAATCTACATAAATGTTTTATTATTACCATCTGCTTCTGGAGTACACGATATGTAAAAGTGCTTCTGAACCTTTCTGTCCTAGAGTTGTTGCTGTAACCGTAACTGTCGTAGATAGTTGTTGCTGTAACCATAACTGTCGTAGATAGTTGTTGCTGTAACCGTAACTGTCGTAGATAGTTGTTGCTGTAACCATAACTGTCGTAGATAGTTGTTGCTGTAACCGTAACTGTCGTAGATAGTTGTTGCTGTAACCATAACTGTCGTAGATAGTTGTTGCTGTAACCATAACTGTCGTAGATAGTTGTTGCTGTAACCATAACTGTCGTAGATAGTTGTTGCTGTAACCATAACTGTCGTAGATAGTTGTTACTGTAACCATAACTGTCGTAGATAGTTGTTGCTGTAACCATAACTGTCGTAGATAGTTGTTGCTGTAACCATAACTGTCGTAGATAGTTGTTGCTGTAACCATAACTGTTGTAGATTTATGTTGCTGTAACCATAACTGTCGTAGATAGTTGTTGCTGTAACCATAACTGTCGTAGATAGTTGTTGCTGTAACCATAACTGTCGTAGATTTATGTTACTGTAACCATAACTGTCGTAGATAGTTGTTATTGTAACCATAACTGTCGTAGATAGTTGTTGCTGTAACCATAACTGTCGTAGATAGTTGTTGCTGTAACCATAACTGTCGTAGATAGTTGTTACTGTAACCATAACTGTCTTAGATAGTTGTTACAGTTACTATAACTGTCGTAGATAGTTGTTACTGTAACCATAACTGTCTTAGATAGTTGTTACAGTTACTATAACTGTCGTAGATAGTTGTTGCTGTAACCATAACTGTCGTAGATAGTTGTTGCTGTAACCATAACTGTCGTAGATAGTTGTTGCTGTAACCATAACTGTCGTAGATAGTTGTTGCTGTAACCATAACTGTCGTAGATAGTTGTTGCTGTAACCATAACTGTCGTAGATAGTTGTTGCTGTAACCATAACTGTCGTAGATAGTTGTTGCTGTAACCATAACTGTTTTAGATAGTTGTTGCTGTAACCATAACTGTCGTAGATAGTTGTTGCTGTAACCATAACTGTCGTAGATTTATGTTGCTGTAACCATAACTGTCGTAGATAGTTGTTGCTGTAACCATAACTGTCGTAGATAGTTGTTGCTGTAACCATAACTGTCGTAGATAGTTGTTGCTGTAACCATAACTGTCGTAGATAGTTGTTGCTGTAACCATAACTGTCGTAGATTTATGTTACTGTAACCATAACTGTCGTAGATAGTTGTTATTGTAACCATAACTGTCGTAGATAGTTGTTGCTGTAACCATAACTGTCGTAGATAGTTGTTGCTGTAACCATAACTGTCGTAGATAGTTGTTACTGTAACCATAACTGTCTTAGATAGTTGTTACAGTTACTATAACTGTCGTAGATAGTTGTTGCTGTAACCATAACTGTCTTAGATAGTTGTTACAGTTACTATAACTGTCGTAGATAGTTGTTGCTGTAACCATAACTGTCGTAGATAGTTGTTGCTGTAACCATAACTGTCGTAGATAGTTGTTGCTGTAACCATAACTGTCGTAGATAGTTGTTGCTGTAACCATAACTGTCGTAGATAGTTGTTGCTGTAACCATAACTGTCGTAGATAGTTGTTGCTGTAACCATAACTGTCGTAGATAGTTGTTGCTGTAACCATAACTGTTTTAGATAGTTGTTGCTGTAACCATAACTGTCGTAGATAGTTGTTGCTGTAACCATAACTGTCGTAGATTTATGTTGCTGTAACCATAACTGTCGTAGATAGTTGTTGCTGTAACCATAACTGTCGTAGATAGTTGTTGCTGTAACCATAACTGTCGTAGATAGTTGTTGCTGTAACCATAACTGTCGTAGATAGTTGTTACTGTAACCATAACTGTCGTAGATAGTTGTTACTGTAACCATAACTGTCTTAGATAGTTGTTACAGTTACTATAACTGTCGTAGATAGCTGTTACTGTAACCGTAACTGTCGTAGATAGTTGTTGCTGTAACCATAACTGTCGTAGATAGTTGTTGCTGTAACAATATCTGTCATAGTCAAGTTGTTACTGTAACCATATATGTCCTAGTCAGTTATTTCTGCTGTCATAACCAGCATTGTACTGCTGTTGTTAGTGTCTTGGCAAGTTTACGCTCAGTAGTTTGCCATTGCTTTCTGAACGACCGGCTCCCAGACCAACTCGTTAAAACCCAGCGCATCGCGGTCTGCTGCCAAATCGGTCGCCGCTGTGTTTCGAATGTGGGTAAGCGGGCTACAGTATCGCGTCCGTTAATCCTTTGCCACGGAGACGGCATTCAGTTATTACTATAATCATATCTGTCCTAGGAAGTAGTTACTTTAACCGTATTGTTACTTTAACCATATCTGTCTTTGTCCTTTATGTTTACCACATCTGTCATATAACTTGTTACTTTAATAATATATGTTATTGTTACTTTAATAATACTTGTCATATTTAGTTGTTATTTTAACCATGTCTGTCCTAGACAGTATCTATCATAGACAGTTGTTACTTTAAACATGTATGTCCTAGACAGTTGTTACTTTAACCATGTGTGTCCTAGACAATTGTTACTTTAAACATAGTTGTCATAGATAATAGTTACTTTAACCATGTCTGTAATTGATACTTGTTAGTTTAACCATAGCTGTCAAGGACAGTTGTTAATTAAATCATAGTTGTAATTGCCAGTTGCCACTTTTACCATATCTGTCATTGGCAATTGTTACTGTAGGTATATGTGTCCCAGCCAGTTATTACTTTAACCATATGTTGTAACTTTAAATCTTACTGGCCTACACAATTTTTGTTTAAACTCGTGTTATCCCTGATAGTTGTCATTTTAGTTTTGTTTTTCTTTTTCTCAGACTGTTGTTATTTTAACCTGTTTTGTTGCAGTCAGCTGTTACTTAAATTTATAAACATTTCGGTGGCAATAATACCCCGGGGAAGTAGAAGTTAAAATAACAAATATACTGGTTAAATTAACATACGGCGAGGATAAAGTTCATATAACAGTTCGTATTATTTTGAGTAGCTGGTTTATAAAGGATCATATTCTTTACACATCGAATTCTGAATGTGTGATCTGAATCTTCCATTTGTGATCTGAATGCTCCATGTGTGATCTGAGTTCATGAAAGCAATGGCTAGTCATCAAACTCTTCTTATAAACGGCATACAGTGAACTTAGAATTCATGAAAGCAATGATAAGTGTTATAATACTCTTTTCATAAACGGTACATCAGTGAAATTAAAATTTATGAAAGCAAAGACCACTGTCGTAAAATTAACCTCTTCTCACAAACGGTATATCAGTGAAGTTAGAATTCTTGAAAGCAATGACCAGTGTCATAACACCTCCCTCATAAGCCCCATCTCAGTGAGGATAGAATTCATGAAAGAACGATTGATCTATGTAAAATCAAAAACTGCAATCATAAATCGAACCTTAGTGAAGTTAGATTTTATGAAAGCAATGATCATAAACCGAACATCGGTGAAATTACATTTTATGAAAGCAGTGATCAGTGTCATAAAACGGTACCGCAGTGAAGCTTATAAAAACAATGTTATGAAAGTAATGATCAGTGTCACAAAACTGCTATCTTTTATTCTTGCTCGTTCATCTTTGCAGCCACATAATAAAATAAAAGATTGCCAATCCGTATAAGACGCAAGACCAGCAAAAGTCACTTACACTTTTATTGTAAATTAGATAGAGGTCTATACTTTACACTGTATATTTCACATACTGTATTTGAACTACGCAACATACACTATGAATCTTGAGATGAAATGTCTAATCTACAATACTACAGCAAGACCATATTTTTTTTTACGGTGAGCTGCGTTGTGGTAAACGCTCCCAAGGCGGCCAGAAGAAACGCTTTACAGACACTCTGAAGATATCGCTCTAAGCTTTCGAAATTAATCACGACACATGGGAGACTGCTGCCAAAGACCGAAATTCATGACGTACGTCATTACGCAAGGGATAGTTACTTGCGAAGCAATTAGGACTGCAAGAACTGTGGAAAAAAAAAGACGACAGAAAAACCACTGCAGGAGATCCTCTTTCTGGAACGTCAAGCATTCTATGCCCACGTTGTCAAAGAACAATTCGAGCCAAAATAGGCTTTGTCAGCCATCTTAGAACTCACGGCTCTAGACTTTCAACCCCACTGGATGAAATGAATGGTTATCATCATTTTTGACGGGCAAACACCACCTCGGCAAGACATTTACACACACGGGCTCTATATCTTTGTTCAGAAGGTACTTCGCTACTGCGAATGTCCGTCCCCGGAATAATAAACATATTCACCACTCCTGTCGTGGACGCATCTCAGTTTCGTCTTGAATTTTGTGTAGCTCATGTATAGTAATAGAGTATAAACCCCCTTCTCCGACAGTTGCATACGTCACAACCCATAAAATGGACATAATCATAGACAGTGTCGACCTGAAAGGAAAGATATAACGTTAATACTAAATAACACATCTGCTTTATTGACCTTGTGTCTTAAATATTCTTCATTAATTCGCCCCTTCACATTCAATTTAATGACCATTTTCATGGTACAGGTGGTATATATTCTGATTTCATTATGGGATGGTTTGGCGTTCATCTGTTATATCCACCACACCTACATACACCCCAACACACACACACACACTCACACACGCACGCACACACACACACACGCGCGCGCACACACACACATATTCTTTTATCACAATTGAAATGTTCATAATTAATGGGGAAAAACTGAAGAAAGCAAAGTTTGTTTAGACCACCCACACACACACACACACACACACGTGCGTGCGTGCGTGTGTGGAAGGGAGCTCAGTAGCGTAGCCTCCCCTCCTATTGGACTCGAAGTTCATAGTTCAATTAATCAAAGAATAAGCAGTAATTACCTATCATCATCCTCATTATCATCATCACCTTCCTCTACTTCTTCTATGCCTTCCTCTTTTATGATCCTCATTCGAAGTGTGTATATCAGACCTTGTCATTCCGGGAAGGTTAACCAGGTCAACAAATTCCCACAGAAGACGGATGTGTCGGTCGAAAGGTGCAAATATCGCAGCTCCGCTGTAATCAGGGACAACGCAATTACGTCCAAAGAAAATTCCGGATGAACGCGGAAGAAGAAAAAGATGGAGAAGAAGACCTTGTTGTTTGCTTATACTCACTCAACAACGCTCCATATGAGGACAAACTTAGTGGAGATTTCAACAACGCTCCGTTGAGGACAAAGTTTGTCATTGCTTTCTGAACGGCCGACACTCATACCATTGTCTGAAAATCAACACAAGACACAAGACAGCCTGCTGCCAATCGCCCGCAGATGTGTCTCGAACGCCGTACGCGTGATCATGAATTGCTTTCGCCACAGAACCACAGAGGAAGACCTAAAACCTCACGGAGAAGAGAAGCAGAAGCAGAAATGAGCAATAAGGGAAGGACACCGGCAGAGCTGCATGGGGACAACAACAGACAGGAGGGCATTGCAGTGAGTTTATTGGGCGTCTCTGTCCCAATGGGGGAATCACAGGGCAAAAGAAGAAAAAGAAAACAACAAGTTTGCCATTGCTTTCTCAGTTGTAAAGAAACTTTTTTTTCCGCATATCCTTTACAGGACATCGCTGTCAACACCAGCATTTTACAGCTGTCGTTGATTTCTTGGCAAGATTACGCTCAGTAGTTTGCCATTGCTTTCTGCGCGGCCAGCTCACTTATCCCGTAAGTTACCATCGGGGCGAGAACCGCTTCCAATTCTCGCGCGTTGCGTTACCCTACGTTTATAAAAGGGATTACAGAGAAAGTCGTTTAACACCTCGGCCAGGGAGACGGCGTGGAGAAACTACTGGACGTAAAATTGCTTAGGCAAACAATAAGGGGATGGTCACAGGGGGCATGTATCCTGTTTATACGGGGACTGACAGCCCGAAAATTTCTACGCCATTAATGACTAAGGATAAAACACACAATTTCAAACTACGAACTTCATTGGCTAACATCGTCCAATACAAACGCCCATTTTGTCTCGCGCCTTGTTGAGTGCGAGCACAAGAGGGCAACATATTAAGTCAACTGTAGTTTACTTCTGGACACGATTTGCGGTGAACTACTTGTTGCTATCTCGATGAACTACTAACACACTTCACCCGCTGCAGCCACTAACCGAAACAACCTATTTAGCTGTACTTGTGTATATCGCGAGTCTTTTCCTGGTGTGAATTTGACATGGGAAATAGTAATAGGAACCTAGCTGTTCACGTCTATACAGGCGATAGAAAGGGCGCTGGCACCGACGCCAATGTTTATGTTATTTTACATGATGACAAAAACAACTCAACACCGCCAATTACTTTGAATAATACACTTCGCAATGATTTTGAACGGGGCGATGCGAATACGTTTTCAATATCATCTAAAACTATTTCATCCTTAAGCCACCCTGTTAGAATCCAGCGGATTGAATTATGGCAGGATGGGGTAGGATTGGCAAGTGATTGGTTTGTGGATAGGATTGAAGTAGTAAACAAGGCAGTTGGTGAGACATTTGTGTTTCCAGTATTTCGATGGATCAAGACTAATATACATTATCAGATTGTTCTATTGGACACATGTCTGCCACAGTTTGACGAGTTTCCTGACCAAAGGAAGAAAGTCTTGGAGGAAACAAGAGCGGCATACCAACTGGCACAAAAATTACCTAACGGTCCAGTTCAGGTAATATACCGTTGCTTCTCATCTGTGTTTACAATTGTTTTCTTCGACGATCAGACCTACTGGCTTGAGTAAACATTCGTTTCGTTGAACCATGACCCCTACCCCGTTCAACCTCAAAGAGATGTTGTATTAAGGTCCATCCCTGGCTCAGATTATCTGATAAAAAATAGTCCTGTGATCGAGTCAGCCACAAATAGGGTATTAATTTGAAGGCGATTCTTGTCCAAGGAGGGTAATAACTGAGTTGAAAGTTAGTTGCATATCCTTTACAGGACGTAGCAGTCAACATCAACATTTGGGGGGGGGGGGGTGTATGATTTCTTGACAAGTTTGCGTGCAGTAGCTTGCCATTGCGTTGTGACTGAACGGCACTCAAACCATTGTATAAAATACCAGAGCAAGGCGTTCTTCTTCCAAATAGCTCACAGCTGTGTTTCGAACGCGGTATGCGGGATTACGAATTGCTCTTGTAAGCCCGTCGCCACAGAGCCGGTAATAATTGAATAAACATAGGGTGTATTTTTAATGACTGTGCAGTGTTTGTAAATATTTCCAGTTCAAGTTTTGCATTTACCTATTAGATTGCATGACCTTTGCAGAGGGTGAATACAAAAACTTGAACCGGCAATAATTACAAACACTGCACAGTCATTAAAAATACACCCGATAATTAAAAACAAACCTGTTATACCCCGAATTTGCAATGGACATATGGTGCTGGATCCATATTTGTCTAGACCACTTGGTGGGCGATGTGGTCAACATCACTCCGCCGCCTTGACTTCCCAAGTCATTTCCTAGTACTTGTGTTAAGCTGGGTCAACTTGGGAGCCCTGGTCAATTGGTCAAAATCCGCTCTGATGCAGACTCGAACTCGTGACCACCGGGTCGGCAGGCTAGAGTCGAGTCACTACTTGACAGCGGTCCCCACTGGGACAGGTATTCGTCCTGTTTACGAGGGGGATTCAAATTAAAACCTTAAGTGTTTGTTTTTAAAATTCTATTTTGGTGAATGTATTCTGAAAAAGTACAGAACAAATGTATCATGTACAGTATAGTTGAGTTAAGCTGAGCTAAGAACCGACATCACTGCACTCTGGATATTCCCATACGCGCTCCGCCCCCTCATTCCATAGCCAGCGAAGAGTCACACTATTAATTGTTCCCACCGCTTTTTGATTTAAATTTCTCCTGGTCTTCCCTCTCAGTTTTGAGATTCTATCAGAACCCCTGCCAATCCCCCGCAATCTCATCCTTTCCACATACGGGTTCTCAATCTGTTCCTCTACCTTCTCCTTTTGGTCCCACAGGCGCCCGACCACAGAACACATGTATCATCATGTACCACTCCAGGGGCCTTAACAACTCAACCGCCTATCCTTCGTATTGGACCGGATGTGTGGTATATCTACATAAATGGTTCCCATTGTAGCTAACCTTTCACAAATCAACTTTTCTTTCTGTAGACGTGAAGTTACACCACGAGTCTTGCATACCCCGCTGATTTCATAGTTATTTCTATAAACATTTCTGTCCAAGCTGTTACGAGTTTTTCGCCCTTTTCCGAAAAGGTTAAATGTACGATACACTACCTCGAGTTCAAGTGGAGGCATGTCATTCTTGTCTCCACCATCATTGAGCGTTTCTTTTGAAGACCGTGCTTTCATCACGGCCAATCAAAAAGATTGTCAATCATTTGTTAGTTCCCCTGCATCATGTATTTTTATACTCGGGGGGGGGGGGGGGGGTGTCTCGAGATATGGTGTCTGCCACGAGTGCTGGAGGCCCCGGGTTCAAGCCCCGGCGAGGGCCGGTTTTTTCACATGGACTTCTAGTAATAAAATTTCCCATGGTCTCTGGGTAGTGAGATCGGAAGCCCGTGTATTGTTGCGCACGTAAAATATCCCCTGGCAGCTGGAAATCGAAAAAGAGTAGCCTAACGGCGCTGCCCGGGCAGAATTTCGAGTTAAAAATCTACCCAAAGTATTTCAAGATCCTAACCGGTGCTACGGAGTTCGTGCACTGAGCTGACATTCTCCGGACTCAGGCTTGAGTCAGGAGTAGAACGGAGCACTTATGGGTTATACCCGTGTGCCGTTATGTTGGTCCGTCAACTAAACTAAACTAAAATAAACACACCCAAAATGCCTCATTATGCCGCGTTCTTCCTTGTGTTAGTTGATCCCTGCCTCTTTTTGCAGGAACTCTACGTTCCATAAATATTCTTGACAAAAGTCGGTGACGTTTAATAAGACCAAATTATGTCAGTTTCCGAGAGCTGTCCAGGGAGTCTCCGCTGTGAAATAGTTACTCGCTGTCCCTCTCGCCGAAAGTTGTGGGTTCGATTCCTGGCTACGACATTCGGTCCACGAGTGCAATTTTTTCGGAGACTTATGTGGGTCGTCGCTAGAGCTGCCGAGTTCGTGCTTTGTGCGACGCTTTCAGTAGGGCGCCCTGCATAAGGGATAAAACCCGGTGTAATGAAGTCGATCCTCTGTCTTTTTCAACCGTTATTATTTTACTTCCATGCTCAGATCTTGTAGGATGTCCGAATTGTGTCCACGGCGTTCAAAGAATGTTTCGGCAACACTGGAGCTCAACACTTACGATTTGTCTTCTATAGTGATTGTGCCGTGACCCATAGCCCACATCGCTCTGTTGCCACGGAGAGGACACGTGTTCTCAAACATGTGGAATTTATCTTTACTCCTGCTTTGCAGTGGCCTGCCCGCTCTGTGGCAAAGGGGTTACGGACGCAGTTCGTAATCCCGCATACCGCGTTCGAAACATTGATGCGAGCGATTTGGCAGCAGACCGCCTTGCGTTGGGTTTTTATGGAATGGTGTGGGTGCCGGTGGTTCAGAAAGCAATGGCAAACTATTGAAAGTAAACCCAAGAAATCGCAAATAGCAAAAACAAAAACAAAACAACAACAACAACAACAAAATTCTGGGGTTGACTGCGACGTCCTGTCAAGGATATGAAACTAACTTAACTTACTGTGACCTACAAGTTAGGAAGAGCTTAGAAACAACGGAGATATGATTCATGAGACGAAGGTTGCAAACACCGTGGACTGCCCGAGTAACTAACAAAGATTGCCTTAAAGAGTTTAATGAAACTAGAACAGTTTATACAACTATAAGAATGAGACAAACAGCTTTCTTTGGTCATGTGATGAGAAGAGAGGCATTAGAGAACATCGTGACCACTGGAAAGATCAATGGAAAAGAGGCATAGACAGACCAAGAGAAATGATCCTGTGTGGACAGAGATGGTGACATAGAAAAATATCATCAACAGAGATGACCCAGAGCACCAAAGACCGAGATCTGTGGAGAGACATGAACGCCTACGCCACTTGATGTTGATGATCGCTATGGCCAGTCTCCTGGTGGCTTCTTTTGACTAGTCTTATTTTATCAAATACTAGCTGACACGGCCCGGCTTCGCCCAGTCCCTGGTGGGGAGCATCTCATTTAATTCATATAAGTAGTCATATAAGTTCTCGTTCCCGTTACCGACTGTCTGTCTGTCTGTCTGTCTGTCTGTCTGTCTGTCTGTCTGTCTGTCTGTCTCTCTGTCTGTCTGTCTGTCTGTCTGTCTGTCTGTCTGTCTGTCTGTCTGTCTGTCTGTCTGTCTGTCTGACCCGGTCCGGCATCGCCCAGCTCCTGATGTAGAGCATCTCATTTAATTCATATAAGTAGTCATATAAGCTCCCGTTCCCGTTCCCGACTGTCTGTCTGTCTGTCTGTCTGTCTGTCTGTCTGTCTGTCTGTCGGTCGGTCTGCCTGCCTGCCTGCCTGCCTGCCTGCCTGTCTGTCTGTCTGTCTGTCCCTCCCTCTCTGTCTGTCTGTCTGTCTGTCTGTCTGTCTGCCTGTCTGTCTAATCATTTATTGGTTGCAGTTAGAACAACCTTAGATAAACGAAGACCAACTTACAAAAAGCATTAGAAAGAGCACTTGAAAGATCTTTACATCTTCCCCAACAATTAACTTGGGTAAATGGAGCGGCGGCAGCAGCAGCAGCAGAAGAAGAAAAAGGAGGAGTAGGAGCTGGGAGGAGGAGGAGGGAGGTGGAGGAGGGAGGAGGAGGAGGGAGGAAGAGATAGGCGGAGAGAGGAGGAGGGAAGAGGAGGGAGGAGGAAGGAGGAGGAGGAGTAGGGAGGAATAGGAGGGAGGAGGAGGGATTAGGAGGAGGAGAGAGGAGGAGGAGGTAGAAGAAGGAGGAGGAGGGAGGAGGAGGGAGGAGGAGGGGAGGAGGAGGAGGAAGGAGGAGGAGGAGGGAAGAGAATAACGCAGGAGGAGGAGGGGAGGAGGAGAGGGAGATAGAAGAGGAGGGAGGAGGAGGAGGGAGAAGGAGGAGGAGAAGGAGGAGGAGGGATGTGGAGGGAGGAGGTAGAGGGAGGAGGAGGAGGGAGGAGGAAAGAGGATGAGGAGGGAGGAGGAGGGATGAGGAGAAGGAGGAGGGAGGAAGGAGGAGTAGGGAGGAGGAGGAGGGAGGAAGAGATAGGCGGAGAGAGGAGTAGGAGGGAGGAGGAGGGAGGAGGAAGAGTAGGGAGGAATAGGAGGGAGGAGGAGGGATTAGGAGGAGGAGAGAGGAGTAGGAGGAGGAGTAGGAGGGAGGAGGAGGGAGGAGGAAGAAGAGGGAGGTGGAGGAGCGAGGAGGAGGGAGGAAGAGATAGGCGGAGAGAGGAGGAGGAGGGAGGAGGAGGGAGGAGGAAGAGTAGGGAGGAATATGAGGGAGGAGGAGGGATCAGGAGGAGGAGAGAGGAGTAGGAGGGAGGAGGAGGGAGGAGGAGGAGGACGAGGGAGGAGGGGAAGGAGGAGGGAGGAGGAAGAGGGAGGAGGGAGAAGGAGGGAGGAGAACGCAGGAGGGGAAGGAGGAGGAGGGAGAGGGAGGAGGAGGAGCAGGGAGGAGGTGGAGGGAGAAGGAAGAGGGAGAAGGAGGAGGGAGAAGGAGGAGGGAGGAGAAGGAGGGGGAATGATGAGGAGGGAGGAGGAGGGATGTGGAGAAAGGAGGAGGAAGGAGGAGGTAGAGGGAGGAGGAGGTGGGAGGAAAAGGGAGGAGCGAGGAGGAGAGAGGAGGAGGAGGGAAGAGGAGAGGGAGGAGGAGGTAGGAAGAGGGAGGAGAAGGAGGAGGAGGGATGAGGGGGAGGAGGGAGGAAGAGGGAGGAGAATAAGCAGGAGGGAGGAGGAGGGATGAGGGAGGAGGAGGGAGGAGGAGAAGGGAGGAGTGATTAGGAGGAGGGAGGAGGTAGGAGGAGGAGGAAGAGGGAGGAGGAGGGAGGAGGAAGAGGGAGGAGGAGGAAGGAGGAAGAAGAGGGAGGAGTAGGGAGGAGGAGGAAGAGGGAGGAGGAGAATGGAGGAGGAAGAGGGAGGAGGGGGAGGGGAAGAGGAAGAGGGTAGGAGGAGGAGGAGAGGAGAGGAGGAGGAGGATTATAAAGCATATGCCTGTAGATAACTGCAGCGCAAAGGTGGGTCTTTCTATCCATCTGACCCGGCGTGGCTTCGCCCAGCTCGTGGCGGGGAGCGTCTCATTAAATTCATGCCAAAAAAAAAAAAAAAAATGTTACTTAAAAGAATGTCCTTCCACACACGATCCATTATTTTTAATGAAAACTGGTTTTAATCACCTACATGACTGTACTGTAGATAACTTCTTTAGCATAAAAAGATGAGTTACAATGTTATGCATTATGCATTATTTTTATGAAAACTTTGAAAATGCCTTAAAGATTATATCATTATTTATTATAACTCATATGCCGGTAAATAACTATAGACAAAGAATTTATAAATCTTTGAAAACTATGCAACAATATGACTATAAGGTATATAGCAATGTTATTAAAAGTTATGCCCCTTGAAATAACTTTTCTAGAGTTAAGTCCCCTTGCTATATTGAAATTATAATGAAACATGAAATATTAAATAATATTGAGTAAGTAGCCGATTTTGCACTAAAAAATATGACAGTTGGCAGCGCAGGAATGAGAGGAAGACGTGTAGAAAATTTCATCTCAATCGGATGGACCGTTCGCGAACGCATAAAGGACAGACATACAGACGGAGATTGCCTTTTATATATAAGAAGATTTACACAAAACAAATCACGAAAGGACGCAGGTTCTATACTTCAAGAGGGGACGTCATGACGCATAAGCATAAGCTACTCCGCCAGAATGATTGCCCCTTACACAAGTCATGAAATGATTAATCATCACCAATGTCTATTTGTGTTGCTGATGGTAATACCGTGTGGTCAGCATATTGAAGTTCCGGTATTACTAATCCCACAATTACAATGGGGTCATATTTGTCATTGTCAAAGTGGACGTTACATCGCCATACTAACGTTATCGGGTTACTTGTTTTGTTTCGTGGTAACTACCATAATTTTAATGCTCAGTGAACGGAAATTTACATTATAATACATGTTTACTTGATTATGCACCATGTTTGTTCCAAACCTACTTTTTGGTAGGAACTGAATCAGTTTATATTCATATAATGAGTCATATTATGATAGAGAGAATTAGTACATAAAATAAATTCCTTAGGCATTGGGTAGACACTAATATAAGTAAAATAAAGGAGCGGATAACAGACGACACACTAGAAAATAGATAAATTTTAATAACGAAGACACAAACAATACTACAAGAGAATGCACGATTTCTTGCCTGACTATTTCGCTGCATCTCGTCAGGTACATACTACAGAAATCATATAACATAAAGTAAATTAATTAGATAAATCCATCAAACTGAAATATACACATATTCGCATAGTAATTTCAATTGTCTATCACGGTAATTTTAAACTGACTATCGTATCTTTCTGTTTGCACAAAACTGGCCTACGCAGATTAATTTTAATCATGATGGCTTCTGCGACCCGTAACAAGGGACTATTGTGTGTGTTAAATAACACACGAAACCTATTATCTCTATAATCACGTGACCTTTAAGATATTTTCATTGGTCTTTCTCTCCGTCTTTCATTGGTGCAGCTTTCATATAATTCCTCTCTTGTCTGCCAATTGTCCATGATTCTAGAAAAACTAGAAGAGGATGAAGAAGGCTACCCAGACCAAGAACGAGTGTGTAGGAAAGCCATAGATCGATATCACTCGCCACCAAGATCGAACTATCGAGACGCTCACGACACACGAAATCAAAGAAGACCGAAAAGATTCGAAGACAGCCCAAGACGGGGAAAATAGGTGGAACACCAGGAGAGACGAATACCGGTAATCATCCCTGAAGGAAACAACACCATATGACTGGGCGGGTACACAATTACGCCAGGCCTTAACAAGTGTGCGACTCTGTCCAGACATGTAAAACCACAAGGATGAAACGAACACAATCAACCCACCAGAAGCTGGGAAGCTGACAACAAGCAGCCCAATCTACGAAAGACAAAATAGAAGCTACACTCTAAAGGCCCCAAATACAACGAAGTCGATACAGTCGATTGTTGAACAGGAGTAGTAATGCATGTTGTAAATCCCCCTTAATGAGGCATAAAATACCTCATATACAAAGAATAAAGAAGGAGGACCGTGAGGTGCCATGAGGACCCGCATTTTTAGTAAGCTCAAAGAAGGGGAGTGGGGAAACATAATTTATGCATAATCGATTGGTGTGCGCCGGCTGTTACGAGTTGATGTATTTGTATCTTTGGTAAGATCGGCG
Organism: Cepaea hortensis; assembly: GCA_963921405.1. Lineage (NCBI taxonomy): Eukaryota > Metazoa > Mollusca > Gastropoda > Stylommatophora > Helicidae > Cepaea > Cepaea hortensis. The sequence goes on from OY992876.1 coordinate 277,320,735, forward strand.
CACAGCTGTGAGCAAAAAGTCGATATTGCCGGCAGATGTATATTAGTGTCGGGGTCGAGGGAGATCGCTGGTACCATCTGTTTTTAATCAAGGGCGGTGTCGGAATAAAATAATAAACGCAAAGAACAATGTGTAGGGTGGGTTGGTAAGTGGTGAAAGATGGCGGGGGTGCGTAGTTGGTCATAGTGGGATATCACCAATGTGTAACAGGGGTTCTAGTTACTGCGATTGCGCTTGACAGGTTCGAATCTCAAGGTGTGGTTGAGGTCGTGTGGTGGTGGTCGAGTGTGTAACGGAGCTAGGTGGTATCATTGGTGGTTCGAATAGCGCTGCTGGTCGATAACGATGTCCGCCCTAGACGTGGACTTTTTAAATGTCTACTAAGGGGTGGTGAGGGCTTAGAGGTGAGAAGTAATTGGTCGTAGAGGGGTGTGGTGGGATATCACCACTGTGTAACTGGGGTGTCTAGTGGGTTCCCTACCGTGCGACAGGTTCGAATCCTACTGTGAGATGGGGTAGTGTGGAGGTGGGCGAGTATGTAACGGAGCCAGGTAGTGTCATGGGTGGTTCGAATAACGGACCTAGTTGATAAATGCGGTATGAGCCATGTCTCATGTCTCGTGGTGGGGTCTATGTCTCATGGCTCGTGGTGGGTCGGTTGTGGCCTGCCTCATGCCTTCCAGATCCTTCGTGGTTTTTTAAGTGGCAGCTGCCGTTTTTAATCAGAGCATCGGGGTTAACAATGGAAAGATCAATTGAACTAGGTGGGTAGTTGGTACCACAGTCGCGTTGGAGATGTGTAATTGATTCAGAAGATGTCAGCTGGTGTAATGCATTAATTAGCTTCCCGTCTGTATAGACGGCATAACAAACTGGGCAACCGCCATGATCTTTATCATATAACAGCTGTGGCAACACTTGGCACAACTCAAGAAAATATGGTAATGAAACTGTACGAAAGATCAACTGAACTAGGTTGGTAGTTGGTATCACAGTCGCGTTGGAGATGGTGCGATAACCAATTCGGTAGAGTGTGTCGGGGTGGCGCCAATGTGTAACTGGGGTGTCTAATGGGTCTAGTTGGTCCCATAGACCTCTCATTTGGCGGTGTCATCTCATTTTTGGCTTCCGGAGGCAGAGTGACTTGTGAAGCAAACAAACCGATGTGTGGCTTACAACCAATCAGGGTGTTTGTCTTAGAATTGTTCCACATTTTATGTTAGACAAGCACTAATTGGCTGGCAACTATACTGTGGGCGGGGATTACTTTATGTAATATATAACCAACTCACCACCTCTCACTCACTTTGTGCTTTACACAAGAACGACGAACGATCGAGTCTTCAGCTTTGTGGTTATTCAACTGCTATTTACCTTCAAGTGTGGAAAGTTTGATAGGCACCTGTTTGTCTCTGTATCAACGGACTTTCAACCATATACGGACATACCGATTTAGTGGATCTGTCTCCCAGTTTTTGGCTATTCACAGCTGACTTGTAAGATTTATCAACCGGTGTCTTACTCAGACCCACCCCAAGTGTAAGCAATAGCATTATTCTGCCTTAGTTTACAACGGAATCTGCAAAGAGTTCATCACCTATTGAAACAAAAACTGGTACAGCTTGTTCGGGTTTGATACCACATACTAAACTAGTGAACATTACACCTTGTTGTTTGGATATTTGGCATCCTAAACTAGTCAACGTCGAGTTATCTACCATTAGTGCAAGTTATAAACTAATTGTATTCAACACCATATACAGAGGCTCAGTGTAAACAGGTTTCAAGTCGAGTGTCGATTATCTTACTATCAATTCGCTAGCGAACGTGCCTAAAAAGATGTCTACTCGGCAACCATCTGAGATCCACGTATGTGCAACTTGTGGGAAAGGCTTCACTGATGCAAGTAACCTTCGTCGCCATATTCGGACCAGTCACAGTCCCAAGGAGCAAGTGTATTCGTGTCAAACTTGTGATCATCATTTTAACAGGAAAGACAATCTACAACGTCACATTACAAAAGAACACACAACATCAGGAGCAGTATCCAGTGTAATACCAACAGAAACGGCAACACCTTTTTCACCAACATTGCGTAAGAGACCAGCGGCTACTAATAGTGATGTGACATGCAGGAAGAAGAACACTAAACAAAACGAAAACGCCGAACCAGTCAGCGACACACAACCCAAGGATGAAGCGAGCTCTCTACACAAGCTGCCAGATGATGTCAGACAAGTGTACACCGACAACTGGAGTAGTATCAAAACACATCACAAGATCAACAAATATATGTCTGTCTATACATTTTTTATTAGTCCACAGACACAACACCCTAAAGACTGGACAGAGACCTTGTACAAGATCTTTAACACTCAAAAGAACATATTAAAAATCAACTTTAGTTATCATGTAGTCCTTAGGCACATCGAAACACAAGCTCTTCGGTTCTACCACGCATCGTCCAATAACTCTTCTGTCTTAGAAATTCCACAGCTAATCCGAAACAGACAAAACTTTGACGAATTTATCAAAACAGTACACGGACACGACATTCTTACATACGCTACGCAACAACGTCCAAATACCAAATACACGACAGAGACGATTCCAGCTATAAGTTTTTATCTCTATCATATCCCAGAACTCTGTCTCGTTTAATAAATAACCGCCGTTTTATGACAAAGGTTCGATACCATTGTACATGGTGTGTGTATGATCATATTAGATATAACATCACCTATTGATCAACCATTTTGTATACTGATGTTATGCTTCTTTTTATTTTTGTAACATTTACTGGAAATACTGTACAATAAACAGTTATATGTATTATAATTGCGTTCACTTGTTGGATTTTAGTGTTGCCGGTACATATCGGTGTCATGTGGTGAACGGATGTTACATGTTGAGGGTCAAATTAAAGAAATATCTCGGCGAAACTTATGAAAAATAGGAAAATTTGTTAACTAGATGGGGAAAAATTGACCAAGTAAAGAAATATCTCATCCATATTTATAAAAAACATGAAAATTTTTTAACCAAAGGTGAAAAATATTTGCCAAGTAAAGAAATATTTCAACCAAACATATAAAAAGTAGGAAAATTGTTAGTCAAATGTAAAACAATATTGCCCAAGTAAGAAATAATGTTAGTCAAAGGGGCAAAAATATTGGTCAAATACAGAAAGATCTCAATAATCTTATAAAAAGTAGGGAAACAAATGGTGGCCAAATACATAAATATCTCAACCAAACATATAAAAAGTAGGAAAATTGTTAGTCAAATGTAAAACAATATTGCCCAAGTAAGAAATAATGTTAGTCAAAGGGGCAAAAATATTGGTCAAATACAGAAAGATCTCAATAATCTTATAAAAAGTAGGGAAACAAATGGTGGCCAAATACATAAATATCTCAACCAAACTTATAAAAAGTAGGAAAATTGTAAGTCAAATGTAAAAAATATGGGGCAAATAGGAAATCATATTAACCAAATAGGAAAAATATCGCTCAAACTTATAAATATATCGACCAAAAAGGAAAATGTGTTAACCAAAGATGAAAACTATGGGTCAGGTAAAGAAAAAATTTCAAAGAAGCTTATAAAAAATTAGGAAACAATGATAGTCAAACTAATTTTAAAAAATGGTGGTCAAAGACAGAAATATCTCATCCGAACTTATAACAAGTAAGAAAATATACTAGTAAAATCAAGAAATATGTCGACCGAAGTAATACAATAGGCAGAACGATGGACAAACTTATAAATATGTCATTCAAACTTATAAAAACTATGATAAAATGTTATCCAAATCAAATAACAGGCTGACCAAACTTATAATTAGCTCATTCAACCTTATAAATAGGAAGAAAATTTGTTAGCCAAATAGGCAAAATATTGGTAAGATTCAAAAATATCTCAATCAAACTTATAAAAAGTAGGAGAAAATGCTAGTCCAACTAATAAAAATGGTGGCCAAATACATAAATATCTCAACCAAACTTATAAAAAGTAGGAAAATTGTAAGTCAAATGTAAAAAATATGGGGCAAATAGGAAATCATATTAACCAAATGGGAAAAATATCGCTCAAACTTATAAATAACGCATCCAAACTTATAAAAAGTAGGAAAAGGTGTTAGCCGAATGGTGAAAATATTGCTCAAATTAAGAATCATGTCGACCGAAGTAGGAAAATACGTGATTCAATGTATAAAAACGTTGGGTAAATACAGAAATATGTCGACCAAATTGATAAAAATCTCCGCCAAACTTATGAAATGTAGGAACATTTGTTAACCACAAAGGGAAAATGTCGGCCAAATACAGAAATAGCTCCACCAAACTTATGAAAAGTAGGAACATTTGTTAACCAAATGGAAAAAAATAAAAAAATATTGGCCATGTAAAGAAATAGCGCATCCAAATTGACAAAATATAGGAAACTTTATTAGCCAAAGGTGAAATCTATTGACCAAGTAAATAAATTCCTCGTTCAACCCCATAAAAGGTAGGAAAATTTCTTACCCAAATGTGAAAAAGATCCGCCAAACTTATAAATGTCTCATCCAAACTTATAAAAAGTAGGAAAACAATACTAGCCAAATCAACTAAAAGGCTGACCAAACTTATAAATATATCTTCCAAACTGACCAAAGTAATAAAAATATTGGGTAAATATAGAAATATGTCGACCAAACTTTTACAAATCTCCGGTAAATTTATGAAAAATTGGAAATTTTGTTAACTAAATGTGAAAAAATATCGACCAAACTTATAAAAAGCTCTGCCAAACTTATGAAAAGTAGGAAACTTTGTTAACCCACACGAAGACAATTATTAACCAAAGATAGAAAAATATCGACCTAAATAGGAAAATTTGTTAGCCAAGTGGGAAAAATATTGGCCAAGTAAACACATATTTCAACCAAACTTATAAATATGTCATCCAAATTTACAACAAAAAAACAAAAACAAAAAAAAACAAAAAAAAATAGGAAAATTTGTCGACCAAGTAAGAAAATATATTACCAAAACTGGAAAAGATACTAATCAAAGTGAGAAAAATACCAACCAAACTAAGAAATATGTATGGTAAGGTAAGAAAAAAGTTGGCCAAAGTAATAAATACGCTAGCCAAATGAAAAAATATTAACCATAAGGAGAAAAAATTATAGCAAACTAAGAAATTTGCTTTCACAACTTGTCGAATTACCCTACCAACTACCCCGTTTGCTTTCACAACTTATCAAATTGACCAATTAACCACACAAATTCCCCACTGACTCTCACAATTTTACCACTTGCCATTACAACGTGTCGACTCCCGCTCACAATTTACCCAAAGGGGTTTACTATAGGTATTATATATCCACAATCAAGCGCTCTCACACTCACAAGAATAACGAAATACTGGGATTTAAGCCTGTTTTTAATCAATTTCTTTTTTTGCAGTCAAAGCATAGAAATTCCGCCAACCACCTTGGTGTTGAAATATCCAAGGACTTAGTTTATCAGCCATGTATTCGCCTACAGATTTAGCGAAGTCCTCTTCCAGGTCTTGGACATTCACATCGGCGTTGTAAGAATTATCAACCAGATGCTTACCCAGACGCATGCCAAAGGTAAAAAGCATAATTATTCTCCCATAGTTGATGACGTTATCACCAAAGAATTCATCACTGACTAAAACAAAGACTTGGAAAACATGTTCGGGCTTGATACTGTCTTCTAGTCTCGTGAACAACACAGATTGTTGTTTGGCTATTTGACCGACTAAACCAGACAACGTCGAGTTATTTGCCTTTTTGGAATTGTAGGAACTAATAATAGTCAGCGCCATATTCACTATCTCGCTATGAACTTGTTTCAAGTCAATCGTTGCTTGTGTCATTATTATACTGATAGCTAATGTTCATCAAAAGATGTCTAGCAGTCAAACTGCTGATCCATTATTGTGAAACGGTGCAAAGTGGTCAAAATGGATAATAATATAATATTTGTATAAAGAGATGGAATCGTCTCTTCTGGTTGGTCAAATTACCCAACCTACTGGAGATAAAACGGTTGTCACCGAAACCACTAGACGCGTGTTTTATCTCCAGTAGGTTGGGTAATTTGACCAACCAGAAGAGACGATTCCATCTCTTTATACAAATATTATATTATTATCCATTTTGACCACTTTGCACCGTTTCACAATAATGGATCAGCAGTTTGACTGCTAGACATCTTTTGATGAACATTAGCTATCAGTATAATAATGACACAAGCAACGATTGACTTGAAACAAGTTCATAGCGAGATAGTGAATATGGCGCTGACTATTATTAGTTCCTACAATTCCAAAAAGGCAAATAACTCGACGTTGTCTGGTTTAGTCGGTCAAATAGCCAAACAACAATCTGTGTTGTTCACGAGACTAGAAGACAGTATCAAGCCCGAACATGTTTTCCAAGTCTTTGTTTTAGTCAGTGATGAATTCTTTGGTGATAACGTCATCAACTATGGGAGAATAATTATGCTTTTTACCTTTGGCATGCGTCTGGGTAAGCATCTGGTTGATAATTCTTACAACGCCGATGTGAATGTCCAAGACCTGGAAGAGGACTTCGCTAAATCTGTAGGCGAATACATGGCTGATAAACTAAGTCCTTGGATATTTCAACACCAAGGTGGTTGGCGGAATTTCTATGCTTTGACTGCAAAAAAAGAAATTGATTAAAAACAGGCTTAAATCCCAGTATTTCGTTATTCTTGTGAGTGTGAGAGCGCTTGATTGTGGATATATAATACCTATAGTAAACCCCTTTGGGTAAATTGTGAGCGGGAGTCGACACGTTGTAATGGCAAGTGGTAAAATTGTGAGAGTCAGTGGGGAATTTGTGTGGTTAATTGGTCAATTTGATAAGTTGTGAAAGCAAACGGGGTAGTTGGTAGGGTAATTCGACAAGTTGTGAAAGCAAATTTCTTAGTTTGCTATAATTTTTTCTCCTTATGGTTAATATTTTTTCATTTGGCTAGCGTATTTATTACTTTGGCCAACTTTTTTCTTACCTTACCATACATATTTCTTAGTTTGGTTGGTATTTTTCTCACTTTGATTAGTATCTTTTCCAGTTTTGGTAATATATTTTCTTACTTGGTCGACAAATTTTCCTATTTTTTTTTTTTTTTTTTTGTTTTTGTTTTTTTGTTGTAAATTTGGATGACATATTTATAAGTTTGGTTGAAATATGTGTTTACTTGGCCAATATTTTTCCCACTTGGCTAACAAATTTTCCTATTTAGGTCGATATTTTTCTATCTTTGGTTAATAATTGTCTTCGTGTGGGTTAACAAAGTTTCCTACTTTTCATAAGTTTGGCAGAGCTTTTTATAAGTTTGGTCGATATTTTTTCACATTTAGTTAACAAAATTTCCAATTTTTCATAAATTTACCGGAGATTTGTAAAAGTTTGGTCGACATATTTCTATATTTACCCAATATTTTTATTACTTTGGTCAGTTTGGAAGATATATTTATAAGTTTGGTCAGCCTTTTAGTTGATTTGGCTAGTATTGTTTTCCTACTTTTTATAAGTTTGGATGAGACATTTATAAGTTTGGCGGATCTTTTTCACATTTGGGTAAGAAATTTTCCTACCTTTTATGGGGTTGAACGAGGAATTTATTTACTTGGTCAATAGATTTCACCTTTGGCTAATAAAGTTTCCTATATTTTGTCAATTTGGATGCGCTATTTCTTTACATGGCCAATATTTTTTTATTTTTTTCCATTTGGTTAACAAATGTTCCTACTTTTCATAAGTTTGGTGGAGCTATTTCTGTATTTGGCCGACATTTTCCCTTTGTGGTTAACAAATGTTCCTACATTTCATAAGTTTGGCGGAGATTTTTATCAATTTGGTCGACATATTTCTGTATTTACCCAACGTTTTTATACATTGAATCACGTATTTTCCTACTTCGGTCGACATGATTCTTAATTTGAGCAATATTTTCACCATTCGGCTAACACCTTTTCCTACTTTTTATAAGTTTGGATGCGTTATTTATAAGTTTGAGCGATATTTTTCCCATTTGGTTAATATGATTTCCTATTTGCCCCATATTTTTTACATTTGACTTACAATTTTCCTACTTTTTATAAGTTTGGTTGAGATATTTATGTATTTGGCCACCATTTTTATTAGTTGGACTAGCATTTTCTCCTACTTTTTATAAGTTTGATTGAGATATTTTTGAATCTTACCAATATTTTGCCTATTTGGCTAACAAATTTTCTTCCTATTTATAAGGTTGAATGAGCTAATTATAAGTTTGGTCAGCCTGTTATTTGATTTGGATAACATTTTATCATAGTTTTTATAAGTTTGAATGACATATTTATAAGTTTGTCCATCGTTCTGCCTATTGTATTACTTCGGTCGACATATTTCTTGATTTTACTAGTATATTTTCTTACTTGTTATAAGTTCGGATGAGATATTTCTGTCTTTGACCACCATTTTTTAAAATTAGTTTGACTATCATTGTTTCCTAATTTTTTATAAGCTTCTTTGAAATTTTTTCTTTACCTGACCCATAGTTTTCATCTTTGGTTAACACATTTTCCTTTTTGGTCGATATATTTATAAGTTTGAGCGATATTTTTCCTATTTGGTTAATATGATTTCCTATTTGCCCCATATTTTTTACATTTGACTTACAATTTTCCTACTTTTTATAAGTTTGGTTGAGATATTTATGTATTTGGCCACCATTTGTTTCCCTACTTTTTATAAGATTATTGAGATCTTTCTGTATTTGACCAATATTTTTGCCCCTTTGACTAACATTATTTCTTACTTGGGCAATATTGTTTTACATTTGACTAACAATTTTCCTACTTTTTATATGTTTGGTTGAGATATTTATGTATTTGGCCACCATTTGTTTCCCTACTTTTTATAAGATTATTGAGATCTTTCTGTATTTGACCAATATTTTTGCCCCTTTGACTAACATTATTTCTTACTTGGGCAATATTGTTTTACATTTGACTAACAATTTTCCTACTTTTTATATGTTTGGTTGAAATATTTCTTTACTTGGCAAATATTTTTCACCTTTGGTTAAAAAATTTTCATGTTTTTTATAAATATGGATGAGATATTTCTTTACTTGGTCAATTTTTCCCCATCTAGTTAACAAATTTTCCTATTTTTCATAAGTTTCGCCGAGATATTTCTTTAATTTGACCCTCAACATGTAACATCCGTTCACCACATGACACCGATATGTACCGGCAACACTAAAATCCAACAAGTGAACGCAATTATAATACATATAACTGTTTATTGTACAGTATTTCCAGTAAATGTTACAAAAATAAAAAGAAGCATAACATCAGTATACAAAATGGTTGATCAATAGGTGATGTTATATCTAATATGATCATACACACACCATGTACAATGGTATCGAACCTTTGTCATAAAACGGCGGTTATTTATTAAACGAGACAGAGTTCTGGGATATGATAGAGATAAAAACTTATAGCTGGAATCGTCTCTGTCGTGTATTTGGTATTTGGACGTTGTTGCGTAGCGTATGTAAGAATGTCGTGTCCGTGTACTGTTTTGATAAATTCGTCAAAGTTTTGTCTGTTTCGGATTAGCTGTGGAATTTCTAAGACAGAAGAGTTATTGGACGATGCGTGGTAGAACCGAAGAGCTTGTGTTTCGATGTGCCTAAGGACTACATGATAACTAAAGTTGATTTTTAATATGTTCTTTTGAGTGTTAAAGATCTTGTACAAGGTCTCTGTCCAGTCTTTAGGGTGTTGTGTCTGTGGACTAATAAAAAATGTATAGACAGACATATATTTGTTGATCTTGTGATGTGTTTTGATACTACTCCAGTTGTCGGTGTACACTTGTCTGACATCATCTGGCAGCTTGTGTAGAGAGCTCGCTTCATCCTTGGGTTGTGTGTCGCTGACTGGTTCGGCGTTTTCGTTTTGTTTAGTGTTCTTCTTCCTGCATGTCACATCACTATTAGTAGCCGCTGGTCTCTTACGCAATGTTGGTGAAAAAGGTGTTGCCGTTTCTGTTGGTATTACACTGGATACTGCTCCTGATGTTGTGTGTTCTTTTGTAATGTGACGTTGTAGATTGTCTTTCCTGTTAAAATGATGATCACAAGTTTGACACGAATACACTTGCTCCTTGGGACTGTGACTGGTCCGAATATGGCGACGAAGGTTACTTGCATCAGTGAAGCCTTTCCCACAAGTTGCACATACGTGGATCTCAGATGGTTGCCGAGTAGACATCTTTTTAGGCACGTTCGCTAGCGAATTGATAGTAAGATAATCGACACTCGACTTGAAACCTGTTTACACTGAGCCTCTGTATATGGTGTTGAATACAATTAGTTTATAACTTGCACTAATGGTAGATAACTCGACGTTGACTAGTTTAGGATGCCAAATATCCAAACAACAAGGTGTAATGTTCACTAGTTTAGTATGTGGTATCAAACCCGAACAAGCTGTACCAGTTTTTGTTTCAATAGGTGATGAACTCTTTGCAGATTCCGTTGTAAACTAAGGCAGAATAATGCTATTGCTTACACTTGGGGTGGGTCTGAGTAAGACACCGGTTGATAAATCTTACAAGTCAGCTGTGAATAGCCAAAAACTGGGAGACAGATCCACTAAATCGGTATGTCCGTATATGGTTGAAAGTCCGTTGATACAGAGACAAACAGGTGCCTATCAAACTTTCCACACTTGAAGGTAAATAGCAGTTGAATAACCACAAAGCTGAAGACTCGATCGTTCGTCGTTCTTGTGTAAAGCACAAAGTGAGTGAGAGGTGGTGAGTTGGTTATATATTACATAAAGTAATCCCCGCCCACAGTATAGTTGCCAGCCAATTAGTGCTTGTCTAACATAAAATGTGGAACAATTCTAAGACAAACACCCTGATTGGTTGTAAGCCACACATCGGTTTGTTTGCTTCACAAGTCACTCTGCCTCCGGAAGCCAAAAATGAGATGACACCGCCAAATGAGAGGTCTATGGGACCAACTAGACCCATTAGACACCCCAGTTACACATTGGCGCCACCCCGACACACTCTACCGAATTGGTTATCGCACCATCTCCAACGCGACTGTGATACCAACTACCAACCTAGTTCAGTTGATCTTTCGTACAGTTTCATTACCATATTTTCTTGAGTTGTGCCAAGTGTTGCCACAGCTGTTATATGATAAAGATCATGGCGGTTGCCCAGTTTGTTATGCCGTCTATACAGACGGGAAGCTAATTAATGCATTACACCAGCTGACATCTTCTGAATCAATTACACATCTCCAACGCGACTGTGGTACCAACTACCCACCTAGTTCAATTGATCTTTCCATTGTTAACCCCGATGCTCTGATTAAAAACGGCAGCTGCCACTTAAAAAACCACGAAGGATCTGGAAGGCATGAGGCAGGCCACAACCGACCCACCACGAGCCATGAGACATAGACCCCACCACGAGACATGAGACATGGCTCATACCGCATTTATCAACTAGGTCCGTTATTCGAACCACCCATGACACTACCTGGCTCCGTTACATACTCGCCCACCTCCACACTACCCCATCTCACAGTAGGATTCGAACCTGTCGCACGGTAGGGAACCCACTAGACACCCCAGTTACACAGTGGTGATATCCCACCACACCCCTCTACGACCAATTACTTCTCACCTCTAAGCCCTCACCACCCCTTAGTAGACATTTAAAAAGTCCACGTCTAGGGCGGACATCGTTATCGACCAGCAGCGCTATTCGAACCACCAATGATACCACCTAGCTCCGTTACACACTCGACCACCACCACACGACCTCAACCACACCTTGAGATTCGAACCTGTCAAGCGCAATCGCAGTAACTAGAACCCCTGTTACACATTGGTGATATCCCACTATGACCAACTACGCACCCCCGCCATCTTTCACCACTTACCAACCCACCCTACACATTGTTCTTTGCGTTTATTATTTTATTCCGACACCGCCCTTGATTAAAAACAGATGGTACCAGCGATCTCCCTCGACCCCGACACTAATATACATCTGCCGGCAATATCGACTTTTTGCTCACAGCTGTGCGCCGATCTTACCAAAGATACAAATACATCAACTCGTAACAGCCGGCGCACACCAATCGATTATGCATAAATTATGTTTCCCCACTCCCCTTCTTTGAGCTTACTAAAAATGCGGGTCCTCATGGCACCTCACGGTCCTCCTTCTTTATTCTTTGTATATGAGGTATTTTATGCCTCATTAAGGGGGATTTACAACATGCATTACTACTAACAGGGTCATTCGTCTCAAGAGCTGGATTGGAATGGATACTTCCCAAGAACTCTTTCCCTCACCTCAACTAATAATAGGGGGGGGGGGGCTGAGTGGTCTCGAGGTATGGTGTCCGCCTCGAGTGCTGGAGGTCCCCGGTGAGGACCGGGAGTTATTTAAAACATCCACTTGGACTTCCAGTAACAAAATGTCCCCTGGTATCTGGGTTGTGAGATCAGACGCCCGTGTGTATTGTTGCGCACGTAAAAAATCCCTTGGCAGTTGGAAATCGAAAAAGAGTAGCCTAACGGTGCTGCCTGGGCAAAATTTCGAGTTAAAAATCTACCCAAGTATTTCAGGATCCTCGCCGATGCAACGGAATTTGTGCATTGAGCTGAGTTTCTCCAGACTCAGGTTTGAGTTAGGAGGAAAACGGAGCACTTATGGGTTAAACCGTGTGCCGTGATGTTGATCCAACAACTAAACAAACAAACTAATAATAATAAACGGGGAAGAACATCCTACATCTCAGAATATTCCACATCTTGTGAAATTAATAACCAACTGACATATGAATACTCATACCATGTCTGATTCTGGCATGCACACATTCAGACCCTCACAGGTTATACGAAGTTCGTGCACAGTTATAAGAAACTCATTATATGATATACGAGAGGAGACTGAGGCACTTAATGGAGATATCCAAGGGCTATGAAAGTGAATCGTGACCAAGAACTAAATACCAATAACTAACAATTGTTATTTTGTGCTTCCTTCCAGGTGGACACTGTGCCTGATGATGAGGTGTTCTCATTTGATTACAAGGTAATGTTAAAGATTACAAGGTAATGTTAAAACCACGTTGATTCATTTCACTTTTGTCGCAGCTTGCTGGATGTGAAAGCAGTATAATACTTTCACATTATTTCTTTTATAGAGTGTAATTTATAAAGAATGTGGGGTTTTTGAAAATATTGCCGTTCCAATTTTTATATTTACCCTCTGTAGAGTTCATGCAACATAAAAGGTAAACACAAAACTTGAAACCGCATTATTTTCAAAAACCCCACATTCATTAAATAGGCACCCTTGTCCCAGTTTGCTGGTTATAAAAACAACATATTACTTTCATATTATTTTAATTCCCTGTCTTAGCTAGTTTGTTATAGAAACAATTTATTACTTTCGTACTATTTTAATTTCATGTGTCGTGGCTAGATTGTTATAAAAACGGTATACTGTCTAATTACTGTAATGCCATCTTTCCCAGCTTACTTGTTAAACAATCAATCTATTACTTTCATCAAAGCAGTGCATTTCTTTAGCGAATATAAACAAATAAGTCACAAACAAAATGATACACACGAAGGATGTAACTATCTGATTTAATTGTTTCAGCTAAAGTAGTATTCACTTACAATGGGGCTTCGAATGCATGCCTTAAAAGTGTGATAGAAATTACAATAACCATGCTATTGTCTTGTAACCTGTCAATATTGTTGTTAAGGATGTCAAGAGTGTTAAGCTCGTGACATCGCGGTGCCGACGAACACGGTGACGTCTTTAGGATAGTTTAAAGATGGCCACCCCACTTTTGACATTCTTTTCTGTCTACGTCTTAATTTCTATAGTAGCTTTGAGTGTTCCTTTTTGTCTACGTCTTAATTTCTATGGTAGCTTTGAGTTTTCTTTTCTGTCTTCTTCTTAATGTCTGTGGTAGCTTTCTGTGTTCTTTTCTGTCTACGTCTTAATTTCTATGGTAGCTTTCCGTGTTCTTTTCTGTCTACATCCTAATTCCTATAGTAGCTTTCAATGTGCAATTCTTTGCCCTCCTTGGGCGGTGCGGTGAGGGGGCAGATCGGAGAAGACATATTTCCGATGTTATCAAGCGCATTTATCTCAGCCTACCGACCGCCATTGCTTCCGGGGACGTACGTAAATAAAGTGGGTTTTAACTGCGGTTAAGCTGGAAGACAAACAGCGCATTCATGTCGTGATTGTAACGGACTCACAAAGTATGACGAAACAGGTGAAGACAGGCACGCTTCGGGCAGAGCGGCAGGCTTCCATCCAACAAGAATAAGTGGGTTTGGACCAAATAAAATGTAGATGTGGACCAAACAAAATGTAAGTGTGGACCAAATAAAATGTAGATGTGGATCAAACAAAATGTAAGTGTGGACCAACCAAAAAGTAGGACTTGACCAATCAAGAAATAGGTTTGGACCAGACAAAAATGGTTGACAGAAAAATGGAAAATAGGGGTGTGTCACAGTTGTGACTTAAAAGTTGCTAATATGATAGCAGACATGCTGTATTATAACGCAATGACACCACTTCAGAGTTATATAATCTCATGGCAGATACGGGAAGTAGCTTAAGACGATTAATAATCCAATAGCACTTAATAATTTAAGGCGTATTGGGCATAAGGTGCTAGACCCATATAATAATAGACCAATCAGCGCTCGGCATCACGCCGGCCGGCTTCACTTCGCTACACATATCTTGGTACCAATTTCAGGCTGAGTATCAACACATTTCAACCCAATGCTCCAGATTAAATTGCTGTCGGAACTAATGGGCGGAGTGGCCAACATTCCTCGCAGTAAAAGTCGCTTTAAATTTGAGAGGTTCGACTTCATTGCGCGGGTTTTTATCCCATATGGCTCAGTCTCTTTCCGCAGCGAACTGCCGAAAGCGTCGCACAAAGCAACGAACTCCGTAGCCCCAGTGACGACCCCTAGGAGTCTCCGCAAAACAATGCACTCGTGAACCGAAGGATACGGCCCGGAATCGAACCCGGAACCTTCGGAACTAAAGTCAGACGGCTTGACCACTTCGCCACGGAGGCTCCCCGATTCCTCTCACCCCTTGAAAGTGTTTGGGGTCTGCTTAGTAAGTACCTGGGTTTCTAAGAACTATTGCCCTCAGGACAAACCTGCAAGTGCTCAGTTTAATTAACCATCAGATAGTTACTGGGCCATATTTCCTTGTTTACATTGACCCGCGGATAGCCCTTTGCGGGTCTAGCATTGTCCATGCTGGGTTTTTCCGTTAGAATGTTCCGGATATTTGTTATAATTCTAACCGTGAGTAGATTTTCTGTTATCCAACAGTTTCACGTAGCGGCCATCTGCATAGTTTCATTCGCAGTCAGTTAAGGCACTCAGAAAACAGTCTTGCTTTTAACATTCTTCACGTTGTTATTTTTTGTGCGTGAATACATTTTGATATTGTAAGGTTATCTTTCCCATTGCACCACTCGCCTGTGAGGCCTGGATACTTACTAAACAAGCTGAACAGTCCATAAATGCCTTTGAATGTAAATGTAATAGGCGCGTTCTAAGAATATATTGGATTCAGAAAAGAACGAATGCATTCAAACGACAAGATCTGAATATTGAAGAAGATTGGCTGATAAAGACAATAACATAAAGAAAATTGAAATATTTTGGTGACTTAAAACTTCATGAAAGTTTGGACAGAACAATCATTGAGGGGTATATGCCCGGGAAGCGAAGAAGAGGAAGGCCAAAGAGAAGATAGATGCAGGATGTGGCGGATGATCTGGTGTATTGGACGCGGGACACCTTGCTTATGACCAAGAAGTTTTCCGGAAGTTTGTTATGGGAGCGAAGTTCTGCAAAGGACATGCTACCGAATGAATGAATGAATGAATGAATGAATGAATGAATGAATGAATGAATTCGCTTAAAAGTCGAGAAGATCGACTTCATTGCACCGGGTTTAGTCCAGATTGCTCTATCTCTTTCCACAGCGGGCTGCCGAAAGCGTCGCATAAAGCACGAACTCCGTAGCTCCAGCTACGACCACCAGGAGTCTCCGAGAAACATGCACTCGTGAGCCGACAGACGTAGCCCGGAATCGAACCCACAACCTTAGGAGCGCGAGGCAGAGGGCTTGACGACTTCGCCATGGAGACTCCCGGAATGAATGAATAAATGAATGAAATGTAAGGTTAGACGTCAACGTGGCCGAAAGGATAAAAGCGCTCATTCTTAAACATCTGGTGCGCTGATGGCGAGGTAGTGGGTTCAAACTCTACACCGGCATTAAGTTGGACTTCTACGTAGACTTCTCGTTCAGAAAGCAATGGTAAACTACTGAACATACACTTGTATAGGTAATCAACGCGGGGGTTGATCGCGAAGTCTTGCAAAGGGCGTGCAGCATTTAAAATTGTAAGGTTGGAAGCAATGGAGATGTGGTTCCTGAGACGAATGTTGCGAATGCCCTGAACTGTCAGAGTAACAAACAACGATTGTCTGAAAGAGGCTTATGAAACTACGAGGGGGCTTCACATCAAAACATTAAAAGTGTGATAGAAATGACGTTTCAGATGAACACGGTGATGTCATAAGGACAGTTTAAAAATGGACGCCCCATTTTTGACATGCACCAAAGAGGAGAAGCGTTCTATTATTCGTTTTTTGACCACTGAAAGGGTGAAACATGTAGAATTTCATCGGCAAATGAAGGTCCAGTATGGTGATGCATGCCTGTCAGTCCAGCAAGTGTTTAAGTAGAGTACGAAGTGTCAAAACTGTTCGGTCCGGTGAAGATGTACAGCAGGCGGTGCATAAATGGTTATACACGCGACCAAGAGAATTTTTTTTCTACCGCAACCCAAGTACTTTATCGGCGCTGGAAGACTGGCATTGAACGCAGTGGTGACTACATCGGAAAATGATACACGTGTTCTTTACTTTTTCAAAATATATTCACACAAATAGGAAAACAAAACATTTAAGGTTTATTTTACCACACAAACCCCCCATTCCCCCCCCCCCCCATACAACATTGTGTAGGCTACAAATAGACGAGAGAGACAAAATATGTTCTGTAGACATATGATGAGAAGATAGGAGAGCATCGTGACAGCTGTAAAGATCGGTGGTAAAAGAGGCAGGAGCAGACCAAGAGAAATGATGCGGGGTGGACTGAGACAGTGACATGGAGGAATATCATTGGCAACACGGAGTATCGAGATCTGTGGAGAGACATGAACGTCTGCAAGACACATGGTGACGATGACTCTGAGCTCGCACAAAGCGGTGCTTTCTTTGCTGCTAACGGGAGAAGTAAGAAAGTCTTTGCCAAGAAATTACCGTGTAGACCTAAGGGTTTATATCCCATAACTGAATTACGGGAAAAAACAACACGATGTTACAGCGAAAAGCCTTCATCAGCAAACAAAAACGAGAAAACACAACATATTAACCACGGAGAAAACATTACATAGACCACTCTTCTCATCATCTCATCATGTTCCTCTTGTAACTTGCTGTGTCGAGTGAAGTATAAACAGCGGGATAGTGCCCGTTTATGGGTTTCATGTATCGATATTCCCGTGGACTCTGCTATTCCCACTGTCCATCGTTTACATTGTCGGCCTCTTCCTCTATTTCCATCTGGTCTGTACATCATTGCTTGTTGTGGCATACTGTTAGTTGGTAATCTAGCTACATGGCCAAACCATTTTACTTGTTGCCTTCTAATAAAATCTAGCGCTGCTATAACCCCCACTTTAGTCCTGATTTAGTCATTTCTGATTTTCTCGTTTCTTGATACATTGAGTATTCTTCTAAGGAATTTCATTTCTGTGGTTGTGATTTTTCTTTTCTCTTTTTCTGTCATTGTCCAAGTTTGACATTGGTAGCACAGAGTTCGTAGGAAGATTGTGTTTTATTGTAGTTTCTTTGTGACTATTGATACATTAAGACAAAATAACAAAATGGAAAAATGAAAAAAAAAAGTGTGATACTTATGTTGATCATAAGTATCACATATATTTTTATTCATTTAAAATTGTTTTGTATTCCTATTTTTCGCTGATCTTATTATACCTGAATTAATTGTCAATGTGATGAATAAGTTGTGTTTTCTACAATCAAGACAAGCGTGTCCTCCAGCAAGCGGAACGCCACAGTGACTTCCTCCACCTCCATTATCTGGGATGGATGCTCCAAATCAATAACAAAACGCCTATATTCACTCCAGAAAAGGGCAGTGCGTTTAATTAATGGTGAAAAGCTTACCGACAATTCTAACCTATATAAACGTCTCCGGTTACTGCCACTCCACAAGCGCCTGCTTTTTAATAAAACCAAACTAATTCACAAAATCCTATTTCAAAATGCTCCAAGCTACCTTTGGCCATTGTTTAAATATAACGCTAGACATAGCGAACAACTAAATATACTTCATGTCCCTAAACCTAGGATAGACTTATATAAAACAAGCTTAGCATACTCTGCCGCTCAGTTGTGGAACAATCTTCCACAAGAAATCAAAGACACCACCAATCATGATACATACATTCGCAACCTGTTTGAACACTACCTTAGTACAGACTACATGCCCCCATAACAAACAACACAAAAAAGACAATAATGGTAACTTATCTCAAACGACAACTAGCCAAAAAACATTCCCTTATGTATGGCACGTTACACCCTCCTTAGGTATTTATAATGCCCATGTTAAACACTGCTTCAGTGAGTCATTTGTTATTGATTATTTTTCATGCGTTTTAATGTTCTTTTGTTGTCAAAAGTTGCTTCATAAGTGATGTTGAATGAAAGAATGTATGAGAGGAAATAGAGAAGAAGGGCAGAATGTCAGACGGGCCTGCGTGCCCAATTCTTAACCCTTTGAAAATAAAGACTTATTATTATTATTATAATATTATTATTATTATTACTAGATGTTGTGGTATCATATACCAGGTTCTCCTGCACTAACCACCACCCATTAACCTTTGTTACGAACCTCCAGGCACTTTCTGAGCCTCTTATCGACCTATCCCTTGAGAGGATCCAGGAAAAAATTGTCGTACCAGCCGTTTCAGTCTCCAAGCCTCGTCATAAGTAGACGTCGCACTCCTACGCTTAATATATAAGTAGTTTGTGTGAAATGTCAGTCTCCTTGACTTTATGTCAGGGAACTAGGTGAAGAATGACGGGACAATTGATAGACAAACACCATGTGCGGAAACTATTCAACAAAATATGTATCTTATAAAAGAGTTAACAATAAAAATGTATAAACTAAAATTATAATATAGAAGTCGCGTGGCCGAAAGGTTAAAAACGCTCGTTCTTAAACTTCCGGTGCGTTAAAGGCGGGGCACTGGGTTCTCCCTCTACACCGGTTAATTGGACTTAAATACAACCTTGACTTGGGGACGCAAATTACAAGTACCTCAGAATTCGGAGTGGGTTCACCTGATGGCCTGAGGAGGGTTGTGGGGAGAGAGCTGATAATAGCTGGCCCAAATCAGAAAAAAAATCAGTCCAGTATTGTTGACTACGCTTGAGTTCAAAGAAAGTGAATGGAAAAGAAAATGATAATATACATATCATGTAATCAGTGACGATAAAGAACTACTCACATGAAGAAAAAAAAAAAAACAGAATAAGAGAAGAAACAACATCGTCTTTTATAAAACACATGTCACATAAGAATTCTTACCTGTTCCTGAGCAATGAGTTTTTCTAGTCGGTACTCGGTGGGGAAAGGGTTAGTTTCCCACCGGCCGCCTTTGCTTCCCAAGACATTTCCAGGTAGCCATGCAGGATCGAATCGGGAACTTAATTAGTTTGTTTTTCTTTTCACTCGCTTTGAACTCAAGCGTAGTCCATACACGTGCGGGTCTAATCCCTACAGTAATCAGTTGGACAAAATCACTAAAGTGTTGACTTGTTTTTGCATGTCCTATTTACAGGACATTGCAGTCAAAACCAGCATGTTTTCAGCTGCTGTTGATGTATTGGCAAGTTAACGTTCAGTAGTTTGCCATTGCTTTCTGAACGACCGGCTCCCATACCAATATGTTAAAACCTATCGCGACGCGGTCTGCTACCGTATTGGTCGCAGCTGTGTTTCGAACGCTTGTACGCAGGCTTACGAATCGTGTCCGTAATACCTTCGCCAGGGAGACCGGCCGTCCTTGACTGGGGGACGTAAATTACAAGTAGATCAGAAGTCGGAGTGGGTTCGGCTGATGGCGAGGGACACTGGTAATAGGAAAAGCTAGGTCCAGTTCTCTAGAAGTAGTAGCATGTGTATGTACTACGCTTGAGTTCAAATCTAGCAAACGCAAACGTCTATGGACTGCATCCACACCACTGCCTTGGTAATGGTTCAAGATGGGGAGGACCGACTTTGTTGCATCGGTTTTTATCCGATCTAGCTCTGTCTATCGAGAGCATCGCACAGCCCACGAACTCCGTTCTTTCAGCGACGGCCCCCTTCCATGGTCTGCGCAAAAATTGCAGTCTTACCAACGTAGTCCTTAACTGGAGGGCAAGGTTGAGGGCAAATGAGCAAGAGGTAGACAACGATACAAGTTGGAAGATAACATTAAGAGACGAACGAACATCGGTCTTACATAATGTACAGTCAAAGCGAGAGACAGACAGTGTTAGAGATCCATTGCAGCCAACCTTCATTGTGGAGACGGCACCCTATTGATTAAGTTCTTAACAGATTCAGTGCCAGACAAAAAGTAGGTTTGGGCCAAACAGAAATGGATGGCGGAAAATGGGATGTAGGGGTGTGCCACAGTTATGACTTACACGTTGTTTATATGTTATCAGATATATTGTAATATACATCAAATTAAATGAGGTTGCTTATGGGAAACTACTGTAGTGATATTTTAATTGAGACCAAATTTCGCACTGACAACATTTCGAAGATATATGATGACTGAAGTGGCTGGCCGAGTGGCTAGAATGCCGGATTCTCCTTCGGGAGACCCGGGTTCGAATCCTCGGTAGGGTGTGGATGCACAGTTGGCGGCGACTGCACTGGCTTTAATTCCTCAGGCTCAAGACCCAACTGCCATACATCGCAAGGTGCTTTATAGGCAGTAAATGACAGTTTATGACAGACAGGTGACTGAAGAAATCTTAAAGTTGATGGTCACAAGAAAACATAGTAAAAATGACAAATAAGAATATGC
This sequence comes from Cepaea hortensis, assembly GCA_963921405.1. Taxonomy (NCBI): domain Eukaryota; kingdom Metazoa; phylum Mollusca; class Gastropoda; order Stylommatophora; family Helicidae; genus Cepaea; species Cepaea hortensis. The sequence goes on from OY992876.1 coordinate 277,342,079, forward strand.
TAAGATAAATATAGAAATAAGAGATAAATGCGTGAAGGCAAAAGAAAGTTGGTTAAACGAGCAGTTCAAGAAAACTGAATTAAATTCTATCAAAGATACAAAATATATACACAGACACATCAGTGAGCTCACATGAAGAAAAATAAGAATAAATACAGGGTGTTTAAAATAAAAAAAACAGGAAAGATATTATTGGAGGAAGATTCTATAATGAAGAGGTGGAATGTGTATATAAGAGAATTATATGATGGAGAAAGGGAAGAATTAATAGAAGAAAGTAACGTTGAAGGTCCACCTATTCTAAAAGAAGACGTTGCTGACGCTGTTAAACATATGATGAAAAGAAACACAGCTGGGCTAGATAGAATCACAGTAGAAGAATTAGAATGTACAATTACTGGGGATAATTTGGAGTAGACATATTTACCAAAATGTTGAAAGATATTTACAGCAGTGGATATCTACCGAGTGATATGCTGAAATCAGAATTTATAGCTATACTAAGAAAGAAAAAAAAGACCAGGAACAATTGAATGAGAAGATTTTTGTACTATTAACCTCATAAATCATGTCACTAAGTTTCTACTCAGAATTATAATGAAAAGAACACAAAGGAAAACAAAATTGGAAATTGGTGCAGAACAGTTTGGATTTGTGGCAGGAAAGGGTACAAAAAATGCAATATACACATTGCGGACACTAATAGAAAGACAATAGAGACACAGAAAGGCATATATTTGTGCTGTTTAGATTTTACTAAGGTATTTAATAAAGCTAAACATAATGAACTGATTAAAATGTGGGAAGATATTAACATTGATGGGAATGATCTCAGAATAATAAAGAATATTTACTGGAACCAAGTGGCAGCAATTAAATTGAGAAATAAAGAGGGCAATTATGAACAAATAAAGCTAGGAGGACGACAGGGTTGTGTCTTGTCACCAGATCTCTTCTCACTCTATAGCGAAGTAATACTGAGAGAGATCAAAGAGAAGTCAGGAATACTAATAAAAATGGAGGTTATAATATAAGCATTATACACTATGCTCAAGAAATCACCTAACACCGCCCCAGGCCCAGACAGCATCCGATATGGTGACCTAATGGTGATATCAGATGATGACATGGAAGAACTGGCCAGAGAATTCAACACCAGTATCCAGAGGGGTCAGGTCAAAGAAGAATGGCTACACAGCTACCTGCTGCCGCTGCCAAAACCGAACAAAGACCACTCCAAGATAAGCGGCTACAGAATCATTACGATGCAGAATACTGTTGGCAAGCTACTGGAGAAAATTGTAGCACACAGACTTGCTTGGGACTTGGAACAGCTCGGCTGCTTCCCGCCCACACTTGGAGGATACAGACGCAACAAAGAGTCATGGCTGAATGCGGCGGTCTTTGCTCAAGATGTTTACGAAGGATTTCAGGTCAGAGAAGAGACATGTGCGGCCGCCATAGACTTAGAGGACGCATATAACAGAGTATCTTTCGAGCACTTGATGCAAACCCTCCTCAGACTGAAAGTGCACCCTCACCTTGTACGATGGATAGCTGCAGTTCTACTCCAAAGGAAGGTGGTGCTAAGATGCGGGAGTTGGTCTTCTGAGCCGATAACGATATGTCCAGGATTGCCGCAGGGTTCACCACTGTCACCAGTACTATTCAACGTGTATACGGTGCCGATCACTGAACAACAGTTGGATGGGAGGGGTAGAACTCTATCATTCGTTGACGACATCCTCGTGTATCGACAGGGTCGAGATAGACAGGCGGTTGCCAACTATATGCAGGGCGAACTAGATCGAATTTCCTCATGGTGTGCTGATGCCGATGCCCTTGTCAACCCTGCAAAGGCAACGGTTACATGGTTCTCACTAAACAACCATATTGTGAAAACAGACCTGCCGGCAGTAAGAATGGATGGGAGCATTCTGAGTAGAACCCAGTCAATGACATATCTTGGCGTGAGGCTTGATCGTAGCCTGTCCTTCAGAGATCATGTCGATTATGTCATAACGAAGGCTCGAAAAGGTTTGGCAGCAATGAGAGTCATGGCGAGTGCCAATATCGAGCAAAGACTGCTATTACTTCTGTTCCAAGGACTTGTGCTTTCACGCATCGAGTATGCCCTGGCCATCCTCACTGTCAGCCCTACACAGATTGGAAGACTTGAAAAGGTACAAAACGAAGCCATGCGCATCATTTTGGGCTGCACGAGAGACACCAGCTGTGTAGCAATGAGATACCTCCTTGACTTCCCGACAATGGAACACAGGATCAAGATCTGGAGAGCTCGTGCATACTTAAAAATAAGTGCAGATGAGCAGCACCCTCTGCATGACGCTGTATTCAGAGAAAAGGGTGACAGGCTAAAGAGGGGCAAATCATGGATGGGTCGGGCGGAAGATGTCGTCGGACAGGTCTGCAGTCTTACCAGTATCAACCCCGGCAAGGAATGGGTGCCGGTGCCTCCAGCTTTTAAGTGTACCTTCTCCTGCATTATCACACTCGACAGACGGTGCAGAGAGCAGAACCCTGCCGCTGTCAATGCAGAGGTTAACGCGCTCATCTATGATCACTCAGATAGCCCCGAAGTGCTCATCTATACAGATGGATCTGTTGTAAAGCAGCAGAGAAGTGCGTGGGCATTTACAGCCCGCTCAGTGGGCCGAACCGTTCAAGAATCCAGTGGTGCCCACTCCATGACCACGAGCAGCATGACGATGGAGGTGATGACAGTTACACAGGCTTTCATATGGCTGGAATCACAGCATTATACCAACGTGTGTGTACTAAGTGATTCAATGAGCATGATTCAGAAGGTCGAAGCTGGATCTGTACGTAGACAGTGGACTGAGTCGCTGCGGAAGTCTGTTGTCCGCAAAGTCACCTTCATCTTCGTCCCGGGACATGCGGGAGTCGAGGGAAATGAACGAGCTGATAAATTGGCTGGCTCTGCACCCCCTGTAGATGGCCAGCCCATGGATCGTGCCGATGTTATTAACGCCCTTAAAGATATGGCGAGAACAGAGGATTTTGACGCCAGTGATTCCACATCGCTTTCCAGGATGAAAGACCTGGGAGTAAGAATCGGCACAGCCAGACGCGAGAGGTACATCGGGAAAACAAAGCGCCTCGTCAACCAACACAGAACTGGCACTATTAGCCACCGGACGCTGATGCATATGCTGGGGGGAGGATCTGAGCACCTATGGACATGTCCGGAGTGCAACGAAGATACCCCAACTGATAACTAACTAACTAACTATGCAGATGACACAATATTGGTTGCGGATAATGCAACAGGTGTACAATAAGTGTTGAATATTGTAGTAACAGAGAGCGCAAAGAAAGGACTCTCATTGAATATAAAGAAAACAGTAACAAAGGTGATATCAAAGAAAAAGGTGACACCAAAATGTGAAATCGAAATACAAAGGAAAATTCTTAACCAAGGGGATATTTTTTAAATACCTAGGGGTATTTATAACAACAAATGGAAGATGCACAACAGAGATTAGGAGCAGAATAGGGCAAGCAAAAGCTGCATTTCAGAAAATGAAGAGTATCCTAATGCAGTGAGTCACTATCATTGAATGTAAGAAAGAGAGTACTAAAGTGCTAAAGTGCTATATAGGACCTGTATTGCTGTATGGCAGTGAATCTTTGAATGCAAATGAACAAATTAGGGAAAACTTGGAAGCAACAGAGATGTGGTTCCTGAGACGAATGTTGCAAATTCCATGGACTGCAAGAGTAATTAACAATGATTGCTTGAAAGAGGCTAAGGAAACTAGAACAATATATAAAACAATAAGAAAGAGAAAAACAACTTTCTTAGAAGAGAGGCATTGGAGAACATCGTGACGGCTGGAAAGATTGAGGGGAGGAGAGGCAGAGGCAGACAAAGAGAACTGATGCTGGATGGATTGAGACGTTGGCATGGAAGAATATCATCAGCAGAGTTGATTCAGAAAACCAAGGACCGAGTTCTGTGGAAAGTCATGAACGCCTACGCCAGCCTACACGGCACTTGATGGTGATGATTATAAGCCCACGGCATATACGGGGAGCTGCTAAAGACGATTAATCATCCTAAGGCACTTTATCAGTTAACCGAACCCAAGACCTTCAGAGCAGACTGCTAAACCACGTCGCCATGGAGATACCCTCTGTACCAGTAAACAAGGGCACTAACCACTACTGCGCTACCTCAGCTGTAAGGAGTCACACACCCACACACACATAAACACACGGGCGTGCGCACACACACACCCACACACACACGAACGCACGCACGCACGCACGCACACACACACACACACACACACACACACACGCGCGCACACACACACACACACACACACACACACACACACACACCTACCTAACTTTAAAATGTTTTAGATTTAAAAACAAGCAAAGCTGCATAAGTATTCCTAGACGGAAATTCAGACAATGTAAAACCGACGAACCGTAACATGGCACATTTGGCCAAATTTTCTGTTGTTGCGTTCCATAGTCAGCCCAACAATGAGCCCAGGAAAGGTCACATTTTTTACGCGGGCGACTGACTTACTTTACTTAACGTTACTTAATGGTGACATGAAAACACAAACTGGTTAGTAATCGAGTCGTGAGAAATAATAAGAGAATACGAATGGCCAAAAATGTGTTCCACATCATAAAATCATCATTAACATGAACAGATATTAACAGATTCAGTGCCATACCAAAACTAGGTTTTGACCAAACAAAAATGGATGCGGAAAAATTGGAAGTAGGGTTGTGTCGTAGTTATGACCTAAAAGTTGTTAACATTGTACCAGACATATTGTAATATATATCAAATTAAATGCGGTTGCTAAGGGAAAACTATTGTATTGATATTTTAATTGAGACAACATTTCACAATTACAACATTTCGGCGGTATATAAGCCCATGTCAGATACGGAAGCTACTAAAGACGATTAATCATCCGATGGCACTTGATGAGTTAGACGAACCCAAGACCTTCAGAGCTTCAGAGCAGACGGCTGAACCACTTCACCTTGGAGGTACTCTCTTTCCCGGTAAACAAGCACACTATTACGCTACCGCAGCAGTAGGGAGACACACACACTTGCGCGTGCACACACACTTGCGCGGACACACACACTTGCGCGTGTATACACTTCACTTTCAAGTGATTTAGCTTAAAAACAAGCTAGCAAAACTCCTACATAAATAATCCTATGAGGAAATTCACAGAATGTACAACAGACATAACATGGCACATTTGGCCAAATATGCTGATGTTTTTTTTTTTTTTTACAGTTGCAAATCACTTACAGGATGTTGCAGTCAACACCAGCATTTTTCACCTGCTGTTGATGTTCTTGGCAAGATTACGCTCAGTAGTTTGTCATTGCATTCTGAGCAACCGGTTCACATGCCTTCGTAAGTAACCAAAGCGACGCGATCCGCTACCGAATCTCGCGCAGCTGCGTTCCCTAAGTGGATATACGGGATTGTTGTTGTTGTTGTTTGTCCATCAAGAATGATGATGACCATTCATTTCATCCAGTGGGGTTGAAGGTATGGAACCGTTGGTTCTAAGATGGCTGATAAGGCCTATTTTGGCTCGAAATGTTCTTTGACAATGTGGGCAAACAATGCTTGACGTTTCTGGAGGAGGATTTCCTGCAGTGGTTTTTCTGTCCTGCCTTTTCTTCACAGATCTTGCAATCCTGGCTGCCTCACACGTGATTGCACCCTTGCGTAATGATGCACGCCACGAATTTCGGTCTCTGGCTGCAGTCTCTCAGATGTCATGATGAATTCCAAAAGCATTCAGTGAGATTTTCAGAGTGTCTTTAAAGCGTTTCCTCTGGCCGCCTTGGGAGCGTTTACCACAACGCAGTTCGCTGTAAAAAAATTCGTTTAGGGAGCCTGTGATCTGGCATGCGAGTCAAGTGACCAGCCCAGCGAATCTGATTCTTCATCAGTATAGTGTGGATACTGGGCATGGATGCTCTTTCTAGGACTTCAGTGTCTGGAATCTTGTCTTGCCATTTAATCTTCAGTAGCTTCCTTAGGTAGACTGTGTGGAAGTGGTTTAATTTGCTAGCGTGTCGCTGATAAACAGTCCAGGTATCACAAGCGTATAGGGATTACGGAGAAAGCCGTTAAATCCTTCGCCTGAGAGCCGGCATGCTGATGTAATCATCCCAACAATGAGGCCAGGAACAGGTCACATGTTTTTATGCTGGCGACTGACTGACTTTACTTAACGTTTAGAGCTGTGACATGAAAACACAAACTGAGAAGTGATCGAGTTGGGAGAAATAAAAACAAGGGAATAGAAATTCCCAAAATGTTTTCGACATCATGAAATCAGAATTAACATCTAGAGAGATTAACAACGCATTATAACTGAGAGTTGTCAAATGTTACGTCTATTCAACATTACTATATGGCTGGGAGGCCTGGACAATGAACAAGAAATTAGAAAGTCAAATAGAGGCCCTGGAGATATGTGGAAATACAGAAGAATATGTCTTATTTTATGGAAACAAAAACAATCAAATATAGAGTTTCTAGAAAAAACCGGGAATGAAAAGAGAGGTGATGAAAGAAATAAAAAGAGGCAAGAGAAATATTTCGGCCACATTTAAAGACATACCACTTATTAAAAACCATACTGGAGGGTAAGATGGAAGGCAAAAGGTAGACAACGATACAAGTGGGACGATAGCATCAAGAAATGAACGAACAGCAGTCTAACAGAATGTACAAATCATGGCCAGAGACAGCAGTGGAGATTCATTGCAGTAAGCCTTCATTGTGGCGACGGCACCTGATTGACTGAGGGTCGGGACAAATAGGGAAGACGGACACAATATGGTACTTTATTACATTTGTTTCCGGGTAGAGTGCCGGCTCCGTGGCGAATGGGTTACGAACGGAGTTCGTAATCCGACATACCGCGTTCGAAACACAGCTGTGGGCGATTTGGCAGCAGAAGTTTGCGTTGGTTTTATGAAAATGGTATGAGTGCCGGTCTTTCAGAAAGCAATGGCTAACTACAGAAAGTAAAGTTGCCAAGAAATCACAAACAGCCAAAAAATTCTGGGGTTGACGTCCTGTAAAAGGATATGCAACTAACTATAACTGTGTACAGCAGGTACTCTAGGGATGCAGGTAATCACGGCGTGTTTACGTTATCTCTCGTCGTAATTTTATTTTGTATGCGTGTTTTGTTTTCCGTTTCCTTTAAATCTATACACACACACGCGCGCGCTAGCAGACACACATGTACACGCTAACATGTAAATACTAGTGTTAACGACCACTTACATAAATAAGCGTACGTACATGTATATATACATGCACATACACACATTTACGCGCACGGACATACACACATACCGATACACTCTCGCATACAATACACCCTCGCATACACACATACCTATACACTCTCGCATACACACATATCTATACCCTTTCGCATACACACGTACCTATACATTCTCACATACACACATACCAATATACACTCGCATACACACATATCTATACCCTTTCGCATACACACATACCTATACATTCTCGCATACACACATACCTATACACTATCACATACACACATACCTATACACTCTCACATACACACATACCTATACACTCTCACATACACACATACCTATACACCCTCGCATACACACATACCTATACACTCTCGCATACACAAATACCTATACACCCTCGCATACACACATACCTATACACTCTCACATACACACATACCTATACACTCTCGCATACACAAATACCTATACACTCTCACATATACACATATCTATACACCCTCGCATACACACATACCTATACATGCTCGCATGCACACAACATACCAATACCCTCTCGCATACACACATACCTATACCCTTTCGCATACACACATACTATACATTCTCGCATACACACATACCTATACACTCTCGCATACACATATACCTATATACCCTCGCATACACACATACCTATATACCCTCGCATACACACATACCAATATACCCTCGCATACACATATACCTATATACCCTCGCATAGTCACATACCAATATACCCTCGCATACACACATACCAATATACTCACACATACCTTCTGTACACACATACCTTCTGTACACACATACCTATACGCTGTTGTTGATACCATCACTCCATATTTTACGTGGTCTTCCCTTTGCTTCGTATCCATTATATTTCTTCAATGTGGCTCTTTGTGGCAGATGATTCCATGACATTTTTATGAGATGACCAAACCAAAATAAGTGCATGACTGGTTTCAGACCTAATCATCCTCTAATTTCCTCATTCCCAATTCTATCTCTCACAGTTACCCACGACGCTCTTCTAAAGCATCCCATCTCATGTAAACCGTGTTCTTGCAGATTGGTTTATATGACCAAACCATTTAATATGTTGTTCTGTAACGAAGTGCATGATTGGATATGATTGGTTTCAGATCTGGTCATCTGCTAGTTTCCCCATTCATAATTCTATCTCTCTTGGTTACTCCCGCAACTCTTCTAGGGCATCTAATCTCTGTTACAATTTTTCTTTGCAGACTAGTCTATACAAGTTATAGCGAGTCTAGCACCATATACCCAACACATCTAAGGCGTGTAAGGGGGAGGGAAATATCCTGTTTTATAGGAGTGTAAGGCGGGGAGATACCCACTTTTATAAGAGTGTAAGGCGGGGAGATACTCACTTTTATAGGAGTGTAAGGCGGGGAGATATCCACTTTTATAGGAGTGTAAGGCGGGGAGATATTTACTTTTGAAGGAGTGTAAGGCGGGGAGAAAAACACTTTTATAGGAGTGTAAGGCGGGGAGATATTTACTTTCGAGGAGTGTAAGGCGACTTTTATAGGAGTGTAAGGTGGGGAGATACCCACTTTTACAGGAGTGTAAATAGGGAGGGGATACCCACTTTATAATAGTGTAAGGCGGGGAGATACCCACTTTTATAGGAGTGTAAAGCGGGGAGATATTTACTTTTGAAGGAGTGTAAGGCGGGGAGATACACACTTTTATAGGAGTGTATGGCGGGGAGATATTTACTTTTGAAGGATTGTAAGGCGGACAGATACCCACTTTTATAGGAGTGTAAGGCGGGGAGATATACACTTTTATAGGAGTGGAAGGAAGGGAGATACTCACATTTATAGGAGTGTAAGGCGGGGAGATATCCACTTTTATAGGATTGTAAGGCGGGGAGATATTTGCTTATGAAGGAGTGTAAGGCGGGGAGATACCCACTTTTATAGGAGTGTAAGGCGGGGAGATATACACTTTTATAGGAGTGTAAGGCGGGGAGATATCCACTTTTATAGGAGTGTAAGGAGGGGAGATACTCACTTTTATTGGAGTATAAGGCGGGGAGATATCCACTTTTATAGGAGTGTAAGGCGGGGAGATACCCACTTTTATAGGAGTGTAAGGCGGGGAGATATCCACTGTTGTAGGAGTCCAAGTTGGGGAGATACCCATTTTTATAGGAGTGTAAGGCGGGGAGATATCCACTTTTATAGGAGTGTAAGGCGGGGAGATATTTACTTTTGAAGGATTGTAAGGCGGACAGATACCCACTTTTATAGGAGTGTAAGGCGGGGAGATATACACTTTTATAGGAGTGGAAGGAAGGGAGATACTCACATTTATAGGAGTGTAAGGCGGGGAGATATCCACTTTTATAGGATTGTAAGGCGGGGAGATATTTGCTTATGAAGGAGTGTAAGGCGGGGAGATACCCACTTTTATAGGAGTTTAAGGCGGGGAGATATCCACTTTTATAGGAGTGTAAGGCGGGGAGATATCCACTTTTATAGGAGTGTAAGGAGGGGAGATACTCACTTTTATTGGAGTGTAAGGCGGGGAGATATCCACTTTTATAGGAGTGTAAGGCGGGGAGATACCCACTTTTATAGGAGTGTAAGGCGGGGAGATATCCACTGTTGTAGGAGTCCAAGTTGGGGAGATACCCATTTTTATAGGAGTGTAAGGCGGGGAGATATCCACTTTTATAGGAGTGTAAGGCGGGGAGATACCCACTTTTATAGGAGTGTAAGGCGGGGAGATACCCACTTGTATAGGAGTGTATGGCGGGGAGATATTTACTTTTGAAGGAGTGCAAGGCGGGGAGATATCCACTTTCATAGGAGTGTAAGGCGGGGAAATATTTACTTTTGAGGGAGTGTAAGGCGAGGAGATATTTACTTTTGAGGAGTGTAAGGCGGGGAGATATTTACTTTTGAGGAGTGTAAGGCGGGGAGATATTTACTTTTGAGGAGTGTAAGGCGGGGAGATATTTACTTTTGAGGAGTGTAAGGCGGGGAGATACCCACTTTTATAGGAGTGTAAGGCGGGGAGATATCCACTTTTATAAGAGTGTAAGGCGGGTAGATATTTACTTTTGAAGGAGTGTAAGGCGGGGAGATACACACTTTTATAGGAGTGTAAAGGGGGAGGGGATACCCACTTTTATAGGAGTGTAAGGCGGGGAGATACCCACTTTTATAGGAGTGTAAGGTGGGGAGATATTTGCTTATGAAGGAGTGTAAGGTGGGGAGATATCCACTTTTATAGGAGTGTAAGGCGGGGAGATATCCACTTTTATAGGAGTGTAAGGCGGGGAGATATCCACTTTTATAGGAGTGTAAGGAGGGGAGATACTTACTTTTATAGGAGTGTAAGGCGGGGAGATATCCACTTTTATAGGAGTGTAAGGCGAGGAGATACCCACTTTTATAGGAGTGTAAGGCGGGGAGATATCCACTGTTGTAGGAGTCCAAGTTGGGGAGATACCTATTTTTATAGGAGTGTAAGGCGGGGAGATATCCACTTTTATAGGAGTGTAAGGCGGGGAGATACTCACTTTTATAGGAGTGTAAGGCGGGGAGATATTTACTTTTGAAGGAGTGTAAGGCGGGGAGATACCCACTTGTATAGGAGTGTATGGCGGGGAGATATTTACTTTTGAAGGAGTGTAAGGCGGGGAAATACCCACTTTTATAGGAGTGTAAGGCGGGGAGATATCCACTTTTATAGGAGTGTAAGGAGGGGAGATACTCACTTTTATTGGAGTATAAGGCGGGGAGATATCCACTTTTATAGGAGTGTAAGGCGGGGAGATACCCACTTTTATAGGAGTGTAAGGCGGGGAGATATCCACTTGTATAGGAGTGTAAGGCGGGGAGATATTTACTTTTGAAGGATTGTAAGGCGGACAGATACCCACTTTTATAGGAGTGTAAGGCGGGGAGATATACACTTTTATAGGAGTGGAAGGAAGGGAGATACTCACATTTATAGGAGTGTAAGGCGGGGAGATATCAACTTTTATAGGATTGTAAGGCGGGGAGATATTTGCTTATGAAGGAGTGTAAGGCGGGGAGATACACACTTTTATAGGAGTGTAAGGCGGGGAGATATTTACTTTTGAAGGATTGTAAGGCGGACAGATACCCACTTTTATAGGAGTGTAAGGCGGGGAGATATACACTTTTATAGGAGTGGAAGGAAGGGAGATACTCACATTTATAGGAGTGTAAGGCGGGGAGATATCCACTTTTATAGGATTGTAAGGCGGGGAGATATTTGCTTATGAAGGAGTGTAAGGCGGGGAGATACCCACTTTTATAGGAGTTTAAGGCGGGGAGATATCCACTTTTATAGGAGTGTAAGGCGGGGAGATATCCACTTTTATAGGAGTGTAAGGAGGGGAGATACTCACTTTTATTGGAGTGTAAGGCGGGGAGATATCCACTTTTATAGGAGTGTAAGGCGGGGAGATACCCACTTTTATAGGAGTGTAAGGCGGGGAGATATCCACTGTTGTAGGAGTCCAAGTTGGGGAGATACCCATTTTTATAGGAGTGTAAGGCGGGGAGATATCCACTTTTATAGGAGTGTAAGGCGGGGAGATACCCACTTTTATAGGAGTGTAAGGCGGGGAGATACCCACTTGTATAGGAGTGTATGGCGGGGAGATATTTACTTTTGAAGGAGTGCAAGGCGGGGAGATATCCACTTTCATAGGAGTGTAAGGAGGGGAAATATTTACTTTTGAGGGAATGTAAGGCGATGAGATATTTACTTTTGAGGAGTGTAAGGCGGGGAGATATTTACTTTTGAGGAGTGTAAGGCGGGGAGATATTTACTTTTGAGGAGTGTAAGGCGGGGAGATACCCACTTTTATAGGAGTGTAAGGCGGGGAGATATCCACTTTTATAAGAGTGTAAGGCGGGTAGATATTTAATTTTGAAGGAGTGTAAGGCGGGGAGATACACACTTTTATAGGAGTGTAAAGGGGGAGGGGATACCCACTTTTATAGGAGTGTAAGGCGGGGAGATACCCACTTTTATAGGAGTGTAAGGTGGGGAGATATTTACTTTTGAAGGAGTGCAAGGCGGGGAGATATCCACTTTCATAGGAGTGTAAGGCGGGGAAATATTTACTTTTGAGGGAGTGTAAGGCGAGGAGATATTTACTTTTGAGGAGTGTAAGGCGGGGAGATATTTACTTTTGAGGAGTGTAAGGCGTGGAGATATTTACTTTTGAGGAGTGTAAGGCGGGGAGATATTTACTTTTGAGGAGTGTAAGGCGGGGAGATACCCACTTTTATAGGAGTGTAAGGCGGGGAGATATCCACTTTTATAAGAGTGTAAGGCGGGTAGATATTTACTTTTGAAGGAGTGTAAGGCGGGGAGATACACACTTTTATAGGAGTGTAAAGGGGGAGGGGATACCCACTTTTATAGGAGTGTAAGGCGGGGAGATACCCACTTTTATAGGAGTGTAAGGTGGGGAGATATTTGCTTATGAAGGAGTGTAAGGTGGGGAGATATCCACTTTTATAGGAGTGTAAGGCGGGGAGATATCCACTTTTATAGGAGTGTAAGGCGGGGAGATATCCACTTTTATAGGAGTGTAAGGAGGGGAGATACTTACTTTTATAGGAGTGTAAGGCGGGGAGATATCCACTTTTATATGAGTGTAAGGCGAGGAGATACCCACTTTTATAGGAGTGTAAGGCGGGGAGATATCCACTGTTGTAGGAGTCCAAGTTGGGGAGATACCTATTTTTATAGGAGTGTAAGGCGGGGAGATATCCACTTTTATAGGAGTGTAAGGCGGGGAGATACTCACTTTTATAGGAGTGTAAGGCGGGGAGATATTTACTTTTGAAGGAGTGTAAGGCGGGGAGATACCCACTTGTATAGGAGTGTATGGCGGGGAGATATTTACTTTTGAAGGAGTGTAAGGCGGGGAAATACCCACTTTTATAGGAGTGTAAGGCGGGGAGATATACACTTTTATAGGAGTGTAAGGCGGGGAGATATCCACTTTTATAGGAGTGTAAGGAGGGGAGATACTCACTTTTATTGGAGTATAAGGCGGGGAGATATCCACTTTTATAGGAGTGTAAGGCGGGGAGATACCCACTTTTATAGGAGTGTAAGGCGGGGAGATATCCACTGTTGTAGGAGTCCAAGTTGGGGAGATACCCATTTTTATAGGAGTGTAAGGCGGGGAGATATCCACTTGTATAGGAGTGTAAGGCTGGGAGATATTTACTTTTGAAGGATTGTAAGGCGGACAGATACCCACTTTTATAGGAGTGTAAGGCGGGGAGATATACACTTTTATAGGAGTGGAAGGAAGGGAGATACTCACATTTATAGGAGTGTAAGGCGGGGAGATATCCTCTTTTATAGGATTGTAAGGCGGGGAGATATTTGCTTATGAAGGAGTGTAAGGCGGGGAGATACCCACTTTTATAGGAGTTTAAGGCGGGGAGATATCCACTTTTATAGGAGTGTAAGGCGGGGAGATATCCACTTTTATAGGAGTGTAAGGAGGGGAGATACTCACTTTTATTGGAGTGTAAGGCGGGGAGATATCCACTTTTATAGGAGTGTAAGGCGGGGAGATACCCACTTTTATAGGAGTGTAAGGCGGGGAGATATCCACTGTTGTAGGAGTCCAAGTTGGGGAGATACCCATTTTTATAGGAGTGTAAGGCGGGGAGATATCCACTTTTATAGGAGTGTAAGGCGGGGAGATACCCACTTTTATAGGAGTGTAAGGCGGGGAGATACCCACTTGTATAGGAGTGTATGGCGGGGAGATATTTACTTTTGAAGGAGTGCAAGGCGGGGAGATATCCACTTTCATAGGAGTGTAAGGAGGGGAAATATTTACTTTTGAGGGAATGTAAGGCGATGAGATATTTACTTTTGAGGAGTGTAAGGCGGGGAGATATTTACTTTTGAGGAGTGTAAGGCGGGGAGATATTTACTTTTGAGGAGTGTAAGGCGGGGAGATACCCACTTTTATAGGAGTGTAAGGCGGGGAGATATCCACTTTTATAAGAGTGTAAGGCGGGTAGATATTTACTTTTGAAGGAGTGTAAGGCGGGGAGATACACACTTTTATAGGAGTGTAAAGGGGGAGGGGATACCCACTTTTATAGGAGTGTAAGGCGGGGAGATACCCACTTTTATAGGAGTGTAAGGTGGGGAGATATTTGCTTATGAAGGAGTGTAAGGTGGGGAGATATCCACTTTTATAGGAGTGTAAGGCGGGGAGATATCCACTTTTATAGGAGTGTAAGGCGGGGAGATATCCACTTTTATATGAGTGTAAGGAGGGGAGATACTCACTTTTATAGGAGTGTAAGGCGGGGAGATATCCACTTTTATAGCAGTGTAAGGCGAGGAGATACCCACTTTTATAGGAGTGTAAGGCGGGGAGATATCCACTGTTGTAGGAGTCCAAGTTGGGGAGATACCTATTTTTATAGGAGTGTAAGGCGGGGAGATATCCACTTTTATAGGAGTGTAAGGCGGGGAGATACTCACTTTTATAGGAGTGTAAGGCGGGGAGATATTTACTTTTGAAGGAGTGTAAGGCGGGGAGATACCCACTTGTATAGGAGTGTATGGCGGGGAGATATTTACTTTTGAAGGAGTGTAAGGCGGGGAGATATCCACTTTCATAGGAGTGTAAGGCGGGGAGATATTTACTTTTGAAGGTGTGTAAGGCGAGGAGATATTTACTTTTGAGGAGTGTAAGGCTGGGAAATACCCACATTTATAGGAGTGTAAGGCGGGGAGATATTTACTTTTGAGGAGTGTAAAGCGGGGAGATACCCACTTTTATAGGAGTGTAAGGCGGGGAGATACCCACTTTTATAGGAGTGCAAGGTGGGGAGATATTTACTTTTGAGGAGCGTAAGGCGGGGAGATACCCACTTTTATAGGAGTGTAAGGTGGGGAGATATTTACTTTTGAGGAGCGTAAGGCGGGGAGATATCCACTTTTATAGGAGTGTAAGGTGGGGAGATACCCACTTTTATAGGAGTGTAAGGCGGGGAGATACTCACTTTTATAGGAGTGTAATGCGGGGAGATATCCACTGTTGTAGGAATTCAAGGCGGGGAGATACCCACTTTTATAAGAGTGTAAGTCGGGGAGATATCTACTTTTATAGGAGCGTAAGGCGGGGAGATACCCACTTTTATAGGAGTGTAAGGCGGGGAGATATCCACTTTTATAGGAGTGTAAGGCGGAGAGATATTTACTTTTGAAGGAGTGTAAGGTGGTGAGATACCCACTTTGATAGGAGTGTAAGGCGGGGAGATATCTACTTTTATAGGAGCGTAAGGCGGGGGGATACCCACTTATATAGGAGTGTAAAGCGGGGAGATATCCACTTTTATAAGAGTGAAAGGCGGAGAGATATTTACTTTTGAAGGAGTGTAAGGCGGTGAGATACACACTTTTATAGGAGTGTAAGGCGGGGCGATATTTACTTTTGAAGGAGTGTAAGGCGGAAGGCGGGGAGATACACACTTTTATAGGAGTGTAAGGTGGGGAGATACACACTTTTATAGGAGTGTAAGGCGGGGAGATACACACTTTTATAGGAGTGTAAAGCGGGGAGATACACACTTTTATAGGAGTGTAAAGCGGGGAATTATCCACTTTTATAGGAGTGTAAGGTGGGGAGATACACACTTTTATATGAGTGTAAGGCGGAGAGATAGTTACTTTTGAAGGAGTGTAAGGCGGAGAGATACACACTTTTATAGGAGTGTAAGGCGGGGAGATATTTACCTTTTGAAGGAGTGTAAGGCCGGGGAGATACACACTTTTATAGGAGTGTAAAGCGTTGAATTATCCACTTTTATAGGAGTGTAAGGTGTAGAGATACCCACTTTTATAGGAGTGTAAAAAAAGGGGGGGGGGATATCCACATTTATAGGAGTGTAAGGCGGGGAGATATTTACATTTGAAGGAGTATAAGGCGAGAAGATACCCACTTTTATAGGAGTATAAAGCGGGGAGATACACACTTTTATACGAGTGTAAGGCGGGGATATATCCACATTTATAGGAGTGTAAGCTGGGGATATATCCACATTTATAGGAGTGTAATGCGGGGAGATACCCACTTTTATAGGAGTGTAAAGCGGGGAGATACCCACTTTTATAGGAGTGTAAGGCGGGCAGATATCCACTTTTATAGGAGTGTAAGGTGGGGATATATCCACATTTATAGGCGTGTACTGCGGGGAGATACCCACTTTTATAGGAGTGTAAGGCGGGGATATATCCACATTTATAGGAGTCTAAGGCGGGGAGATATTTACTTTTGAGGAGTGTAAGGCGGGGAGATACCCACTTTTATAGGAGTGTAAGGCGGGGAGATCCTCACTTTTATAGGAGTGTAAGGTGGGGAGATATTTACTTTTGAGGAGTGTAAAGCGGGGAGATACCCACTTTTATAGGAGTGTAAGGTGGGGAGATATTTACTTTTGAGGAGTGTAAGGCGGGGAGATACCCACTTTTATAGGAGTATAGGGCGGGAAGATGTCCATTGTGTAGGAGTCTAAGGCGATGACATACATACCCACTTTTATAGGAGTGTAAAGGGGGGCGGGGGGGGGGGAACCCACTTTTTATTGGAGTGAAAGGCGGGGAGATACCCACTTTTACAGGAGTGATAGGAGTGTTATTATGAGAAGAAATTACTTGGAGAACTTAGTGACAACTGGCAAGATCGAAGGGAAGAGACCAAGGGGAAGACCGAGAAGTAAATACCTGGATGGCTTGGCCACGTGGCATGGTCGAGACAGGAACACGGAACTGACCTACGACTCCGGTGATCGAGTGAGATGGCAGAACATGACCGCCCACGCTTATCGGCATGGCACATGCTGGATGGATAGGAGAGAGAGAGAGAGAGAGAAAGAGAGAGAGAAAGAGAGAGAGATGAGACAGAGTGATATACAGACAGAAGAGAGACAGAGAAATAACTAGAGAGACCTAGAGAGATAGGCAGAAAGACACACAGAATCAGCGAGACAGGGAGACAAAGAGAGAGAGAGAGAGAGAGAGAGAGAGAGAGAGAGAGAGAGAGCAGAGGCAGACAAAGAATAGGGAGGGGAGAGAGAGGGAGATAGCGAGAGAGCGAGATTAAGAGCGACGGAGAGAGAGAGGAGAGACGAGAGAGAGGGGAAAGGAGAATGGGGAGCGAGAGAGAGAGCGAGAGAGAGAGAGGGGGGGGGGGAGAGAACGAGAGCTAGCAAGCACCAAAAGTAAAAGCGTTCCATTTTCCATGGCCGACAATAGAGCAAGGGTTTCAGCGGTAATAAAGGTTCAGAGGCCATCTAGTGGCTGAAAGTGTTGCTTGGGTGTGAAATGCTAAGGTCGTCAAGTTACAGGGTCATGGCTGCGTGATAATGTTTTGTAGGAGCGACTAGGCAACGACCTTACTTTGACATGAATCCAGTGACCCGGTTTATGTAAATCGTATAGACAATTTCAGAGGCGTAGCTACTGATCCTACTAATCTTTCTCTTCCTCCTTTCCCCTCCTCCTCCAATAACATCATTATTTAGTGCTATTGCTCCCCATCCTCCTCCTCCTTAAACAACAACAACTACTACTACTACTACTACTACTACTACTACTACTACTACTACTACTACTACTGCTGCTGCTGCTGCTGCTGCTGCTGCTGCTGCTGCTGCTGCTGCTACTACTACTACCGCATCTGCCGCTGTTGTAGTTACTGCTACTGCCACCACCACCCCCACCACCACCACTACTACTACTACTACTACTACTACTACTACTACTACTACTACTACTACTACTACTACTACTACTACTACTATTACTACTACTACTACTACTACTACTACTACTACTACTACTACTACTACTACTACTACTACTACTACTACTACTATTACTACTACTACTACTACTACTACTACTACTACTACTACTACTACTACTACTACTGCTGCTGCTGCTACTACTACTGCTACTACTGCAACTACTACTACAGTAGTAAAATGTAATACTACCAATATTAAAAACAACTATCTCGTACCACCACCACCAGCACTACTACTACTACTACTACTACTACTACTACTACTACTACTACTACTACTACTACTACTACTACTACTACTACTACTACTACTACTACTACTACTACTAATGATGATACTACTACTACTACTACTACTACTACTACTACTACTAATGATACTACTACTACTACTACTACTACTACTACTACTACTACTACTACTACTACTACTACTACTATTACTACTACTACTACTACTACTAATTATGATACTACTACTACTACTACTACTACTACTACTACTACTACTACTACTACTGCTGCTGCTGCTGCTACTACTGCTACTACTGCAACTACTACTACAGTAGTAAAATGTAATACTACCAATATTAAAAACAACTATCTCGTACCACCACCACCACCACCACCACTACTACTTCTACTACTACTACTACTACTACTACTACTACTACTACTACTACTACTACTACTACTACTACTACTACTACTACTACTAATGATGATACTACTACTACTACTACTACTACTACTACTACTAC
The DNA here is from genome assembly GCA_963921405.1 of Cepaea hortensis. Classification (NCBI taxonomy): domain Eukaryota; kingdom Metazoa; phylum Mollusca; class Gastropoda; order Stylommatophora; family Helicidae; genus Cepaea; species Cepaea hortensis. The sequence goes on from OY992876.1 coordinate 277,361,093, forward strand.
TAATGATGATACTACTACTACTACTACTACTACTACTACTACTACTACTACTACTACTACTACTACTACTACTACTACTACTACTACTACTACTACCACCACCACCACCATCACTACTGCCAAAACTACTATTAAAACTACCATTACTACTACTACTACTACTACTACTACTACTACTACTACTACTACTACTACTGCTGCTACTGCTACTACTACTACTACTACTACTACTACTACTACTACTACTACTACTACTACTACTACTAACGCCACCACCATCACTACTGCCGAAACTACTATTAAAACTACTACTACTACTACTACTACTACTACTACTACTACTACTACTACTACTACTACTACTACTACTACTATACTACTACACTATATACTGACGTTATTTTACATTATTACACAATCACATTTCACTTTCATCGTTAACCAAAGCTGAAAATAAACCTGGACTCTACTTTTTACACGAAGTCACCATGTCGCATTCATCATGCTCCCCAAGAATTGACACTTCACCAAATGACACCTCTCTCTTTTGACACCAACAGAAAGTGCACTATGTGCCAACGGCATTGATGTAAGTTATGAGGCCATTAATTCAAGCTGTGAATGTCAATTATAGTAAAGGTTATGCGATGTGTTTTGTGAATAAGTGAACCCTTAAAGCAGACATGTCACTGAACTCGCAGACTGTTGCTGGTAAAAACGGAGTAACGCCCTTGTGTTTTTGGCGTCCATGAGGGAAGTAACAGATCTTATGTATTTAGCGTCCGTTATGGAAGCAACAAATGCTAACACTGTAACCCTCCATGTATGTCGTGAGATTCCACTAAGGAGGGCTGGGGTTAGATTTGCTACGTCATCATATAGACAATTTTTCTACAAAAGAGAACATATCATGAACAGAAGCTATGTGGGGCTTGAGGTATGTTTGTTGAGTGCATTCGCTCCATTGGGAACAGAAGAAGAAGAGTAGAGGGAGGGGAAAGATGAAGGAGAACAGGAGGAGGAGGAAGAAGGAGGGGAGGATGAAGGAAGAGAAACTAGGACATTGAGAAGAAAAAGAGGAGGAGGAGGAGGAAAAAGGAGAGGAAGGAGGAGAAATAAGTTAAAGGAGGAGAACGAACGAACGAACGAACAGACTTTATTTTCAAAGGGTAACAAATTGGGCACGCAGGCCCGTCTTACATTCGGCCTTTCCAATCACTCATCTTTCTTTCATCCACTTCTTTCAGAAGGGAATAGGAGGAGGGGAGAAGGAGGAGGGGAGAAGTAGGAGAGGGAATGAGGAGAAACTAGGACAAGGAGTGAACAGAAGAATCAGAATCAGAAGAAGAGGAGAAGGAGAAAGAGTAGGTGGAGGCGAAATAAACAGAAGATGGAGAAAGAGAAGGACGAAGAATAGGAGGGAAAGAAGGGCGAGGAGAAAGAAGAAGAAGAAGGAGGGGTGAAGAAGAAAAAAGAAAAAGAAATGCAGGAGAAGGTGAAGCAACAGGAAAAGGAGATGGGGAGGAGGAGGAGGAGGAGGAGAATTAATAATAATAATAATAATAATAATAATAATAATAAGAAGAAGAAGAAGAAGAAGAAGAAGAAGAAGAAGAAGAAGCTGCAAAGCTTGTTTAGCTTTATTAGAAAAGACAATGGCATGTTCTTTACGTGACGTCACAATCAACCCCAACATCTTTGGTGGTTTATGATTTACTAAACCAGTTTTACGTCCAGTAGTTTGCCATCGCATTCTGAACAACCACAGCCCACACCTTGAAAATCAACGCAAGGCGTTCTGCTTATAAATTTTCTGCGTCTGATTTCGAGTCCTCGACTTGCTATGTCGGGGAATTGTGAAACGCGTTTATTGCCCTTAAATCACAGCGTCGGCATTAGCTTAACTAGAACACAGTCACAAATGACAAAATGGACGTTGCGGCCAATGCTTTATTCAGCATGTAAACAATAAATAGATACTGATGCAACTAAATAAATATGCAAAGCTGACATGCCTCTGTCATCTGTACATTTCCTTTATGTATAGGGTTTATTTTTAATTAATGTGCAGTGTTTGAACATATTGCCGGTTCAAGTTGTGTATTCACCCTCTGTAAAGTTCATGCAACATAATAGGTAAATACAAAACTTGGAAAGGCAATATTTTCAAACTCTGCACAGTCATTGAAAATACACCCTACAAGACCTTGCAGGTGCAGTCCAATGAAAGCACGCTGGCAACATTTTCAATTTTTTTTTTTTTTTTTTGCGCGCGACTCGCTTTGAATTCAAGCGTAGTCCATACACCCTACTTATAATAGCACTGGACTTAATTTTTCATGTGAATTAGCTTTCCCTAATACCAGTGTCCCTCGCCATCAGGCGAACCTACTCCGACTTCAGAGGTACTTGTAATTTACGTCCACAAGTCAAGTACGATAGGTCAACATTTTAGTCCAACTGGCCGGTGTAGGGATTAAACCCCCTACCTCTGCATCAACACAACGGATGTTTAGGAACAAGAGCTCTAATCCATTCGCCCGTGCTGATCTCCACGCTGGCAATGTCATGTCATGTATTCACAGTGGGACATCGTCAAGCGAGGCTTGATTTTCAAAGCTCATCGACAGCTCCAACTGGCCACGCACCCGCTGAAGTTCTCCAACATTGAAGAGATGTTCACGTTGTATGACTCGGATTTGTTCACCTTACCAACGGTCAGTTCGTGGCATACTTTACCGTGTCTTCATCATCATTATCATCATCGTTCATCATCATTATCATCATTAGTATCATCATCATCACGACCACCAAAATCATCGTCGTCATCACCACCATCATCTTCGTCATTACCATCATCATTTTCATCACCACCGTCATCTTCGTCGTCACCACCATCATCGTCGTACCATTTTAAGTTAGTTGCATATCCTCTACAGGACGTTTGCAGTCAACACCAGCAGTTTTTGCTGTTATTGATGTCTTGGCAAGTTTACGTTCAATACTTTGCCATTGCTGTCTGAACGATCGGCACCCACACCATTTCGTAAAATGCCAGTGCAACGCGGTCTGCTCCCAAATCGCGCGCAGCTGTGTTTCGAACGCCGGTATGCGGGATCACAAACAGCTTCCGTAACGCCTTCGCCACGGAGAGGGCTCTAAGTAACATTCAATCAATCAATCATGTGCCATGCGGGAAAGCGTGGGCGCTCATGACTCGCCATTTCACTCGATCACAAGTGTCGTGGATTAGCTCAGTGTTCTTGTCTCGTCCATGCCATGTGGCCAAGCCATCCAGACATTTTCCTCTCGGTCTTCCTCTTGATCTGTTCCCTTCGATCTTGCCAGTTGTCACTAAGTTCTCTAATCCATGTCTTCTCATAACATGTCGAAAATTTTTTTGACTATCTACGTCTAATTTCTCTAATCAGTCTACGATGTTCATTTGTCTCCTGTAGTACTTGGCCATTGGTTTTTCTATTTGTCCATGGTATTCTTTGCATTTTCCTCAGAAACCACATTTCTGCAGCCATCAGATGTTTTTCAGCTTGTTCAAGTTTCACATCCATACAAAAGTACAGGCTCTATGTATCCCCTCAACACTCTTTTTCTTGTTTCAACTGACATCTTGTTATTGGTCAGAATGTGTTTCATCTTGCTAAAGGCTACTTTCGCCATGGCAATTCTTGTTCTAATCTCTTCAAGGCATCTCCCATCAGATGTTATGACTGTTCAGAGATAATTGTACCGATTCACTTGTTGAAGAATATTCCCACTTACTTGTAAATTACATTGTGGTACGTCGTTCTTCCTAGTGACGACCGTAAAATGTGTCTTTTTACAATTTAATTCAAACCCTAGTTGCTCACTGTGTACAACAACCGCGTCTACTAACTGTTGCAGATCCTGCGTATTGTCTACAATCAATACTGTATCATCTGTATATCTAATGTTATTGATGTTTCTTCCTCCAATGCTGACTCCATTTATATCTTCTACATTTCTGAAAATATTTTCACTGTACAGGGAAAAAAGATCTGGAGACATTACACATCCCTGCCTAACACCTCTCTTAATTGGCTGATATTGACCTACTTCATTATCAATCATTATGGCAGCTTGTTGTTTCCAATATATGTTTTTTATAAGTGTAATGTCTTTCCCATCAATTTGTAGATCTGCAAGCATATCCACCATGTTGACATGTCTAACTCTATCAAAAGCCTTTGTGTAGTCAATAAAGCAAAGATGTATATCCTTGTTTACTTCTATAGCACGTTAAATAACTGTTCGCACTATATACACAGCATTTACTGTACCCTTTCCTTCCACAAACCCACATTGTGCTTCCAATATTTCAGGTTGTAATTTCTTCCTCACTCTTTGCGTGATAATTCTTAGAAAAATCTTTGTGATGTGACTCATTATACTACTAATTGTTCTGTGTTGATCACATTCCAAGGCTCCTGATTTCTTTGGGATTGCAATAAATACAGAGTTACATAATTCAGAAGGTATATCTCCAGTATCATATAATGTGTTCAGCAGTCTGGTGACTTGATCTAGTCCATATTCTTCTAAAGCTTTAATAATTTATGTTGTGATGATATCTGCACCGGGGGACTTGCCAGCTTTCATATGCTTAAGAACATTTCGAACCTCCATCTTCAAAATTGGCGGTCCTTCATTATTAAATCTAATATCATACTGTTCCTCTCTGTTATCCTCATAAAGGTTTTTCACATAATCTGCCAATACATATATAATCTGATCTTTTTCTATTATGATTTTGCCATCTTTAGTTTTTAGACAGCCTGTTGATGTACTTGTTCTTCTATGAGTAAGTTCCTGAATTCTTTTGTGCACTAATTTGGTATTTTGACTGTTGTGTTGGTTTTCAATTCCTAAGCACTTTTCCTCAAGACATGCTTCTTTTGCCTCCTTACATAATATTCTGACTTGTCTGTGAATTTCTTCATATTTGGCAGAATTATTTTTGTTGTGTCTTCTTGTTTCCATGAGGTGTAAAATTTCTTCAGTCATACATTTCTTACGACCCACCTTCCTTAATTTTGGAATAGTTGTTTCTGCAGCCAAACTGATTGAATTCTTCAACATTTCCCATTGATCATCCATATCCTGGAATAGGATCTCTAGATCAGACAATATATCAAATCTGTTCTGTACTTCTATGTTGAATTTGTTTGTATTTCCTTGTCATTACTCAATGTACACAAATCATATTTAGTGTTTCCTGTTATATACTTTGAGGGCAGCCGGCAGATATTTGTTGGTTATGGTCTCAAGTTTCGTGACGGCAGGCAGAGGATCTCTTTCGAGAGACAATGGTTGCGGTCATCCTGGCCAGTATGGTCACTGCCATAGAGGAAAGCAACGACAAACTACCTCTTTAAAAGTGCCTAGTACATTATGATCACTGGTGACCGAGTTAAATGGAGAGTCAAGACCGCCCATGTTTTCCGGCATGGTACATGATTGATTGATTGATTGATTGATTGTTATATACTTGATGTTCTTCAACTTTATCCTCAATGTTCCTGTAAGTAATCTGTGGTCACTATAACAATCAGCACTGGGAACTGTTTTTGCTATTGTTAACTCGTTTCTAAATCTTCTGCTAATCAGAATGTAGTCAATCTGGTTTCTAATCCTGTTATCAGGACTCCCTCATGTCCATAATCTTCTAGGGTGTTGCTTAAACCACGTGTTTCCCATAATAATTTCCTGTTCTTTTGCCCACTCTACGAGTCTGTATCCTCTTTCATTTCTCTTTCCTAAAACATAGTTTCCTATGTGTATCTATCACCTTGATTTCCTACGTTTGCATTGAAGTCCCCTAATATGATGTTTATTTCTGAATTTTTACATTTCTTTATAACATTCCTCTACACTATCTTCACTGGATTCTCCTGTTGGGGCATATACTTGAATAACATTTATGCTAAAAGGTCTGCCACTTAATTAAACTAGTAGAACTCTGCCCAATATCCTTGAACAGACTTTGATGTTTTCCGGTCCAAAATAATTGCTACTCCCCTTTGTCGATCTTTACCTCCAGAATAAATAATCTTAGCATCTTCATCTATCTTGATGCCTGCTCCTGTCCATCTCGTTTCGCACATCCCTAAAATATTATTTTTTTCTCTTCCCAGTTCTTGTTTTATGTTCTTTAATATGTCGTCGTCGTTTAACGTAATAACATTCCATATTGCTAATTTTAATGTCTCTGTCCTTGTCTTGCGGTGATCAGTCTTTAGGCGAATCATAATGTACTAGGCACTTTTAAAGAGGTAGTTTGTCGTTGCTTTCCTCTATGGCAGTTACCATACTGGTCAGGTGACCGCAACCATTGTCTCTCGAAAGAGATCCTCTGCCTGCCGTCGCGAAACTTGAGACCATAACCAACAAATATCTGTCATCTGCACTCAAAGTTTCATCTACCACCTGCCTTCCGTGGCTTCTTTTGAACACTTCCAATAAACGAATACGAAATGACACCACATAATCCTCAGGAAAACACTAAACAGCGTAAAACACTAAACAGCGTAAACACTAAACAGCGTCTCTCGAAGAATAAACGCATCAGATTGTCGCCATTGTTTTACCGGAAGTAACATTAGTACTTAAATATTTCTATCGATTCTCTCTATAAGGGTGCTGTGTTAACGGCGCAGAGACGCTTACGTGCCTGCCCACTGGTCTTACGTTCAAATCCACATTGTGGCCAATTTTAATATTTACTTGGACTTCCAGGTCAAGTCACACTTAAATGGATACCACAGTATGTCTTAGGAGGTAAAGTCGACTGGCATGGTACTGACCCACTGACCCACATCATCCACCGAATATCTATTCGTCTGCAAAACTGTGGGTCTAGTACCATATGTAAAGTGGGCCTTAGGGCAAGAAAATAGGTCCTTTACTGAGCTTTCCTTTTGCCACTGTATAGCTGAAGTATTTTACTGTTGCTATTTTGTAGGATACTGATTCGTGGGACAGTGATGCTCGTTTTGGCATGCAGCGATTGGTCGGCCTGAACCATTCTATGGTCACACTTGTTAAGGAGATCCCAGCAAAGTAAGTTTATTCTACACTTGTTAAGGAGATCCCAGCAAAGTAAGTTTATTCTACACTTGTTAAGGAGATCCCAGCAAAGTAAGTTTATTCTGTAGTTGTAATATTTGTTCCGCTGTGCTCATGATGTGCTACAGTACCGCACAGTGTCAGTAAAGGGGGTGGGGTGTGCTCATCTTTGGTGCTTGTCAAAAGTGGGGTGGCTATCTTTAAACCGTTCTTATGACGTCACCCTGTTCATTTGCAGTGGGTATGTGAAGTGTAAGAAACATCGCATTTTGTAAGTGCAAGGAGGAATGGATAACTATCTTTCTCTCCCATAATGAACGTCAAGGAATCGCTATGGCGAATGTAGTCTTTTGCAAAATGGAAAACATACTGACTAATAAAACGTTGTCAATTGCAACGAGAAAAAGAGTGTTGAAGTGCTACATAGAACCTGTACTTTTGTATGGATGTGAAGCGTAGACAATTAGCGGAGAAGCCGAATAATAGCAGTGAAAATGTGGTTTATTAGGAAACTGCAAGAATACCACTGACAGATAGAAACATCAATGAGCAAGTCCTAGAAGAGGCAAATGAAAACAGTAAACTGATTAGAGAAATTAGACATAGACAGTCACATAGTTTTGGGCACGTTATGACAAGAAATAAACTATAGAAGTTGGTGACAACTGGCAAGATTTAGGGGAAAAGAACAAGGGGAAGGCAGAGAAAGAAGTAAATATCTGGATGACTTGACAACAAGGCATGGTCGTTATAAGAACACACGAAAGTGTGTGGATTGGAACTAGAGCTAGAATTCCATCGCACAATGCCTGGGCTTGGATTCAGAGAACATGTATTGCCTATGCAGCATCATTCCTCTCTCGGCCTTGCCTTGCTTTGTCCAGAGGAAAGGATGACCAGTACGTCTGGAACAAGGTATGCTGCAGATGCTGCCGGCTCAGCATCAAACCTCCAAGAGCAGAAGTGAGTAGCGGTCAGGCCCTCACATCCGGGGGATTCGGCTTAGAGGCGTTCAGCCACATCCCTCAACTGAGTGCTTCAAATCAAGTGTCTGGACCTGTATGAGAGTGTACTACTGTCAGTCTCCCTCCTGACCAAGTGTCTGGACCTATACAAGCGTGTACTACTGTCAAACTCCGCGCCTGACACTGTCTTCAGTGATGATCACGCGACCACTGAGATTCCGCCTGCATTAGATATTGCTCGTCTATGTTGCGAGCAAATCTCCATTGCAGACTACTGAATAAGTAAAGAAACGATACAAGTAGTGGTATTTCAATTGCGCTTGCGCTCCCACCTATGCTATACCCTTCATGTGTCTTCAGAAAGTCGGACTAGAGTCAAGCTCAACATGAAGGGCAGTAAAATATGCATAAGACATTTCTTGATGGGTTTGGCAGAGTCCATCTCCTGTGGGTGCAATCCACATGGATGATGATGCTGTATGACCGTATGAAAACTACACGTCAACCAAATTTACTTATTTCACTATTTTGACCTCATGAAAGCTGCCCAGTCAACAAATGCCAGTAAGCTGTCAGGTGTGTCAGCTAAGTTTACTTATTTCGTTGGCTTTCAGATTCCCTGTGACAGACGAGCTTGTGAAGCCATTTTTAGAAGGCAACACCATCCAGGAGGCAATTAAGAAAAATAAGCTGTTTATTTGTGACCATGATTTGTTGGAAGGAATCCCAACCAAGGAAGGGTTTGTGGTGAGTTTTGAATGACTCTTTTATTCTAGACTATTCATTGACCACGAACTAAACAAGCATGCAAACTCAAAATTGAGATATTTAAAAAAAAAAACAACTGCATACTAGATGGCACCATCTATAGTACCTCGATAGCACTACAGATTGTGTTCAAGATATTATCACATACTGTGCCCAAGATAGTATCACATACTGTGCCCTAGATAGTATCACATACTGTATCCTAGATGGTATCACATATTGTGCCCTAGATAGTATCACAGACAGTGCCCTAGATAATATCACATACTGTACCCTAGATAGTATAACAAATTGTACCATAGATAGTATAACAAATTGTACTCTAGATAGTATAACAAATTGTACCCTAGATAGTATAACAGATTGTGCCCTAGATAGTATAACAAATTGTACCCTAGATAGTATAACAAATTGTACCCTAGATAGTATAACAAAATGTATCCTATACAGTATAACAAATTGTATCCTAGACAGTATAACAAATTGTACGCTAGATAGTATAACAAATTGTACCCTAGATAGTATAGCAAATTGTAGCCTAGATAGTATCACATATTGTAGCCTAGATAGTATGAAAGATTGTAGCCTAGATAGTATCACATATTGTAGCCTAGATAGAATCACAGATTGTAACCTAGATAGTATAACAAATTGTAGCCTAGATAGTATCACATATTGTAGCCTAGATAGAATCACAGATTGTAGCCTAGATAGTATAACAAATTGTAGCCTAGATAGTATAACATATTATAGCCTAGATAGTATCACAGATTGTAGCCTAGATAGTATCACAGATTGTAGCCTAGATAGTATCACAGATTGTAGCCTAGACAGTATCACAGATTGTAGCCTAGATAGTATCACAGATTGTAGCCTAGATAGTATCACAAATTGTAGCCTAGATAGTATCACAGATTGTAGCCTAGACAGTATCACAGATTTTAGCCTAGATAGTATCACAGATTGTAGCCTAGATAGTATCACAAATTGTAGCATAGATAGTATCACAGATTGTAGCCTAGATAGTATAACAAATTGTAGCCTAGATAGTATCACAGATTGTAGCCTAGATAGTATCACATATTGTAGCCTATATAGTATCACAGATTGTAGCCTAGATAGTATCACAGATTGTAGCCTAGATAGTATCACAGATTGTAGCCTAGATAGTATCACAGATTGTAGCCTAGATAGTGACACAGATTGTAGCCTAGACAGTATCACAGATTGTAGCCTAGATAGTATCACAGATTGCAGCCTAGATAGTATCACAGATTGTAGCCTAGATAGTATCACAGATTGTAGCCTAGATAGTATCACAGATTGTAGCTTAGATAGTATCACAGATTGTAGCCTATATAGTATCACAGATTGTAGCCTAGATAGTATCATAGTTTGTAGCCTAGATAGTATCACAGATTGTAGCCTAGAGAGTATCACAGATTGTAGCCTAGACAGTATCACAGATTGTAGCCTTGATAGTATCACAGATTGTAGCCTAGATAGTATCACAGATTGTAGTCTAGATATTATCACAGATTGTAGCCTAGGTAGTATCACAGATTGTAGCCTAGGTAGTATCACAGATTGTAGCCTAGATAGTGTCACAGATTTTAGCCTAGATAGTATCACAGATTGTAGCCTATATATTGTCATAGATTGTAGCCTAGACAGTATAACAGATTGTAGTATCACAAATTGTAGCCTAGATAGTATCACAGATTGTAGCCTAGATAGTATCACAGATTGTAGCATAGATAGTATCACAGATTGTAGCCTAGATAGTATCACAGATTGTAGCCTAGACAGATATCACAGATTGTAGCCTAGATAGTATCACAGATTGTAGCCTGGATAGTATCACATATTGTAGCCTAGATAGTATCACAAATTGTAGCCTAGATAGTATCACAGATTGTAGCCTAGATAGTATCACAGATTGTAGCCTAGATAGTATCACAGATTGTAGCCTAGATAGTATCACATATTGTAGCCTAGGTAGTATCACAGATTGTAGCCTAGGTAGTATCACAGATTGTATCCTAGATAGTATCACAAATTGTAGCCTAGATAGTATCACAGATTGTAGCCTAGATAGTATCACAGATTGTAGCCTAGATAGTATCACAGATTGTAGCCTAGATAGTATTACAGATTGTAGCCTAGATAATATCACAGATTGTAGCCTAGATAGTATCACAGATTGTAGCCTAGATAGTATCACAGATTGTAGCCTAGATAGTATTACAGATTGTAGCCTAGATAATATCACAGATTGTAGCCTAGATAGTATCACAGATTGTAGCCTAGATAATATCACAGATTGTAGCCTAGATAGTATCACAGATTGTAGCCTATATAGTATCACAGATTGTAGCCTAGATAGTATCACAGATTGTAGCCTAGATAGTATCACAAATTGTAGCCTAGATAGTATCACAGATTGTAGCCTAGATAGTATCACAGATTGTAGCCTACATAGTATCACAGATTGTAGCCTAGATAGTATCACATATTGTAGTCTAGGTAGTATCACAGATTGTATCCTAGATAGTATCACAAATTGTAGCCTAGATAGTATCACAGATTGTAGCCTAGATAGTATCACAGATTGTAGCCTAGATAGTATCACAGATTGTAGCCTAGATAGTATTACAGATTGTAGCCTAGATAATATCACAGATTGTAGCCTAGATAGTATCACAGATTGTAGCCTAGATAGTATCACAGATTGTATCCTAGATAGTATAACAAATTGTAGCCTACATAGTATCACAGATTGTAGCCTAGATAGTATCACTGTTGAGTTGAGGTAAGTTGAGTTGAGTTAATAACCGACATCACTGCACTGTGGACATTCCCATATGTTCTCCATCCCCTCGTTCAACAGCCAGCGTATATATTGTACCCTAGACAGAATCACATATTATATCTTACATAGCACCACATATTATATTTGAGATAGGTCGAATTATTATTTCTTACATAGCACCATATATTATATATTAGATAAGACCACAAATTATATCTTGCAATGCACACTATATGATATCTTTGATGGGACCACAGATTGTGTACTAGACAGCACCATATATTGTGTACTAGATATCACCATAGATTGTGTACTAGATAGCACCACATACCGTATACTAGATAGCATCACAGACTGTGCATAGGTAGTATCATAGATTGTATCCTAGACAGCACAATAGATTGTATCCTAGACAGAACAATAGATTGTATCCTAGACAGCACCATAGATTGTATCCTAGACAGCACCATAGACTGTATCATAGACAGCATCATAGATTTTATCCAATATAACACCATAGATTGTATCCTAGACAGCACCATAGATTGTATCCAAGATAGCACCATAAATTGTAGCCATGACAGCACCATAGATTGTATCATATACAACACCTTTGATTGTATCCTAGACAGCACCATAGATTGTATCCTAGATGGCACCATAGATTGTATCCTAGATGGCACCATAGATTGTATCCTAGACAGCACCATAGATTGTATCCAAGACAACACCATAAATTGTTTCCTCTTTAACACCATATTTTGTACCATAGACAGCACCATACATTGTACACTAGACAGCACCTTAGATTCTACCCTAGACAACACCATAGATTCTACCCTAGACAGCCCCTTATATCGTACACCCATAGACTATATCCTATCTAACAGCCCAGACGGTACCATTAACTCCACCACAGCCGCACATTATCAATCAGCACATGTCACAATTGCAGGTCTGCGCCCCAATGTGCCTCTTCTACCTGGAATCTAACAACAAGTTTAAACCTGTGGCAATCCAGTTGTACCAAACTCCAAGCCCTGATAATCCAGTAAGTTTACTTGACTCGTGTGTCCTGTGTATTGTGTGTTTCTTTTGGCACCCAAGAAGTTTATAATCCCCTTTCTGTTTTTGTTTTTTTTACAGTAATGTTTATAATCCCCTTTGATTTTTGTTTTCTTTTGGTGCAAATAAAGGTTAAAATTCCGCTTGTGTTGTTTTTATTTTGGCTCCAGTAAAGTTTATAATGTTCTATATGTTGTTATTTTTTCTCTTGACTCAAGTAAACTTTATAATGTCTTATGTGTTGTGTGTTCCTCTTGGCTCCAGTAAGTTTACAGTATGCCATGTGTTGTGTGTTCCTCTTGGCTCCAGTAAGTTTACAGTATGCCATGTGTTGTGTGTTCCTCTTGGCTCCAGTAAGTTTACAGTATGCCATGTGTTGTGTGTTCCTCTTGGCTCCAGTAAGTTTACAGTATGCCATGTGTTGTGTGTTCCTCTTGGCTCCAGTAAGTTTACAGTATGCCATGTGTCGTGTATTCCTCTTGGCTCCAGTAAGTTTACAGTATGCCACGTGTTGTGTGTTCCTCTTGGCTCCAGTAAGTTTACAGTATGCCACGTGTTGTGTGTTCCTCTTGGCTCCAGTAAGTTTACAGTATGCCATGTGTTGTGTGTTCCTCTTGGCTCCAGTAAAGTGTATAAAATGTTGTGTTTTAAACTTGACTAAAATGAAGTTTATATTGGCAAATATTGTATATTTTCCTCTTAGCTCCAGTAAAGTGTATATTTGAATAACGAAGACACAAACAATAGATTGCACGATTTATGCTTGGTATATTTCACTGCATCTCGTCAGGTACATACAACAGAATTCACACAACATAAAGTAAAACAACTAGATACACCCTCAAGCTGAAATATACACATGTTCGCACAGTAATATCATCACAGTTATGTCAACATGATAGTCAGTTTAAAATTACCGTGGTAGACAACTGACATTACTGTGCGAACATCTGTATATTTCAGCTTGAAGGTTTTATCTCGTTATTTTACTTTATGTTGTGTGAATTCTGCAGCGAAATATGACAGGCAAAATTCATGCAATCTATTGTTCGTGTCTTCGTTATTCAAATTCACTAAGGGAAAACATTGTTTTGAGTTTCTGAAAGTCCAGTATTATTTGTTAGGCTCCAAATATATCTGAGCAAGAACTGCTGTGTTGTCAAACCTAGTCTATAAGCGGCCATGCTAAGGTAGCTCTTATGAGTGCATGCACGTATGTGAGTGGAGGGTTGGGGGTGTCTCTGTGGTTCGGTGCCGGTTCACAAGCCACGGATGATAGTGTACACACAATTTCTGTATATAGTCTTCAATTTGTAAAATTATTGTCACTATGGACTTGTTTTGTTTTCAAGATATTCACACCTGCTTGCCCGAAAACTACATGGGATCTGGTTAAACTATGGTTCAATAATGCAGACACTGCTTATCACCAGTCCTTGACACATCTGGGTGAGTTTATAAGAGCATCGTAACTGTCCTAGTTATCTTTACCATCATCATCATCATCATCATCATCATCATCATCATCATCATCATCATCATCATCATCATCATCATCATCATCTGTCATTTACTGCACATAGTACCTTGCGGTGTGCGGTCTTCCAGACGTATTGGTGGTACCTTTTCTCTGGTGTAAACTTGGCAGGCTGAGAGAGGAATCATGTTACCTGGGCAACTCATGGTCTCAGAAATTCAACCCAAGTTTTGTGCCATGGAGAAGCATAACTCCAATTCTGGTCTTACCGTCACGGGTTGTAGTTATTTTTGGAGCACAATATAACAACACGACAAACTGCCAGTGACATACCCAGCATGGATCTCATCTCATCTCATCATGTTCCTCTTGTACCTTGCGGTGCCGAGGTGAAGTATAAACATCGTGAGAGTGCCCGATTATGGGCTTCATATATCGATATTCCCATGGACTCTGCTATTCCCTTCGTCCAACAGCATGGATCAAGACGTATAAAAAGCCCTTTACTTAATTACATATAAATCCATGAAGCAGTTCATCATCTGGTGTTCTTGTCGTCCAGGTTTTACTCACTTGTTGATGGAGGGTGTCACGCTGACCTCGCACCGGCACCTGTCTGTGTCTCACCCACTGTTCAAGTTGCTGGCTCCCCACTTCTTGTATGTTATTGCCATAAATGAGTAAGTTGCAAACTTATTATTTTGTCTTCCTTCATTTGTTCATGAATTTGTTTGTTAATTCGTTCATTGATTAATTTGTTTACTCACTCACACCTCTTCTTCTTCTCCTTCTTACTCGTCTTCTTCTCTGTCTGCCTCATGATCTTCTTCCTCTTCCTCCTTCTCCTTCTCCTCTTCCTCCTCCTCTTCCTCCTCCTCTTCTTCTTCCTCCTCTTTTTCCTCCTCCTCTTCTTCTTCCTCTTCTTCATCTCTGCTACGTGTCCGTCTTCTACCTCTTCTACCTTCTTCTTCCTCCTTCTTTCTCCTTTTTCCTCCTCCTTCCTTCTCCTCCCTCCTCCTTCTTCCTCCTTCTTCCTCCTCCTTCACCCTCCTTTCTCCTTCTTTCGCATTCTTTCGCCTTCTTTCTCCTTCTCCTCCTCCTTCTTCTTCATTTTCTTCCCCTTCTTCTTTTCTTCCTTTTCTCCTCTCATTCTCCTTCTCTCCTGTCCCCAAAACTACAACCCCCTCTCTTCCTCCTTATTCTTTGACTGATTTAGGAGGCATAAAGGAACACACGAACGAACGAACAATCTTTATTTTCAAAGGGTTAAAAATTGGGCACGCAGGCTGCCACGGAGTAACTACACTATTCTTCTATATCTTTATTGTTCTCCATTGGCAAGTTTGGCTCTAATTGTCTAGCATCCTTCTCAAACATACGAATTGGAACTCTGTAACATAATTGTTCAATTTTGATATATATAACACTTACAGAATGTCTTAATCTTTAGCTGATGGTTTATTTCTGGCAGCATCTCGTGAAACAGATGACCTGCAGGTATAATAGTGCCATCACACAGTCTGTCATCCCTACTCACACTCCTTTACTCACCAAGCCTACAATTAATACAGACATGTCGCATGTCATCTTGCAATCAATTCGTAACAATATTCTTACCTACTATTACATCTCATAAAACCTTCAGACTTGATTACTCACGTCTGTCTATACTCAGTGCTGAATCATATTCATATTACAATCCGTCTCTTCTCCTTCTTTCCTTCTTCCTCTCCTTAAGTTCTCTGGATTATAGGCATTCTCTTCCTTCGCTTCACTAGATCTTGTCCTGATCATAACAGTGTCTTCTTTCCATCATCGCTGGTCCCCGTCTGTTTCTCTGTGACGCTTTTCATCACCAAGTCAGCTTTTGTGCGTTCAATGTGCACTATCCTTTTCTATTTCCCGATTACTGTATTATCAGTCCTGCGACACATGGCACAGGCCTGTCTGACATTCTGCTCTTCTTCTATAATTCCTCTCATACATTATTTCATTCAACATCACTTATGAAGCTAATCTTAGACAACAAAAGAACAATAAGCATTAATACACATGAGAAATAATCAATAATACATAACTCACTGAGGCAATGTTTAACATGGGCATTATAAATACCTAAGGAAGGTGTAAAGTACCATACATATGGGAATGTTTATTGGCTAGTTGTCGTTTGAGATAATTTACCATTATTATTTTTAGGGGGGGGGGGGCATGCAGCCTGTACTGAGGTAGTGTTCAAACAGGTTCCGACTGTATGTATAATGACTGGTAGTGTCTTTGATTTCTTGTGGAAGATTGTTCCACAACTGAGTGGTAGATTATGCTAAGCTTGTTTTATATAAGTGTATCCAAGGTTTAGGGACATGAAGTATATTTAGCCGTTCTCTATATCTTACGTTATATCTGAACAATGGCCAAAGGTAGCTTGGAGCATTTTTAAATAGGAATTTGTGAATTAATTTAGTCTTATTAAAAAGTAGGCGTTTGTGGAGTGGCAGTAACTGAAGACGTTCATGTAGGTTAGAATTGTCTGTATGCTTATCACCATGGATTAAACGCACTGCTCTTTTCTGGAGTGAATAAAGGCGTTTTGTTATTGATTTGGAGCATCCATCCCAGATTGTGGAGCAATAATCAATATGTGTTTGTATGTGGGAGTCGTATTTCTGGTTGACAACCATCTAGGTCACGGTATAACTCGTTATATGTGGGTTATACCGCCGACGAAGGAAGGAAAAGAAGGCCGAAGGTGGAAGAAGAATAGGAAGAAGCAGAAGATTATTTTACGCAAACTGTAGTAGGAGTAGCAGCCGTTCATAGACATGCTTTGTTCATTTGATGATGGTGTTATTACACTAAACATGTATGCTATTTCTGTGCTTATTTTTATTGCAAACACTATAACAGACCTGTCCTTGCTTTTTCTTTTACATTACATATGTTTTATTTTGAGTCAGCGAGAGTCTTAGGGTTTTTTTTTTGCTCCTCAAATGAGGAAAGCGTGAGTGAGTTGTTATCTGACAACCTTGTGCCCTTGTGGTTAGACCAGTGGTTCTCAACCTTTTTTGGCCCGTGCCCCCCTTCACCATATTTTCAGAACGTCATTTCCCCCCCCCCCCCTTCCTATCAACAATGTGACCCGTGCCCCCCTTCACCGATTTTTAGAACGTCATTCCCCCCTTTCATATTTCCTATCTAAAAATCCCCCCACCCCTACACAGTATGCGTAAAAATGGAAGGTAAATTTAATAGCATATACTAAAACAAGTCTAGACATCTACATAAAATATGATTTGTGGGCCTACTTACTTTATAAAATGAATTTTAGAAGGATGAGACGTACATAACAGTAAAGTATGAAGGGAAAAACAATATCAAGTAATCGGTTCTTGTATTAACGCGATCTTGAAATGGTCTTCATCCCCCCCCCCCCTCCTGGAAACCCTAAAATTCCCCCCTGGGGGGGGGGGGTGAATTCCCCACCGGTTGAGAACCACTGGGTTAGACATACTCCGTAAGCACGAGTAACTGTCTTCTGTCGCTTGCTCAAAATTTTCAGAGGAGTGGGATGGAGCAGGTGTCCTGAGTGTAGTGATGTTGTTGTGTAACCAAGTATTAACCAACCAAGTTTTCTTGTGCCTTTAATTGTTGATATAAGCAATATGTATCTGTGTTTTGATGTGAATGTACACAAATAATATCACAATACAAAATTATTTCCCTTTAGCCGGGCTGTTTCAAAACTGATTGCCCCAGGCGAGTGGGTGGACCAGATCATGAACTGTGCTGTAGTTGGTATGAGAGAAATCATCAAGCGGGGGTAAGTATGTTAATGATCCTACATGAAAATAAAATACAGGCAACACTTTCCAATGAGAATATGAAAAGCAAGAAGAACTTTACAGTTTTGTTAGTGAGTGTGATTGTGAGTGAGTATATGTGTATTCGAGGGATTGTGTATTTGTGTGTTATCGAGTGGGTGCATAAGTGTGAAGTTTGTGTAAATGATGTCATGTGTCTGCTGGTATTTATGAATGTATTTATGCATGTGCGTGTGTATGTGTGTCTCGCTGCGTGTTTGTCTCATCACATGTCAATATGCATTGTTTATGTTCACAACTTTCATTTGTCAAATGCCTTATTTTTTGCTATGTGAATATAACATGCACACTAGTTAATTGATGTACGAAAGATGAGTAGGCCGGAAGGGCCGAATGCAAGACAGGTCTGCATGCCCATTTTGTGACCCTTTGAAAATAAAGTTCGTTGGTTCGTTCAAAGAACTATGTAGTTTGTGGAAGTCAAAATAAATTACACTTATCACCAAACTTAGAATATTAAATTATTCTAACATTAACTGATAATGATACCGCCGTATATGACCTCCCATGTACACAGAAGGAAAATACATCGCTAGACTAGTGTACTTGTTTCATTTGTTTTATTTAATGTTATCTTCCACAATTTTAATGCTCGTGGAACGGCAATGTGCATTATAATACTGGTTTATTTGACTGTGTACCATGTTTGGTCAAAGCCTACTTTTTGTTTGGTACTGTGTACTGACTGACTGGCACCTGGCCGTCTTGAGAGACGATAGTTTGTAAAATGGAGTAATACCTCTCCATAACACAAAGCCTGGGCTGAATTTAGAGACCATGTGTTGCCCATGCAGCATGATCTCTCTCCAGAGGAAAGGTAACACCAATACGTCTTGAGCAAGACAAACTGCAGAAGCTGCCGGATCAGCAAAGCAATACACTACCTGTCCGCCTGTCAGAGCTTCCATCCTAGACCAGTTGCCGACCAAGGCTTAGGGCCTGGTCACCCTGCCATAACATTAAGTCTTTAGGTTGCATTTCCTCGCACGAGGGTAAGGCTTGTACTCTCCCATTTGCATTTCTCCGACCGAAGCTGTTGGCACAATGTGGGGTGTCGGGTTTGGTGAGCGCCGCCCAACATTCGGCGCTAACAGAAAGCAGGTAGTACCATCTACTGTCATACGGTAGCTCAGTCATATCCGACTAAGAAACTTAGTACAACTTTATGGAGAACGACTAAAACAATAACAAATAAACTACAAACATTCATTAATTGTTTTCTGCGCAAAGTAGAAGGTTTAAAATGATATGAAAGAATCACTACAGTGGAGCTCATAGACAAATGTCAGTGACTCAAGAAGTTAACAAAGCAACATTAGCGTTGGATAGGAAATACACTGAGAACACCTGAGAATAGTATAATACAGTGGTTCTCAACCGGTGGGGAATCCCCCCGCCCCCCCCCCAGATTGTAGGGTTTCCGAGGTGTGGGGGGGGGGATTAAGATTATTTCAAAATCGCGTTAATACAAGAACCAATTACTTGATATTGTTTTCCCCTCCATACTTTACGGTTCTGTACTTCTCGCCCTTTTGAAATTCGTTTTATAACGTAAATAGACCCGCAAATCACGTTTTATGTAGATGCCAAGGCTTGTTCTAGTATGTGTTATTAAATTTAGCTTCCATATTTACGTAGACTGTAAAGGGGCGTAGGGGAGGAGGTAATTAAAGGGAGGAAATTCGAAAATGGGGGAATGACATTCTGAACATATGGTGAAGGGGTGCATGGGCCAAAAAATAAGGTTGAGAACCACTGGCATAATAGAAAGGTATTTGTCTGGAATCCATAAGGCTAAAGAAATAGAAGAAGGAGCAAAAACACCCTAAGAAGTGAAGTTCAGACATAAATGAGTATTATTAGGAAGACACGGATAGAGCTGCATGGGATAGCAAAGGATAAGTTGGCTTGGATGGGTTAGTTAAAGGCCCATTTCCTAGGGGGATATGTAAAGGGCGAAATGATAATACTATATGCTTGTTACACGTTACACTAATAATAATAATAACAATGATAATATCAACAACAATAATAATAACAATAATAATAAAACCCTAGCAAAACTTTCCCCCATGGCTAATAACAATTGTCACGTTAATCATTAATATTAGTGAGTCATGGAGGTGTGATTTTTGCACATTCCCCATACCTTTATAATGCATATTTTGATATTGTTATTTTCGGTTAGTCTCATAAGGGATGTATTGAAAGAGAGTGATAGTAGGGCCGAATATTAGATGGGCCTGCGAGCCCATTTCTTAACCCTTTGAAAATAAAGTGTTTATACGTTTGTTCACTGAATGAAAATGGGTCATATATGTTACTATACTTTACATTATTATACTTTACATTGCCATATTTTACATCACTATACGTTAAGAGTTAAGACATTTCACCTTAGAACAGACAAAAGCACAAATAAGAGGAGAATCAAAAGCAGGCATTGCAAATATAAACTATGTTAAAGACATTAGAAGGAAGGACGCAGAGGAAGAAGAAGAGAAGGAAGACAATGTGTGCACACAGATGAGATGAAGATAATGAGAACAAGAAGATGAGAAGGAAGGCAAAGAAAATAAAAGAATTAAGATAAAGAAGCAAATATATGGCAGATCATGCTTGCCTTGCCCGCTGGCGTGGGCAATCATCCTTCTCCACAAATTGCGATCTCCGACAGCAAGGATCAATTAGTGTGTTGACTCCCTTCCATGCCATGACACTCTCACAGTCTTCCTCTAGCTCTCTTTCCACAAAGTTGTCGCAGCATATTCCAGCCTTGTCCTTCTCATAATGTGGCCAACAAATGATAACTGCCTATTTCTGGTGTTTGTGTAAGATGTCTTTGCAACTTAGCCTTCCCCAAAGTGTTAAAATGTCAGCATTTTTCTATAAAACTACACTTTCAGTGCAGAAGGAAAGCCAACTGTTTGTGTAGAATAGCAAGTTTATTGCTTTGAGAAAGGCTGAATCATGTTACTATCATCAAGTACCATGCCGACAGGCGTGGGCGGTCATGGTTCGCCATCTAACACGATCATCATAGTCTCAAATTAGGTCCGTGTTCTTGTCCCGACCATGCCATGCTGTTAAACTATCACTGTATTTATCCCTTTGTCTTCCTCTTGCTCTTCTTCTTGTTATGTGTTATGCTATTAATCCACATCTAATGCTTTATTTTGTTTGTGTTTTGGAAATAGCATCCAGAAATGGCGAATGAATGTTGAAGGGACTTTGCCTGAAGATCTAAAACAACGTGGGGTAATTTCTTTAACTCATTCTACCATTGTTAGTTGTTACATTAACATACAGACAAGGAGGAGAAACTGGCTGAGTGGCTTGAATGCTGGGTTGTTCTGGGGACACATGTTCGAAACCTCGGTTCTGTGTGTCATGGTAGGGGGAGGCACAAAGAAAACCCTAACCCTCACAATTCGCGACGACTGCACTAGCAAGGTGGCTTTAATACCTCAGGCTCAAGACACCCCCCCCCCCCCCCCCGCCCCGGTCTTACACCACAAGGTACTATAGGCAGTAAATAACAGTTACGATAACACACACACACATACCAAGCTATCACTTGGACTCATATTACCTCTGTTGTTGCATTCAGGCACACATATCAAGCTATCACTTGGACTCATATTACCTCTCTTGTTGCATTCAGCCACACATACCAAGTTTATACAAATATTTTACACAAACACCATCGCAAGTACAGAAACGGGCACTGCAGCTAGAGCCTTCATCGGCACAGAAATAATACACAGACACAGATACAACTACGCACAACACACGCACAAGTTACTTACCCTGTGTTGATCTGACATCCCTACAGCTGGGTGAATTTCCCAAATGACAGAGCCATCTGTCATTTTCGGCAAATGTATGTCTGTGAATCCCTATCGTGGAGATTAGAAAAAGGTTTCTGGCATATTACATCATAGGACCTGTTTTAATATGTGGCTATAAATCATAGGCTTGGTAAGGAACCCATTTAATCAAGCCAAAAAGATTTGCTCCGATGACACACCACAAGAGGAACTGAACAGCCTTAACCAGACTTTACAATCTAATGGACATCCAGCCAACTTTATCAAGCGTCACTGTCAGTTACCGAAACCATCCCCAACCGAATCGTTGGTTCCTAAACTTCGCGTTTTTCTTCAGCTGACCTTTCGAGGGCGGTGACCAGTTCTTGTAAACTTTCTCATCGCAACTAGAAATGTCTGGTGACCAGTTCTTGTAAAGTTTCTCATCGCAGCTAGAAATGCGTGGTGACCAATTCTTATAAACTTTCTCATCGCAACTAGAAATGTGTGATGACCAATTCTTGTAAACTTTCTTATGGCAGCTATAAATGAACAAATTTGGAAGAACTTAGAAGCAACAGAGATGTGGTTCCTGGGACGAATGTTGCGAATTCCTTGGACTGTCTGAACTACTGCCTGAAAGAGGCTAATGAAACTAGAACATTATATACATCAATAAGAAGCAAAGAGCTATCTTTGGTCATGTGATGAGAAGAGAGACATTGGTGATGTCACGATGACTGGAAAGATCAAGGGAAAGAGAGGCAGATCAAGAGAGATGATGATGGATGGATTGAGACTGTGGCATGGAAGAATATCAGCAGCAGAGTTGATCCAGAACACCAAAGACCGAGATCTGTGGAAAGACATGAACGGCTACACCAGCTGACAGGGCATTTGATAATGATGATTCTAAGCAGAGACATTTCTATTGATACTATTTTCATGTTTTCTTAATGAATTTTCTATCCCACACCAGCGTCTGATCAATTGATAAATTAATATTTGCAGTTAGACGATGAGAGTATCCTGCCGTGCTATTGCTACAGAAATGATGCCATGTTGGTTTACAATGTCATGCACAAATATGTGAAATCTTACGTGGATCTGTATTATAGTAAGTTATTATGATTACACTATTTGAACAGGCGATCCAGTTAGTTTTGGTTTCAGTTGAATGTAGAGTCTCCATGGGAGGTGGTTACGTTGCCTGTCTAGCCTTGCAAAGGTTGTGGGTTCGATTTACGGCTACAGTGTTCGGTTCACGAGTACATTTTTTCCGGAAACACCTGAGAGTCGTCGCTGGAGCTCTAGAGTTCGTGCTTTCTGTGACGCTTTCGGCCGGTTGCCCAGCGGAAAGAGACCGAGCCATCTCATCTCACCTTGTTCCTCTTGTACCTTGCAGTGATGAGGTGAAGTATAATAAGATTCCCATGCTATTCTCTCTGTCCTTCGTTTACGTGGTAGGCCTCTTCTTATGCGTCCATTTCGTCTTACTTACATGGCCAAACCATTTGACTTGCTGCCTTCTGATAAAATCTAGCGCTCTATAACCCCTGCTTTTGTACGGATTTTTTTCATTTC
Source organism: Cepaea hortensis (assembly GCA_963921405.1). Taxonomy (NCBI): domain Eukaryota; kingdom Metazoa; phylum Mollusca; class Gastropoda; order Stylommatophora; family Helicidae; genus Cepaea; species Cepaea hortensis. The sequence continues at coordinate 277,384,558 of OY992876.1, forward strand.
TGATTTTCACTCTTCTTGATACACTGAGCATCCTTCTCAGGAATCTCATTTCTGTTATTGTGATGTTTTTTTTTTCTCTTTTTCTGTCATTGTCCAGGTTTGGATCGAGCAATATGGGATAAACCATCGTGCAGTGAAGTCTTGCCTTTTAAATCGTTTTTTTTAAGTTCAATATGTTTTGACATTGGGCCATTTCTAATGTGAATGAGTACCGCTGCTATCTTCTTCATGGGACAATTGTGTTAGGCTTCTCGTTGTCACCAGACTTCATCTCAATGAGTAAGGGAAGGACAACTCTTAAAATAAAAACCAAATGCTTGAGTTTACAGATTACTAATGGGCAACAATAGTCACACCAAAACATTACAAGTGCATTACTTTCACAGCGACCTCGCAACATTAACAGCATCAACAAAAATTCTCAGAAGTCAGAGTGGGTTAATCTCATGGCGAGGGACACTAGTAATAGTGCAAGCTAATCCACACGCAAACATCAGTCTGGTTCATTAGAAGTAGTAGCATGTGTGGAATGAGGGTCACAAACAGTAAAAAATGCTGGGATTGACTGCACCGTCCTGTAAAGGCTACGCAACTAACATTTTTATATATTTGTGTGCGTGTGTGTTATTCATGTGATGTTTGTGTTACGTGTGTCTGTATACCGTGATGTGTGTGTGTGTGTGTGTGTGTGTGTGTGTGTGTGTGTGTGTGTGTGTGTGCAGCTGTGCATGAGTGAGTGGTGGTGCATGCTTTTTTGGTTTGGTAGGTTTACCCCAGTTAAAACCTTTAAGTTTTGGTTTTGTTGCGGCATTGATGGCATTTCTGGCATCTCTCGTGACGATTGTTCTGGACAGAGGAATGAATAAAGGCTGCCTGCTCTAACAGTATACAGGCCAGGATTTTTTTTTAAAACTGCAACCCTGACTGAGAATTAAATACACACCTCCATGGCATGTCAGGGAACCATACTTCTCCATCTCTGTCTTCATCATCATTTATTGTAGCAAAAGGTTAGAGCCCATAGACAGATTCTGTACACATCTGCTAAGAATTGCATTAGAAAACCTACCTTGAAAGAAAAAAATCCTTGCGAATTTACTAAATGTTGTATGGTGAGTCCATTAAAGACAAAATTAATGTAAACCTGCTAGAAGTTTCAAGAAAAGTGAATGTAAGACAAAAGCCATGCAAACCCATAGGTTGCATAATGAATCAATGAAAGACACATTTCTCATAAACCTATAAACTGCATGACAAATGAGGGAAAGAAATTCCACCCAGAGCTGTTAAAAGTTGCATGATGAGTTAGTTAAAGACTAATTTCATGGATATCTGCTAAAGATTGCATGACGATTCAGTGAAAGAAATGTGCGGCGACTAATGCTTGTAAACGTTCTCGTCACAACTAGAAACGTATGGTGACCAATACTTATCAACTTCTCGTCACAACTAGAAATGTGTGGTGACTAAATCTGGTACACTTTCTCATCGCAACTAGTCATATGTGGTGACTAAGTCTTGTAAACTTTCTCATTGCAACTTTAGCCACACCTGAAATGTTGGAGGAAGATCACGAACTCCAGAATTGGGCTCAGGAACTTGTCAAGGAGCGGAATGGTAAAGATGGTGGCATCGGACTTAAGGTAAAAAGCCATCATTATTTGTGTGTTTTTAATTTGTCTCACTGGGGAAAGAGGAGGGGGGGGGGGAGCGAAGAGGCTCAGTGGTTATGATGTCCACTCGAGCAGACGTGATTTGTGGCGGCGACTCGGAATTTATACAAAGAAGGGTGGTGTACTCCCCCTGATCCTGGGGTAGCTGAGATGAGTTGAGTTGAGTCAAGAACCGACATCACAGCACTCAGACAAGATGAGAACCATCTAACAGCAGCAGAAATGTCGTTTCTGAGGAAAATGTAAAGAAGGCCACGGAAAGAAAGAAACATTATTGGAGCAGTCTTTCAAGAAACATATGAAAAACGTACATTAGTTCGAGAAAGTAGACATATGTACGTCAATTATAGGTCTTACCTTACATTGTTGGGTGACATGTCAATTATAGGTCTTACCTTACATTGTTGGGTGACATGTCAATTATAGGTCTTACCTTACATTGTTGGGTGGCATGTCAATTATAGGTCTTACCTTACATTGTTGGGTGACACAACAATTATAGGTCTTACCTTACATTGTTGGGTGACACAACAATTATAGGTCGTACCTTACATTGTTGGGTGGCATGTCAATTATAGGTCTTACCTTACATTGTTGGGTGACACAACAATTATAGGTCTTACCTTACATTGTTGGGTGACACAACAATTATAGATCTTACCTTACATTGTTGGGTGACACAACAATTATAGATCTTACCTTACATTGTTGGGTGACACAACAATTATAGATCTTACCTTACATTGTTGGGTGACACAACAATTATAGGTCTTACCTTACATTGTTGGGTGGCATGTCAATTATAGGTCTTACCTTACATTGTTGGGTGACACAACAATTATAGGTCTTACCTTACATTGTTGGGTGACACAACAATTATAGGTCGTACCTTACATTGTTGGGTGACACAACAATTATAGGTCTTACCTTACATTGTTGGGTGGCATGTCAATTATAGATCTTACGTTACATTGTTGGGTGACACAACAATTATAGGTCGTACCTTACATTGTTGGGTGACACAACAATTATAGATCTTACCTTACATTGTTGGGTGACACAACAATTATAGATCTTACCTTACATTGTTGGGTGACACAACAATTATAGGTCGTACCTTACATTGTTGGGTGACACAACAATTATAGATCTTACCTTACATTGTTGGGTGACACAACAATTATAGGTCGTACCTTACATTGTTGGGTGACACAACAATTATAGGTCGTACCTTACATTGTTGGGTGGCATGTCAATTATAGGTCTTACCTTACATTGTTGGGTGACACAACAATTATAGGTCGTACCTTACATTGTTGGGTGACACAACAATTATAGGTCGTACCTTACATTGTTTGGTGACACGTCAATTATAGATCTTACCTTACATTGTTGGGTGACACAACAATTATAGGTCGTACCTTACACTGTTGGGTAACACGTCAATTATAGGTCGTACCTTACATTGTAAGATAGCACATCAATTAAAGGTAGTGTGCCTTACATCTGTTGGTGATATTTCAATGTTAAGTGTCGACTTATTCTGTCTGCAATATTCTCTAACTTCAAAGCAGATTGGTCAGTAGATCGGGTAGACATCTCCTTGATAATTCAGTGAGGTCTAGTGGGTTGAACGGAGCAGAACGTTTACGCCTTACTCTACTATCATTTGTTTTCATCTGGATGCTGTATTTGCATCCTGATGTTTATTTGTGTTTTGATGCAGCAGAAGTTGTTTAAGGTGAAATAAACTTGCATTGGTGGCGGTGTATGAATATCATAAGTATCAGAAATTATGTTTGGCAGTACACGAGACAGAAGGCCGTTGACAGGCATCTAGAAAGTGCTACACTGAATTAATAATAAGAAACGCATGTGAATCGGGGGTTACCAGCCTAGGAAGGACACCTGGGCCAATGCGGCAACTTTGGCATTTGATGTCATGGGTGCCTGGACTTCTGATCCCTGTACGATTACACCTGGGTTGCCACAGGGATCTGCCTTGTCACCTGTGCTCTTTAATGTCTACACCAGCAAAAGTAGCAGCTATTGAGACTCCAAGTGTTTGTAGAATCTTGACATGTGCAGATGATGTGCTGGTGTAAGACAGGGCATAGGTAGGGAAAGTTTGGCTGCATATTTACAGGTGGCATTGAATAGGGTGGTGCAGGGACGCACTGTTATAAATCCAGACAAGTCATCGGTTGTGTGGTACTCCCTGGATAACCGGATAGTGAAGGTAGATGTCCCATGTATTATATTGAATGGATGTCCTCTTAGTAGATAGAGTAAATTGAAGTACTAGGGTAACACCTTCGACAGGTGAATGTCTTTTAAAGATCACGTGAGGCTTTGGTGGTGATGGCTGGCAGGGGACTTAATGATTTAAGGGCGATGGCAGCAAATGGGGTAGATCAGAGGATGCTTTTCAGCAGTGTTTCCCAATCTTTTTTTGTGTGCTGTGCCCCACCTAAGCCTTTCTAAAACTCTTATTCTCTTCCCCCCCCCCCCCCCCTCTCAACATATACATAATTTTTAATATTCAAAAATTGAAATGTTCACTAGAGAAACTTGAATGATGGGTTTTAGGAAGAAATCACTAGGAAATTATTGAGCAAACACAGTAAGTAAATTTTCAAAACATATAATGGAGAACTGGAATTCAAGTAAAAAATAATTTTGATGAAAGATTTTTCTATATTATTTTAATTATTAGTCATTATTTATTATTTAAATTTAGTGAGATCCTTGCGCTTGATGCTTGCTGCAAAGAGATTTTATGTCAGGTTCCAATTTAGTTAACTTCAGTCTCAAGTCTCCCCGTTTTGTTATATCCAGCCGATTTCTGTTTTTTTTTTTTTTTTTTTTTTTTTTTTTAAGCAGCAAATCATTTATGGCACTAAATCCGCATTCAGCTAAATATGAAGATGGAAACGGTAACAATAGTTCTCTTGCACATTTGGTTGCATTTGGATATTTGATTTCGGTTTCCTCACAAAGCCATGCCATCATTCCTTTTATATTAAATAAAGTTTTAATTGACTCACCATTTTGTGAGTTCTGCGAGTTCTTCTTGATACTGCATATTTGAAATATTAGACACATCCACTAACATTGGCTGCATCATCCAAGTTGGGAAATCAGTTTGTTTCAAATCAGAAAATCTTTCTTTTAAATAAGCCGATAAAATTTTCAGATGATCGACAATAACATATATAGCGGTATCAGTCATTTCACATTTTTGGAGCCAATGAAACTTTTCAAAATTTTTGTTGTAAATATATGTCTGGCAAAAGTCGACAGGGTTTCATGTTGTTTCATGTATCTTCCGCAGTTTTAGTGCTCAGCGTACGAGCGCAACGTACCCACTCCCGGCACGGGGAAGTATTGACTAAAAATAACAATACGGGACTCTATCGTGGCCCCGAATTGGAATGAGGCAAATATACAAGGGTTAAGTAGGTAAGGAACCTACGACTAGCCTAACAAATCGGTAGGAAATTTACTTGATCCTAAAATTTTGCTCAAGATTCATGGAGAAAATTGGATGAAAGGCAGTAGTCACAGGCGACGGAACTTCATTTACCTCTTACGGCATAAGTAGAAGAAAAACAACAACAAAACAACAACTCATTTTATTGTGTACCATGTCTGGTCCAAACCTACTTTTAGTTCGACGCCGAATCAGTTATCGGTTACATTTACTGGTCCAATCCACCTGTGATTAGCAACGTTTCTAAAATTTGAAATAACTAAGGAGAATAACTCCAGCAATGTGTGACTACAGAATCAAATTGATAGAGTTATCTGTCTTCTCTCTCCAGGGAGTTCCAGGCGATGGGCACATTGCCACAAAAGACCAATTGGTCCAAATTTTGACAAGCATCATTTATACCTGCAGTGTTGCCCATGCTGCAGCAAACTTTCCTCAATATAACGAATACGGATTTCCTCTCAAGTATCCCGCCATGCTGCGAGGGAAACCCCCGACAGATACAGTATGTTTGATTTTCATGTTCTATTCTAGTATGTACGCAGAGTCTCTTAGCGGGCGAGAGCTGGGAGCGGTTCTACCCACGCTGGTGACTTGCGGGATAACTGAACCGGCCGCTCAGAAAGCATGGCAAACTACTGAGCGTAATCTTGCCAAGAAATCAACAGACTGCTGAAAGATGCTGCTGTTGACAGCGATGTCCTGTAAAGGATATGCGAATTTAAAAAAAAAATTCTAGGATGTAGAAGTATCTTGTTCATCAGTTGCCTGGTCTGAAGCGGACATCACCAATCATGACTCTCCAATAATCTTTGTCATAAGATAATGTGATGAAGTTGGTGTAATAATATTATTATTTGTATATACATATTAAGCTCACAATACATCAGAGTATGTTTTCTTCTCTGGCCATGATATTCTCAATTCTCTTCTCTGTCTACGATATTCTCAACACTCCTCTCTGTCCACGATATTCTCAACACTATATTCTCTGTCCACGATATTCTCAACACTATATTCTCTGTCCACGATATTCTCAACACTATATTCTCTGTCCACGATATTATCAATACTCTTCTCTGTCCACGATATTATCAATACTCTGCTGTGTCCACGATATTATCAATACTATATTCTCTGTTCACGATATTATCAACACTCCTCTCTGTCCACGATATTATCAATACTCTTCTCTGTCCACGATATTCTCAACACTATATTCTCTGTCCACGATATTCTCAACACTCCTCTCTGTCCACGATATTATCAACACTCCTCTCTGTCCATGATATTATCAACACTCCTCTCTGTCCACGATATTCTCAACACTATATTCTCTGTCCACGATATTCTCAACACTCCTCTCTGTCCACGATATTCTCAACATTCCTCTCTGTCCACGATATTCTCAACACTCTTCTCTATCCATGATATTCTCAACACTATATTCTCTGTCCACGATATTCTCAACACTCCTCTCTGTCCACGATATTTTCAACACTCTTCTCTATCCACGATATTCTCAACACTATATTCTCTGTCCACGATATTCTCAACACTATATTCTCTGTCCACGATATTCTCAACACACTTCTCTGTCCACAGTATTCTCAACATTCTTCTCTGGTCACGATATTCTCAACACTCTTCTCTGTCAACGATATTCTCCACAAAAAGTACATTGACACTGCGCCAGTGTCGTGCCGATTGAATTACTAATTATTCAGCATTTGCATACCCTTAAAGACATTGCATTACCATACATCATATTTTAGTTTATCCTGTTCTATACGGAAACTAAAAATTTGATTTTTAAGAGATCTTTCCCATTGCAACATGCACCTGTGAGACCTGGACACTTACTAAACAAGCTGAACAGCGCATAAATGCCTTTGAATACAAATGTTATAGATGGGTTCTAGGAATATCTTAGGTAAAGAAAAGAACAAATGAATTCATACTTCAGGAGCTAAATATTGAAGAGGGTTGGCTATTAAAGACGATAAAACAGAGAAAATTGAAATATTTTGGTCACTTGAAATGTCATGAAAGTTTGGAGAGAAACAATAATGGAAGGGTAAATGCCTGGGAAGAGAGGAAGAGGAAGGCCAAAGAGAAGATGGGTGCAGGATGTGGCGGATGATCTCCAGATGGGTGTGTTGGATGTGGGACATCTTGCTTGTGATCTAGAAGTTTTCCAGAAGGTTGGTATGGGAGCAAGGTTCTACAAAGAACATGCTACTGAATTCATTCATTGGCACCTTTCCGTCTTGACAGACGATAATTTGGTACATTGTGCTTTAAAAAGGCTTAATAACTACGATCCATGGCGGTGGCGAGTGTGGCTGGTAAGGCCAATTCTTGCTGCAAATGTTTGCCCACAGTAGGTACATGTGAAAAATGGTCATTTCCACCATTTTGCACCATCTTACGTCTCTCACGCTCTGTGTGTGCTTTATCTGCAATCATTTTCTCCTTTGTCTTTATTCCATTTCTGATAGTTGCCCTCCATGCAACACGTTCAGTGGCGACATGCTCCCAATGTGCATTATCAATGCCTGTGTCAATCATGTCCCGCTTACACACATCTTTGTATCGTAGTAGAGGCCGACCCTGAGATCTCCTACCCGTCTGTAATTCACCAAAAAAGATGTCCTTTGGTATTCTACCATCATCCATTCTCCTAACGTGTCCTATCCATCTAAGTCTACGAAGACTGAGCATGGAATACACTGTCAAACAACCTGATCTTTCCAATACTTCAGTATTTGTGATTTTGTCTTGCCACTTAATACCAAGTATTCTTCGCAGACACCGCATATGAAAGCTGTTTAAACATTTCTCTTGGCGTGAGTAAGTTGTCCAGGTTTCACTGCCATAAAGAAGAGTACTAAGGACACAGGCTTGGTAGACGAGGACTTTTGTTTTGGCAGTAAGCTTCCTGTTCTCCCAGACTCTTTTTGCTAACATGTTCATTGTTGTTGCTGCCTTGCCAATCCTGATGTTGATTTCCTGATCGAGGGATAATTTGCTATTTACCTCTGATCCTAGATATGTAAAATGGTCTACTATCTCCAGTTCAGCGTCGTCAATAAAGATTGATAGTACACCATGTGCACCTTGTGACATAATCTGTGTCTTCTTTTTGTTAATTGTTAAAGCAAATTCAGAACAAACATTGGAGAATGCAGATAGTAGATGTTGTAATTCTTCCTCAGAGTGGGTCGTAATCGCAGCATCATCCGCAAAAAGCAACTCTCTGATTAGTACCCTGCTAATTTTGGTCTTGGCCTTCAATCTCTGAGCACTATAGAGGCCACCATCTGAGCGTGAGTGAATGTATATACCGTCATCCTGATCACAAAAGGCATATTTCAGTAGAAGTGAAAAGTATATCCCAAAGAGGGTGGGGGCTAGTACACAACCTTGCTTAACTCCACTCTTGATTTCAAACTCTTCTGAAGTTGAGCCATCAAACTTGATTATACCCTTCATGCCTGTGTGGAACGATTCCACAAAGGACAGAAGAGTTGGTGGGCAGCCAATTTTCTTTAGTGCTTTGAACAGACCCTCACGACTGACCAAATCGAATGCCTTTGTGAGGTCGATGAAGGCAATAAACAGTGGCTGATTTTGTTCCCGGCATTTTTCTTGCATCTGTCGCAATGAGAATATCATATCAATGGTAGACCGGTTCCGAGGGAAGCCGCACTGTGATTCGGGGTATACTTGATCTCCCAGGAATTGAAGTCTGTGCAGGACAATTCTGGCAAATACTTTCCCAACAATACACAGAAGTGAGATACCCCTATAGATGTTACAGTCGCTCCAATCTCCCTTGTTCTTGTACAGCGTTATGATGTTTGAATCTTTGAAATCCTGTGGGACTTGTCCTTCTCGCCAGCATAGCTCTATTAGCTGGTGGATCTGTAGAGCGAGTGTGTCTTGCCCACTCCTGATCACCTCTATTGAAATCACATCCTTACCTGGAGCCTCGCCAGATGCAAGCTCATTTATAGCACACTTAACTTCTGTTATAGTGGGAAGTGTGTCCAGGTGGTCAAGAGTTGGCAGGGCCTCTATGGCGTTGAGGGCATCATCCGCTAGCTTGGTCTCACTTGAGTAAAGCTCTAAATAGTGCTCGACCCATCTATCGATCTGCTGTTTCTTATCAGTGATGATTTCTCCAGTCAAGGTTTTCAGCGGTGCACTTCTTTTGATCATTGGACCACAGGCTTTCTTTATCCCTTCATACATACTTCTGATGTTTCCCTTATCACTTGCGATTTGAATGGACTCACATAACTTGATCCAATAGTCATTCGCACACTGCCTGGCAGCCTTTTGTACATCCTTCCTCGCTTGCTTCAGCTCACTCAGGGTGTTACGCGTTGGTCTTTCCTTGTTTCTTAAGAGAGCTATCTTCTTTTTATCAATCAAGGGCTGCAGTATCTGGCTGTTTGCCGCAAACCAGTCCTGCCTCTTATGATCCACAGTGCCGTAAACCCCTACCGCTGTTTTATAAATAGTTTCCTTAAGTTTACTCCATTTATCATTTACTATACAGTTTTCTGATGTATCATTGAAAGCGTCTTCAAGTTGCTGTTGAAATTCAAAGCACTTTCCAGGATCGTGAGTGTTAGTAATATTAATCCTGGGGCTAGACTTGTGTTTAGCTGTGTAGATTCTCTTTGGTCTCAGTCTAACCCTTGCAACAACCAAAGAATGATCTGTATCACAGTCAGCACTGTGGTAACTTCGAGTTAATGATGTATGGTTCAGATGTTGTCTCCGTGTGATAATGAAGTCCAGCTGATGCCAATGGCTGGATCTTGGATGTTTCCATGTGACCTTATGCATCTCTTTTGTTTTAAAAAAAGGAGTTTGTAATACATAGGTCATTTCTAGTGCAATGCTCCAGCAGCCTTTGCCCATTATCATTCATGCGACCGATGTTGTATTTTCCAAGGCACACTGGCCATGAACTCGAGTCCTTGCCCACACGAGCATTGAAATCACCGAGCATATAAATGTAGTCGGATTTTGGAACTGCCTTGATCACAGAGTCTAGGTCCTCATAGAACGTATCCTTCACATCATCAGAGGAAGCGAGTGTAGGTGCATATGCAGTGAGAATGGTGGCAAATCCACAAGAGGTTTCCAAGCTCAGTGATAATAATCTTTCATTACCTCCAGCTGGGATATAAATCATTCCCAGTAGCGAATTCTTCACTGCAAAGCCCACACCATGTTGCCTTCTTTCTGCCTGCCCTCTTCCCTTCCAAAAAAAGGTGTAATTGTTTTCCCTGAGTGACCCTTCCTCAGCGAGGCGAGTCTCCTGCAGGCCAGCAATATCAATGTTAAGACGATTGAGTTCAGCATCAATCACAGCCGTTTTTCTCACATCGTCAATATTTGTCAAGTCAGTGGAAAATTCTGGACACATGGTTCTCACGTTCCAGGTTGCAAGCCGTAGCTTGAGGTTTCTATTCTTTTTATTAGTACCTGGTGCATTGGTTTTACAGCCTGCGATTCAGATTTTGTCCTAGCCCCAAGCACCCATTGAAGCAGGCAGGCTGTGGCGGATCAGCACCCAATTGGCTGGGGGTTGCCCAGCTTGAGGAGGGCGGTAGCTGATCAGTGACACCTGTAGGTGTCTCCCACCGTCAGAGGCAACGCGTGGCGCCCCATGTCTACGCCAACTGACAATGAATTATAACCCGTAACAGTTGCCTCTCCCTTTGATTCCGAGGCCGGTTAAGACCAGGGATAGAGTTATTGCCTCTCCATGGCACAAAGCCTGGGCTAAAATAAAGAAACCATGTGTTGCCCATGCAGCATAATCCCTCTCTCGGCCTGCCTAGTTCACTCCAGAGGAAAGTTGACAACTATAATCTGGAACAAGACAAGCTGCAGAAGCTGCCGGATCAGCAAAGCAATGCTCTAACTGTCCGCCTGTCGGAGCTTCGATCCTAGACCAGCTGCCAACCAAGGCTTAGGGCCTGGTCTGCCCTGCCATGACTTATTTTGTCTTTTGGTTGCATTTCCTCGCACCAGGATAAGGCTAGTACCCTCCCAATTGCGCTCTTCCGCCCGAAGCCGTTGGCACAATGTGGGGTGTCGGGTTTGGTAAGCGCCGCCCAACATTCGGCGCTGACAGAAAGCAGGTAGTACCGTCTACTGTCATACGGTAGCTCAGTCATATCTGACTAACACCTGACCTGAGCTACTGAATAAATGAATGCTAAAACTACTGAACGTAAACTTGTCCAGGAGTCACAAACAGTCAAAAATGCTGGGATTGACTGCTCTATCCTGTTAAGGATATGCAAATAACTTAACTTTAACTTCTATACTAGGATGTAGTTCTTATAATGCAGCATTCTTTTACAAATAGGGTTAGTTATATTTAAGCAATACTAATGGCAAGCAATGAAAATGTGATGACGCTTTTGAGGCAATTGTCTCTAAAGCGGATAATCACGGTTTTTGAACTTCGATGTTCCTCACTGGCACTCTCACCATAATAAGGCTCGTACCCTCCCAACTGTGCTCCTCCGCCTGAAGCCGTTGGCACAATGTGGGGTGTCGGGTTTGGTGAGCACCGCCCAACATTCGGCGCTGACATAAAGCATGTAGTACCGTCTACTGTTATACTTGAATGGTACGAAAAAATTAAAACAAAAAAATATTACGATGCAAAGAATCAAGAAGAAGAAAAATACTGACATTGTACCAGAACTGAATGTCAAAGAGGACTAGCTCATCAATGATATCATGTCTAAAAAACTAAAATAATTTGGCCATACTAAACATTAAAAAGAATTAGTTGCATATCCTTTACAGGACGTAGCAGTCAACCCCAGCATGTTTTGGCTGTTCGTGATTCCGGGCAAGTTTACGTTCAGTAGTTTGCCATTGCTTTCTGAACGACCGGCACTCATACAATTTCATTAAAAAAACCAACGTAAGGCGGTCTGCTGTCAAATCGCCCACAGATGTTTTTCGAACGCGGGTATGCGGGATTACGAACTGCGTCCGTAACCTCCTCGCCACGGTACTAAACATTACAGGAGCTTAACAGAAAAAATTATGGAAGGTATGCTTACTGTCAGACGAGACAGCGATCGACAAGCATGACGGTGAACGGAAATTTATATTTTATTACTTTTTACATTTGATTGTGTCCAATATTTGATCCAAATTTACTGTTTGTTTGGCGCTGAATCAGTTAAAACACCCCTGGCATGAAAATGTATGCAATAGGGGGCCTAGTGAACAATCAAGAGTCTTTCTGGAAGCTCATTATAAGATCAACAACTGCACAAGACTTACTACTTTTGTGCCTTCTTGAACACGAAGGAGTTATGTTTTAATATTATTTTATAATTGTAGGTTTTTTCCTTCAGATTTGTTTGCTTTGTCCCGTCCCTGACGAAGATTTATATAATCGAAACGTCATTTGTTGTGTCCTAGAATACTTATTTATATTTTATTATTTTATTATAATGTATTTTTTAAAATTGTATCTTGATTTGGGGGATTTTCATTCTGTGATTTATGATCATCTTTATGGAGTCCGTTGTAAGGTATGTACACTTTGTCCGTGTGTAGTATGTCTCATCTTTTTGCAGGAGCTACAGATACCTAACTGTTTGTATTTCCCATTACTGCACATAATTGGCTCAAATCTTTCAATGTTTCTAATGTCAGTTTCCTCTGATCACTTCTTCTGTTCTTTTATCTGCTGTGAGCGTCCGTCAAGACCAGAAAACTATTCCTGGTGTATTTTCCAGAAAGATGTCATAACAGAGAAGGACATCGTGGACAGACTGCCCAACAGAGATGATTTGCTGAAGACAATGAGCATTACAACCATCCTCAGTACAAAAGGAACCAACAGTCTTGGGGACTTTGAGGTCCAGTACGTGTTCGACCCCGCGGCGCTGAAGGTCATATCTAGGTAAGCTGTTGGTCTTTGATAAATTTGGGATCGAACCTGGAAATTTCAAATGAGCACTCACAAAGTATGGTGATAAAGGTGAGGGCAGGCGTGCTTTGGGCAGAGTGGCAGGCTTTATTTAAACAATCAAAAATAGAGAGCTTCTGTGGGATTTTCCCCTCAGGGCATGCTGGTGTGGTGGGAAACGAGCAGGCGGACATATTGGCTGGGTCTCCATCACGTGGTGGGGTATTAGTGCACGATAAGGCAGGCATGGTCGGGGCCTTTTGAAATCGCGTATATAGTGCAGAAGAACTGATAGATTATCATTGTTTGGCTAGAATGGTGGTGCGAGGTGTTACGAGAAGATCTGGCCGACTCTCAATACTCTGAGAAAAGGCCAGACGGGGACATAATCAGACAGCTATTGGTACCATTAGTACTGGGACTTTTCGCTGGCTGCTGCAGTTAGGGACGGAGCACGTAAGGGAATGTCCCAAGTGTTGTGATGTCGCTTTTTGACTCAACTTTCAACAGAGGGAGCTGTGGTATCGCAGTGGCCCACCGACCCAGTGGTCATCTGTTCGGATCTTCATTGAAGCATATTTTACAAATTTACCCATGCTCCCAGATCAACTCTTCCAAAACAGGTACAAAGAATGTCATGGAAAGTAAAGTTGTCAGTTAAAGTAATAGTACAGGACCCAGATACAGACTTTAAGGTGGTTAGGGCATGTGTTACTAGAACGATATAAAATAAAGTTGTCAGTAAAAGTAATGATGTAGAACCCAGATACTCTTAAGGTGCCTTAAGGTTTCATGTAGGTTTAATAGTATTCATTTTATTTACGTCTCGTATTGTATACACTGCATTCATATTTCGTAAGGGGTTCACTGTATTGGTCTCTCATATGGCATTCATGCTTTCATGTCTCATGTAGGATTCATGCTTTCATTCAATTCGCTCATTAAGTCTTAACACAATGCATTTGGAATTGAGTTTTAAACTCGAAAACTCTGAGCACCTCGACTCCCTTCCCGTCATTCGTGCACGTCACACTCTAAGACATTCTCCTCTATCTCACTAAGAGATGTCACATGAAATCACTTCTCATGAAGTAAACGACGGATACAAATTGTCACATTAAATCACTTTTCACGAAGTAAACGCTGGATACAAATTGTCACATTAAATCACTTCTCACGAAGTAAACGCCGGATACAAATTGTCATATTAAATCACTTCTCATGAAATAAACGCCGGGTACAAATTGTCATTTTAAATCACTTCTCATGAAGTAAATGCCGGATACAAATTGTCACATTACATCACTTCTCATAAAGTAAACGACGGATACAAATTGTCACATTAAATCACTTCTCATGAAGTAAACGCCGGATACAACTTGTCATATTAAATCACTTCTCATGAAGTAAACGCTAGATACAAAATTTCACATTAAACCACTTCTCATGAATCAAACGGCAGATACAAATTGTCACATTAAATCACATTTTATGAAGTAAACGGTGGATGCAAATTGTCAAAATTAAATCCCTTCTCATGAAGTATAAAGTAAACGGCCGATTCACATTGTACAAGTCTACCAGGGCTGCCAGATTGACCGAGTGTACAATGGGTACCAAGAAATGCCTTGGGAAGCAAAGGCAGCCGGTGTGATACTGACTATATCACTCACTGAGAACCGACTGGTCTATTAAAGATATGAGTCTTGAACCTAGTGCTCAGTTCACAAAGGGATTCATGAAGTAAACAGACATGGGCACTAACTATAGAACGAGGAAGAAAACTCACTACTTGTGAGATGGGATGCCCGAGGAAAGCAGCCAACAAATCAAGAAAGGACCATATTAGAAATGAGGAGATCTATAAGACAGTTAGAGCAACGCTAGTTGTTAAATTTATTGATTAAAAAAAGACTTAACTGCTTCGACCACCTAGTGAGAATGAACACAACGTCGCCAGCAGCAAAAGCATACAACATGAAAATGGAAACATCAAGAGGCAGGGGAAGACCACGAAACACCTTAAAAACCCAGAACATCTCAGCATACCATGTCAGCCTACGTCGCCTAACGGCATAGAGCAGTTAAGGACAACAGAACATCTCAGAATACCATCTCAGCCTGCGTCGCCTAACGGCATAGAGCAGTTAAGGACAACAGAACATCTCAGCATACCATCTCAGCCTGCGTCGCCTAACGGCATAGAGCAGTTAAGGACAACAGAACATCTCAGCATACCATCTCAGTCTGCGTCGCCTAACGGCATAGAGCAGTTAAGGACAACAGAACATCTCAGCATACCATCTCAGCTTGCGTCGCTTAACGGCATAGAGCAGTTAAGGACAACAGAACATCTCAGCATACCATCTCAGCCTGCGTCGCCTAACGGCATAGAGCAGTTAAGGACAACAGAACATCTCAGCATACCATCTCAGCCTGCGCCGCCTAATGGCATAGAGCAGTTAAGGACAACAGAAAATCTCAGCATACCATCTCAGCCTGCGTCGCCTAATGGCATAGAGCAGTTAAGGACAACAGAAAATCTCAGCATACCATCTCAGCCTGCGTCGCCTAACGGCATAGAGCAGTTAAGGACAACAGAAAAGAAGAAACAGACTTCACCTACAATAATTTGTTTTCAACTGCTAGTACTGGTTGTGTTTGTGTTCGTCTAATGCAGTGTTTCCCAACTTTTTTTGTGCTATGCCCCACCTAAGCCTTTCTAAAATTCTTATCCCCCCTCCCCCACCTAACATATACATTATTTTTAATATTAAAAAATTGAAATGTTCACTAAAGAAACTTGAATGATAGGTTTTAGGAAGAAATCAATAGGAAATTATTGAGCAAACACAGTAAGTAAATTTTCAAAACATATAATGGAGAACTGAAATTCAAGTACAAAATAATTTTAATGAAAGATTTTTCTATATTATTTTAATTATTAGTAATTATTTATTATTTAAATTTAGTGAGATCCTTGCGCTTGATGCTTGCTGCAAAGAGATTTTATGTCAGGTTCCAATTTAGTTAACTCCAGTCTCAAGCCTGCCCGTTTTGTTATATCCAGCCGATTTCTTCCATTTTCGAATTGCCCCCCCCCCCCCTTAACAATCGAATTGCCCCCCTGTGGGGCATGGGCCCCACATTGGGAAACACTGGTCTAATGCATTATATTACTGGGGATAATAAGGAAAAGAGATAATAGTAACACTGTAACCTACCATCCATGCCACAAGAGGATTCTAAGGAGGGTTGGTGTGCGACTGGATTCCACTTCCCATAGAAAAATGTATCTACAATCTCCAGTTAATCATGATTAAGTATTGAAGTGTTTCGCATGGAGAGTAAGTCAATACTCCATTAAGGACGAAAAGGAGCAGCAGAAGACCAATAAGAAATTGCTTACATTTATTTTCGCCCAGTTGTAATTAAGTATTAGCAACTTAAAATAGGTGTAGCCAAACAAGAACACTATGCAGGAAGCCAACGAAGCATAAACCAACACAGAACTGGTGTAGTGAGCCGCTACACGCTGCGAGATTTACTGAGGAGAGGATCCGAGCACTTAATTGTTCGATGTGCAATGAGGGCGATCTGTCGACTAACTGGCTGTTTAAGCTTTCCATATACATTTTTTATTCATTTCCTAATGCTTCTCTTGCCTAGAATTTTCCTTCATGAAGCTAATTTCCCTGTTCGATCTCTTCTATTGACGTGCCCCGTGTCATTTGTCGTTTCCTTGTGGCTTTGGTGAGTGATGTAGTAACATTCGCAACTGACAATATTCAAGCTTTACAGCAAATCACGCAATCAATCAATCAAAAAAGCAACCAACCCACCAGTCAACAAACCTGCCAATCACCCAACCAACCCACAAACTAACCAACCCATGAACCAATCAGCCCACCAATCTCTCAGCCAATAAAACCATCCAACACAAGAACCAACCCACCAATCAATCAACCAACCCACCAACTAACCAACCCATGAACTTATCAACCAACCTACCCATGAACCAATAAATCTACCGACAAACCCACCAATCAATTAAACAACCAACCAACACATCAACCAACCCACCCACCAACCAACCTACCCACCAACCAGTGAAACAACCAACTGACCAACCCACCAACTAATCAAACAACAAACCAACCCACCAACCAATCAAATAACCAACTAACCAACCCACCAACCAATCAATCAACTAACCAATACTTACAAGACAAATGTTCTTCATGTTTTCCTCCAGTTTCCGCCAGGACCTGAAAGAGATCAGCAAGATAATACACGAGAGAAACAAAACAAGGGATGAAAGCTATGAGTATCTGGATCCTGAACTTATTCCAAACAGCATCAGCATCTAACAGCGTTGTTTTCCCTGTTTTGTGGGAAACTATTAAAAACAGCATTGTTTTCCTTGTGTAAGAAACTACAACAACAGTGTCAGCATCAAACAGTATTGCTTTCTCTATTTTGTGGTAAACTATGAAAACAGCAATGTTTCCTCTATTTTGCTGGAAACTATAAAAAAACATCATTGTTTTCTCATTTTTGTGGGAAATTATAAAAACAGCATTGTGTTCATTGTGTAAAAAACTACATTAATAGCATCCGAATCTAACAGTATAGTTTTCTCTTTGTTGTGTGAAACTACAATAAACAACATTTTTCTTCTCTATTCTGAGGGAAACTAAAAACAAGCAGCATTGTTTTCTTCATTTTGTGAGGAACTACAAAAGCAGTATCAGCATTTAATAGCATTGTTTTCTATGTTTTATGGGAAACTATAAAAACAGCATTGTTTCTCCATTGTTATGAAACTAAGAATAACAGTATTGTTTTCTCCACTGTGTGGGAAGTTAAATACCCAGGAATCATGTTACAGTTTCCTTTCATGTCCAAATTCTTGCCAGTTGCATCATCACCATTATAATTTCTAATGATCTACATCTAATATTATAATTTCCAATACTCCACATCTCATATTATAATTTCCAGTAATCTACATCTCATATTATAATTTCCCATTCTTCTTCTTCTTTGTTATTCGTCCGATATTTTTTTTTTTTTTTGGATGTAACTGCGTTGTGTCAGTTTACAGCAGAACTGCGATATTTACACCTTTCGGCCGACGTATTCGATGTCTGCCGGTGTTTGTTGACCGGATTAATCTTCCCGGTTATTTCCCACATACTACAACCCATAATGTAATTTCCCACCATATAAACGCACAGTGTAATGTGTGTTTTATTTTTCACTATACACAACCCATATTATAATTTTCCAATATCTACAACCCATGTTATGATGCCCCATAATCTATAACCTATATTAAAATTTTAGCCGGTCTCCCTGGCGAAGGCATTAACGACGCTGTTCGTAACCCCGTATACTCTCGTGGGAAAACACAGCTGCGTGAGATTCGACAGCGAATCGCGTCGTGTTGGTTATTTACGAGGGTATGTGAGCCGATCGTTCAGAAAGCAATGGCAAACTACTGAACGTAAAACCTGCCAAGACATCAACTGCAGCTGAAAAATGCTGGTGTTGACTGCAATGTCCTGTAAAGGATATGCACACACAAAAATTTTAAAGTTTACTACTGTCTACAACTCTTATTATAATGTTCCACTATCTACGATCTATAATATATATTTCCCACTAAAGAACATGCAACTAATTATGTTTATTGTAGCTTGCCAGACATAATACTGTTTACGAGCTAGGTTTGATGTTCAAATCTTTTACATGTCAGTATGTTTTTTCATCATCATCTTATCTTGTTTCTCTTGTACCTTGCAGTGTCAAGGTGAGGCATAAACAGCCGGACAGTGCCCGTTTATGGGCTTCATATATTGAGATTCCTATGGATTATGTTATTCCCTCTGTCCATCGTTAACATGGTCGGCCCCTTCTTACAGTTCCATTTGATCTGTACATATTTTCTTCTTCCTGCTTCATGATATTGTAAGAACTGTTTTGTAACGATTAATATTAAATGTAATATCTTATTCCACAACGTGTCCAACCATTTTCTGCAACTGTCTTGTAATAGTTGAAGATCCAATACACAGCGATGCGTTCACTGGGACTCTATGTAGCAGAATCGCTAGAGTATGTTCACTAGAACTCTATGTAGCAGAATCGCTAGAGTATGTTCACTAGGACTCTCTGTAGCAAAATTGCTGGAGTATGTTCACTAGGACTCTATGTAGCAGAATCGCTAGAGTATGTTCACTAGGACTCTATGTAGCAGAATCGCTAGAGTATGTTCACTAGGACTCTATGTAGCAGAATCGCCAGAGTATCTTCACTAGGACTATATGTAGCAGAATTGCTAGAGTATCTTCACTAGGACTATATGTAGCAAACTTTATAGAGTATGTTCACTAGGATTCTATGTAGCAAACTTTATAGAGTTATGTTCACTTGACTCTATGTAGCAGAATTGCTTGAGTATGTTCACTAGGACTCTATGTAGCAAACTTTATAGAGTATGTTCACTAGGACTCTATGTAGCAAACTTTATAGAGTATGTTCACTAGGACTCTATGTAGCAAACTTTATAGAGTATGTTCACTAGGACTCTATGTAGCAGAATTGCTAGAGTATGTTCACTAGGACTCTATGTAGCAGAATTGCTAGAGGAGGTTCACTAGGACTCTATGTAACAAACTTTATAGAGTATGTTCACTAGGACTCTATGTAGCACAATTTATAAAGTATCGTTCACTTGGACTCTATGTATCGAACTTTATAGAGTATGTTCACTAGAGGAGGGAGCACGGAAGGGAGACAACACACAAATTGATCCATAACGTCGGAGATCGTAATTTCTTTGAAAGGCATGATTGCCCACGCCAGCCGGCAAGGCACTGGATGACGATGTTTTAGGACTCTATTTCGCAAAATTGCTATAGTCAGCCACCATCTATCTTGACTTGTCTGTGGCAGAGCAGCAGAGAGCAGAATTAGATACTCGAAATTTGCCAATGGCCCAGCGTGTCATGGGGTTATGATTCCTGTGATTCGATTGGCTAGAGTAATTATCTAAACCACTGCCAAATAGACCTCCATGTTTCAATTTTATATGAATAAATTACATTAATGAAAAGTATATGTATATGTGGGAATTAATGGTTGCAATACATTGTCTCTCAAAGGCTATATGTACATACTTTACAAAATTAATTCATTGGCACCGTGCCGTCTTGACAGACGCTAGTTCGTTACATTGTGCTATAAAAAAAAAGGCATAACTACAACCCATGGCGATAAGACCAGGGATGGAGTTATACCTCTCCATAGCACAAAGCCTGGGCTAAAATATAGAGACCATGTGTTGCCCATGCTGTATGATCCTTCTCTCGGCCTGCCTAGTTCACTCCAGAGGAAAGGGAACACCAATGCATCTGGAACTAGACAAGCTGCAGAAGCTGCTGGATCAGCAAAGCAATACTCTTAACTGTCCGCCTGTCGGAGCTTCGATCCAAGATCAGCTGCCATCCAAGGCTTAGGACCTGGTCTGCTCTGCCATGACATTTTGTCTTTAAGTTACATTTCCTCGCACCAGGATTAGGCTTGTACCCTCCCAACTGCGCTCCACATCACGAAGCCGCACAATGTGGGGTGTGGGGTTTGGTAAGCCTCGCCCAACATTTGGCGCTAACAGAAAGCAGGTAGTACCGTCTACTGCCATATACGGTAGCTTCAAAAATTTTACACAATTATATTAAAAGATATTCAGATAACTGATCACGCTGTCGAGTTATGTCTGTCTGTTATCGTTAAATGTGTACCAGTTATTTTTTGGTGTTTGCTTGCTTTGAACTCAAGCTTAGTCCATAAACGAGCTAATATTTTTACTGCACTGGACTGCTTTTTTGCGTGCATGTTAGCTTTCTCCATTAACAGTGTCCCTCGCCATGAGGTGAACCCACTCCGACTTCAGAGGTACTTGTAATTTACGCCCCCAAGTCAAGGACGAGAAGTCTAACTGGTGAATCGGTTGAACCCACTACCTCAGCATTAGCACACCGTAAGTTTAAGAGCGAGCGCTCTTATTAACTGGTCCACGCTGACATCGGATACCAGAAAATGACTTGGAAGTAAAGTCGGGCGGCGTAATACAACCACATCACCCACTGAGTGCTGTATGGTCTCTGCAAATATGGGTCTAGATCCACACGCACAATGGGCCTTGGGTGTGCAAAGTTTTTTTATTTATTCTACCGTGTTTCCCCGATATTAAGACCTAGGCCTAAAATAAGCCCTAGCACAATTTGACAGGATGCTTTTAATATAAGACCTACCCCAAAAATAAGCCCTAGTTAAGATTGTCAGCTAGAATTAGGTTATTAAACGTGCACTTGCATTCAAGTACTTTGTTAATTGCATGGACTTTTCTAAATAACAACTCTACAACACGATTGCCATGGATGAAACTGCAATGTTTATGGGTCTAGGATTTCAGACGACAATTGATCAGACAGAATTCGGGATTCGGGGAGTTATGTCGATCTTTCAGAAGAAGATGACATGACTCAGTTTGAATAAATGTAGAATTGTGTACATGAATAAATATGCTAGGTGTTAGTAAAGTCTCACTACACTTTGTATGTAGAACGGCTGTTTTTGGAGAGTATGTTTTCCGTTTGCAAGACGGAAAACACACTCTCCAACAAACAGCTGTTCTACATAGAAAGTGTAGTGAGACTTTACTAACACCCTGTATATTTGTTTATCTGAAAAAAGACATCCCTCGAAAATAAGCCCTAGTGCATTTAAGCTAAAATTAATATAAGCCCGGTCTTATTTTCGGAGAAACACGGTAGTTGGTTGCTTGCTTGTGTTCGCTGGCTGTGAATTCCAGCGCAAAGTCCTGTATGTCAGATGAAGACATCCTGTTTTCCAACATCAGTGTGATGTCATACAGGACCTGAGTTTTCCATGAGTATTCGTTGTCCCATGTCTGGCTTATTGGTGTGCAGACTGCTGGTTCCTCGCCGTGCAGGCAGACACTCTCCAACTTCGGAGGAATCAATGATCCTACTGACTTTAGCCAGGATCCCAAAGGGACCTGTTGCCCAGGACGCTCGGCGAGGACGCGTCAATAGATCTTGGCCAGTATAGAACCCAGCCCTGGTGCCTTGGAAACACCTCTGCGTCCCAAACACGGTAGTAAAAGCGATAGCAGCCGTGTATGGTAGTGTTCAACATTGCAGCACATATAGACTATGAAAGGCTGAGTAGTCATGTGCGCTCGGTCTTAACTGATTCAGTAAAAAACAAAAAGTCGGTTTAGACCAGACATGGTACACAATCAAATGAACAAGTGTTAGAATGTAAATATCCATTCACTGAGCATTGGAATTGCGGAAGTTGCCACGTAACAAAAGAAATAACACGATGACCGTAGTCTGACGATATATCATCCTTCTATGTTCTATGGGAGGTGACATGTGCCTATATATTATCCTTCAGCACTGAATCATTTCACCTTCACGTGAGCTGAGGTCTAGGTTCAACCCCTACACCGGTAAGCTGGACTAAAATGTTGATCTCTCGTCCTTGACTTGGGGATGCAAATTACAAGTACCTCAGAAGTCGGAGTAGGTTCGCCTAAGTTGAGTAGAGTCAAGAACCGACAACACTCCACTCGGAGGCATTCCCATAAGCGCTCAGTCCTCATCTTCAACGGCCAGCGTAGAGTTACAATACTAATAGTGCCCGTTGCAATCTTATTATATGTCCATCTTGCTTTACCTCTGAGTGACGACTGCCGACCACCTCCTCTGACCACCCTTTGCTGCTGCATTCTCTCTAGACCATGATAGTCTATCTGTTCTTCTGCATTATTCACATTCTCCCAGATCTCCTTCTCAACATCTGCCTTATCATGCATAAGATCACCCCTTAATATGCGGCACCAGCCAATCTGCCTGCTTGTTAATTTCGAACCACACCAGGGTGTCCTGGAGAAAAGCTCCAGCGAATGCTCAAACCCGCGACCTCTGAATTGATGCATGCCATTCTTCAAATTTGCCAGCATGCTTTGTGAATCAGTTACCACATGCGTATGCAGTTTGTTCTCCAACCAGTGAAAAGCTGCAGTAACCTCACCCACTTCCATTTTCAGACTTGAGGTTGTGGTGTCATATGCCATGCTCTCCTTGACTAGACATCAGCCATTTTCTTTTGCTATGAATCTCCAGGAATTTTTTTTTATTTTTGGTTTTTGCCTCTTAACACAGAGCCATCGGTATAGATAATCACATCGCCAGGGCGAGAGTAGTTATGAATTAATTGTTGAATTTCAGCTTCGGTAGCGCCTGTTGGTCACTCCCTACACTCACGGTTCAATGTGATTATAATCCCACACCAGTCTGAATTTCTATTCGGCACTCTGACCCACTCCTTGCCTCTGTCAATCTTCTCAAGTGTGCACAATTCTCTGATGGTATCTTCTGCCTGAGTCATCCACTATCTTCCTCATAACAGCCTATGGTCCTCGATTGCATCCAGGGAATCATGCAGGAGGTGTTCTTTGTCAGCAACTACCTTGAGGTATGACCTTGCCTGCAACACCTTGAGTCTGTCCACAATGATCTGTAGCGCCAGGATGTATCGGACACACACTAGTGGGGTATCCCTTGTACATCCCAGAATCACCCTCATGGCTTCATTCTGTATGCGCTCGTTTCACTAGCTGACTCTTTGAGACAGTGAGTATTCCTAGTCCATACTCTACCACTGAAATTATCAAGTGCTGAAAAAGTGTGAATAGCATTTTCTGCTCCATGTCCCTTGCTGCCATACTCTTCGGTGCAATGAACCCCTTCTGACATTGTGTAACCATCACTTCAACATGATCCCTAAAGGACTGGCTTCTATCAAAAGTGATTCCCGTGTACTTCAGTCGGCTGTCTCTATTCACATTTCGACGATTTATTGTGTGGCTTGGGAGGTTAGCGTTAACAATCCCATTATCCAGAGAGCACCAGAAGACAAACGTCTGAGAGTGAGGGACAATGGTAATAGGGAAAACCAATCCACATACCAAAATCAGTCCAGTGCACTAGAACTAGTAGCGGTTGTATGGACTATGCTTGAGTCCACAGCGAGCGTAGGCAATGAAATCCTCTCGTAGGGGACTTTACCAACATCACAGACTGTAGTAAATCATCGAGAGGGGTGTCTCTGTACCAACCACACTTTTACAGCGCTCCAACGACCTGAACGCCAATGCATGGGATTTAAACAGTGAGATTGTGGTGGGAAACTAGCTGGTAGATAGACTGGCTGAGTCTGCATCACTGGGTGGGGTACTGTGCATGATAGGACAGATGAGGTCGGGGCCCTTTGGAGTCGTGTGTAATGCAGAAGAACAGACATAGTAGACATATCTAGCTAGGAGATAATGGTGAGAGAGGGAATCACCAGATGATATGGCCGACATTTAAAACTCCGAGGGAAGGTCAGACGGACACATAATCATTCTGCTACTGGTACCATTAGTATTGGTACTCTTTGCTGTCTGTTGAAGATGAGGACGGAGTACGTATGGGAATGTCCCGAGTGCAGTCATTTCGATTTCTGACTCAACTCAACTCATTCAAATCGAAAAGTGCAAGCTAAATAACTACTGGGCAACATTTAACAACCACATACTAAAAGAATGTTTACAGCATATGTGATTCTGGTACACAATGAGATATTCGCCAATGAGTTTGTGTACAGTACTGAGAAACTCCTTTTGTGATCTATGTGAGGTGGCTGGAGCACTTACGCGTATATCCGTGTGCAGTTAAGAATGATTTGTAGCAAACTACTCAGCGTAAATCATCAGCATCATCATGTGCTAATAAACGTGGGCGGTTATATTTCGTCATCTCACTCGATCACAAGTCGTGGATCAGATCCGCGTTCCTGTCTCGACCATACCACATGACCAAGCCATTCAGGTATTTACTTCTCTACCTTCCCCCTTGTTCCCCCCCCCCCCCCCCCAATCCTTCCAAATCTTGCCAGATTTCACCAAGTTTTCTACTTTATTTCTTCTCATAACGTGTTCAAAAGATTCGTGACTGTCTACTATAATGTCTCTAACTAGTTTACTGTTTTATGTGCTTCTTGTAGGACTTGCTCAAAGGATTTTCTGTCTCTCCAAGGTATTCGTTGCATTTTCCCCAGAAACCACTTCTCCTGCCATGTCATGTTTTTCAGCTTGCCTGCTCATTGTCCATGTTTAACATCCACGCAGAAATACATGTTTTATGTAGCACTTTAACACTCTTTTTCCCGTTGCAATTAATATCTAAAAATGATTTGTAACGAAACACTACTTACTCATCGTAAACAATAGCAGTATTCATTCAATGTTGACCATCTGTTTCGTTGCCTGCAATCTATCATCCGTTTATGCTTCTTCGGCAATTTCAACGCGATCCCCGCTCGCGGCTAGCATAGCTTGCTATGTCGGATAGTGAACTGTTAACAAAACACGGGCAAGTGTGTAAGGAGACACAGTGAGCACACAAGAAAGTGAGCCCGTTTCTCTCCAGAACATTGAACACACAAGTATTAATCGTTGTGGTACATCGCAGTAGATATTTCAAAAGAGATCAACTAAAATAATGAGTGAGTATATTATACGTTGTGCTTTGTGCGGAAACAAAACATCTGGATTTGAAGGTATCTAAAGACAACAACAATGGTTATAAATGGCACATCAATAGACCAGCTACACGATTTCTGGTCACCCGAAAGGACATACAAGGACGTTTGGAAAATATAAATATTGTGCTTTTGTTGTTGCTGCTTTAAGGCTATTGTTATTGATACTTTTGTTGCTTCTGTTTCTGTGACTATCGTTATTATTATTGTTGATGTTGCTAGCTACTTTGAGTTGCTTTTTATTGTTGTTGTTCATTCTTCTTTTTCTTCTTCTTCTTCTTCTTCTTCTTCTTCTTCTTCTTCTTCTTCTTCTTCTTCTTCTTCTTCTTCTTCTTCTTCTTCTTCTTCTTCTTCTTCTTCTTCTTCCTCTTCTTCTTCTTCTTCTTCTTCCCCTCCTTTCTCCTTACCTCCCTTCCTTCCCTTCCTCCCTCCCCCTTCCTTCCTTCCTTCCTTCCTTCCTTCCTTCCTTCTTTCCTTCCTTCCTTCCTTCCTTCCTTCCTTCCTTCCTTCCTTCCTCCTCTTGTTGTTCCTCCTCCTCTTCTTCTTCTTTCTCCTCTATTTCCTTCTATTTTACCTCCTCCTTCTTCTTCCGTCTCCTCCTCTTTTTCCATTTCTTTTTTTCTTTTCTTCTTCTTCTTCTTCTTCTTCTTCTTCTTCTTCTTCTTCTTCTTCTTCTTCTTCTTCTTCTTCTTCTTCTTCTTCTTCTTCTTCTTCTTCTTCTTCTTCTTCTTCTTCTTCTTCTTCTTCTTCTTATTCTTCCTCTTCTTCTCCTTCTTCCCATTTCTTCTTCTACTCCTCCCTGTCCCCCTTCTCTTCCCCTCCTCCTCTTCATCCTTACTTAGGGCCTATTCTTCTTCTTCCTTCGTTACCCTTCTACTCCCATATGTCTATTCCTCATCTTCTTCACATTCTTCTTCCTTCCCCTCCTCCTTCTCCTCCTCCTTTCTTCCTCCTCCTCCTCATTATACTTCAGCAGTGCATAACAAGTTATTCTCCCCCCCCCCCCTCGTTCTTTCCACTTGCTTCAGTCTTAATGGAATGCCAATGGTTTCTGTCACCATCGAATGGCCGGTTGCACGAATTGCTCACCTTCCACAATATAGTCTGTTTACTTTTTTCTGCCCCATTATAAAATTCCATATCTCAGTAACAAAATGAGGGAAAGTTATGAGATTTAGCATATAACCTTATCATTATGTCTAACCAACAAAAACAATTTTTGTTCTGGAGATTGTACAGCAGAGTTCAATGTTTGTTTATATGCGGTATATAATTTACTTGTCAGAGATTAAGTCCATAATCTTAAATGTATTACACCTTCACCAAGACACATCCGCGATTTTTTTTAAAAATTGTCTCGTGGTTTCCATTTTGGCACAAACTGCGCGCAGTTAAATGGGATTGTTCAGAGGTGTCGTCAATGTGGATTCTTTCATGAAACGTTATTATAAATAAATATATAAATAAATATTTCCATTAATATAATATTAATAGCTAATAATTGAATGTGTGAATCATGTTCACGGGGATTGAATGTGAAATTTTGTACACTTCAAAGCATCGCTATGAATTTGTACACATATTTGTGTCAAGAAGCTGATCGCAGGAAACTGTTTCATACTGTTAGAAATCCCGAAAAAAGAACAGCGCATGCATCGGGTTTGAGTAAACGGTCATTTCGTCGATGGATGCAAGAACCTGGAAAGAAACCAACATGCGATAAGCAAACGGTACGTAGAAAGGCAATTGTAGACAGCTTTGACAAGGATGTCATAAGGCGAGTTATTATAAAAATTATGGATGCCAAAGAAACAGTGACTGTAAGAAATCTTAGGGTTTGGGTGAGAAAGAACAATAACATAGAGCTATCCAAAACAACTTTGTGGAAAATTATAAGGACACTAGGCTTCACTTTTAGAAAGTACAAGTGAGGTAAAAATATCCTTTGCGAGCAACCGCATTTAGGAGTCATGAGAAGCAGATACCTACGTGAAATAAGGGAAATGCACAAAGAAAATTATGACATAGTGTAATTGGATGAGACGTGGATCAATGCGCACCACACACGTGAAAAGGAATGGCAATCAGTGGATAGAAAGATAAATAGTTATGTGCCCAGTAGTAAAGGACAGCGTTTGGTCATAGCCTATGCTGGTAGTACTCATAATGGCTTACTACAGAATGCTGGGCTCGTGTTCGTATCAAAGATTACAGACAAAAGGGATTATCATAATGAGATGAATGGTAATGTATTTAGAGATTGGCTTGAGAATACAGTACTTCCATCCCTTGATAGACCGTCTTGTCTAATCATGGACAATGCATCATATCACAATGTTGTTGCCCAAGAAGACAAAATACCTACGGCATCGAACACAAAGGAAGCAATAAAGATATGGCTCCGAAGGGAAAATATACCATTTCCAGAAACATATTTCAGCTACAGTTGTTGTCCCTTGTAAAACAGGGGCAAAAAAGCAAGAAATATCAAATCGACAAGTTGATAGAAGAGCATGGCTATAGTTGCTTGGGACTTCTCATTTTCATTTTAACCCTATAGAACTTGTGTTTTCTAAAATTAAAGGACAGATGGCAGCTGCCAATACTACATTGAAATTGTCTGATGTCAAGATACTAACCCAGTCCGCGCAATTAAATATTGATAAATGTTACTGGAAAAAATGTGAGGACCATGTGTTGAAAGAGGAAGAGGACTATTGGAGAAAGGATGGATTGAATTTTATGCAACCAAGAGCAGTCATCAACCGACTGGAATCGTCCGACACATATTGAGGTCTGAGTAGATCGCAGACCTTAATCCACGTGCACACATACTGGGATATTTTGCTCCAACTATTCAGACGAATTGCAGGCCCTAAATATTACAGCATCAGAACAATGTCAATGGGAACAGTTTGTATTCCACAATGATGAATTTTCAATTCCGCAAGCCCTCAGCAGTGACAAACAACTGTATTGAGAGAAAAAAAAACACTAACCGCATTGAATACCAAAAGAAGAGTAATATTGCGGTGGAAACTGACATATTGTGGCATAATATGAAACGTGAGAGCAAACACGTTGTCAAATTAGGAGACAACACACGTGCATACGAATCAATCTGTAAACTTCAATGAAAAGAGGACCAACATCTTGGTCGTTAAGAAGAAAGCCCACTACAGAGACACTGACAACTATTTTCATAGTGCAAATCAGGTGATCATGTTCCGTCTCTGAACGGTAAACAGCAGAGTAGGTAATCTTTCACGAAGACTCAAAGCGGGTCTGTCACCCGTCTGTATGTGTGAACAAACTACACAGACAGCTGAACAGATCCTTAAAAATGGAGACATGATGACTAAATTGCGGTATCATTTCTGGTCACTCCATACGCACATTAACGCACAGCTATTTGGAAGCTTTCACGAGTTCAATATAAAAAGCTAAATGCATCCCAGTAACATGAATACTTGTGTACACATTATTAATCAGCAGCTGAAGAAACAAGAAGGAAATGAAAAATAACGTAAGAAATGTATTCCTTCTACTTTCCTGTCAATTTACACATTATTTACCCCATGCCATTTAAATTCTCTGTCTTTACTAATATTACACATTGCACCCCTCTCGGGAGTCTCGGTGGTTAAGTGGTCAAGCCGTCTGACTCGGGCTCCGAAGGTTGTATGTTCGATTCCGGGTCGCGTCCTTCATTTCACGAGTGCATATTTTCGGAGACTCCCGACTCCAATATTTAATAGCGGGGACTGGATTACTATCTTGACGTCAGACAATTTTAATATAGTATTGTCATCTGCCACCTGTCCTTTAATTTTAGCCCACACAAGTTCTATAGGATTAAAATGAGAGTGGTACGGCGGAAGTCTCAAGCAACCATGACGATGCTCTTCTATCAACTTGTCGATTTGATATTTCTTGCTTTTTTGGCGTCTGTTTTACAAGGGACAATTCTAGCTAGAAATACCTTTCTGGAAATGGTATGTTTTCCATTCGGAGCCATATCTTTATTGCTCCCTTTGTGCTCGATGCTGTAGGTATTTTGTCTTCTTGGGCAACAACATTGATATCATGCATTGTTCATAATTGGACACGACGGTCTATCTAGGGATGGAAGCACAGTATTCTCGAGCCAATCTCTAAATACATTACCATTCATTTTATTATGATAATCCCTATTGTCTGTATGCTTTGATACGAATGAGCCCAGCATTCTGTTGTAAGCCATTATGCGTACTACCAGTATGGGCCATGACCAAAAGCTGTCCTATACTACTGGGCACATATCGCTTTATCTGTCCATCCACTTGTTGCCATTCCTTATCACTTGTGTGGTGCGCATTGATCCACATTTCATCCAAATACACTATGCAATAATTTTCTTTGCGCATTTCCCTTATTTCACGTAGGTATCTGCTTCTGATGGCTCCTAAATGCGGTTGCTCGCAAAGAATATCTCTACCTCCCTTGTACTTTCTAAAAGTGAAGATAATGTCCTTATAATTTGCCACAAGTTGTTTTGGATAGCTCTATGTTATTGTTCTTTCTCAACCAAACCCTAAGGTTTCTTACAATCACCCGTTTCTTTGGCATCCAGCATTTTTATAATGCTGGATAATCCTGGATATAAAATCCAAAATCTTTATAATTTTAGGATGCTCCGTGGTAAAGTGGTAAAGCCTTTTGACTCGGGATTCAAAGGATTCGGTTCATGAGTTAAATTTTTCGGAGACTTCTGTGGATCGTCGCTAGAGTTGCGGAGTTCGTGCTTTGTGCGATGTTTTCCGCGCTGCGGAAAGAGACCGAGCCGTATGGGATAGAACCCGGCGAAATGAAGTCGACCCTGTCGACTTTAAAGCGACATTTTAAAGCATTTTTATGATAGCTCGCCTTATGACATCTTTGTCAAAGCTGTCTACAATAACCTTTCTACCTACCGTTTGGTTATTGCGTGGTGGTTTAATTCCAGATTCTTGCACCCATCGACGAAATGACCGTTTACTCAAACCCAGTGCATGCAGTGTTCTTTTTTCGGAATTTGTAATAGTATAAAACAGTTTCCTGCGATCAGCTTCTATACAAAAATATTTGTACAACTTCATAGCTATGCTTTGAAGTGTATACACAATTTCGCATTCAATCCCATCGAAAAATATTCACACATTTCAATGTTAGCGATAAGTGGTAAGATTTTAAAATAATAATAATAATAATAATAATAATAATAATAATAATAATAATAATAATAATAATAATAATAATAGATAGGTTGCATGAAATAATCCACAGTTTGACGACACCTCTGAACAGTCCCAGTTTAAACTGCGCGGGGTTCTTGGCATAAGGCCAATTCCGTGAAAAAACGTAAAATATTCAACATTGAATGCTGATTGTCTGGCTACGCTGTAATACATGTAAAATTATGAACTTCATCTCTGACTCGTAAATTATATACCGCATATAAACAAACTTTGAAATCTGCTGTAATATCTCCAGAACAAAAATTGTTGTGTTGGGTGGACATAATGATAATGTTATATGCTAAATCTCATCACTTTCCTTCAGTTGGTTACTGAGATATGAAATTTTATATTGGGGCAGACAAAAATAAACACACTATAGTGTAGGCAAACACTAGTTGCTTATCTTTCATAGAACTTTGCAGTCAACGCCATCATTTACTGACTACTTGTGATGTACTAGGTAATTTTAGCTTCAGTAGCTTGCCGTTGCTTTCTAAACGGTCAACGCTACATACCTTTGAAATCAACGGAAAGCGGACCTACTGCCAGTCAATAACTTTTTCATTACCTCTATCCCGTTCAAACTCAGAAGAGAAGTTATAATTAGGGCTCATCGTAGCCACAGATTAATAATCCTGTGGCCACATTTAGGAAATGAACTTGAAAGGGATTGTTGTCCACAGGAGGTAATAATCTTACGTAATAATCAATCTACCTCTAAACAGATTCAGTGCCAAACAAACCGTTGATTTAGATTAAACAAAAATGGATGGTGGAAAATGGGAAGTTGTGGTGTGTCAAAGTTATGACCTAAAAGTTGTTAATATGGTAGCAGACGTGTTGTATTACATATCACATTAAAGCAGGTTGCTTAGGGAAAACTTCTGCATTGATATTTTAATTGAGACAACTTTTACAATGAAAATATTTAGGCGATATATAAGCTCATGGCAGATACCAGAAGTCGATTCAGACGATTGACCACCCCATGACATTTAATCACTTAATCATATGTTGATGACTTCAAACAAGGCTGGGGAAAGCAATTTGAAAAAGAAAAAAAAACAATGCTTATCGAAACGGGGTGTACTGTGTCACAATCTTGACGAAACAGTGCAACACCCGTAGCTCTGTGATAATTATTCATTACACACATATACACACATATACACACTGTCTCCTTATCGTCTTGACAGACGATAGTTTGTGATGGAATTATACCTCTTCATAACACAACGCCTAGCCTGAATTGTAAAGACCATGTGTTGCGAATGCGAATTCGGCCTCCCTAGTTTACTCCAGAGGAAAGGTTACACCAATACATTAGGTACAAGACAAGCCACAGAAGCTGCCGGATCAGCAAAGCAATGCTCTAAGCCTGTTGGAGCTTCCATCCCAGACCAATTGCCGATTAAAGCTTAAGGCATAGTCAGCCTTGCCCTGCTGTTCTGAGAGCCTTTAGGTTGCATTTCCTCACACTAGGATAAGGCTTGTACACTCCCAACTGCACGCCTCCGCCCGAAGTTGCTGGCACAATGTCGGGTGTCAGGGTTGGTGATCGCCGCCCAACATTCGTCACCAACAGAAAGCAGGTAGTATCATCTAATGTCATAGGATACCTTAGTCCTATTTGACTAAGAAGCTGCTTGAGAACGACTGCTCTAAATAACGATTGCATTTGCTGGTAGTGTCTCAGTCCTTTCTAAGAAGCTGTTTGGGAACCACTGCCCTAAATAACGACTGCATTTGTTAATAGTGACTCAGTCCTATGTAAGAAGCTGTTTGAGAATCACTGCCCTCAATAACGACTGCATTTATTGGTAGTGATGAACCAGTGTGTCACAGTCGACTGTGTTTATGGCGGATGAGTAGTCCACACAACATGGCTGATGGTGATGTGGGTACAGCAGCTGTCTTCTACAGGCTACATACAGTTGTATCGATTCTGACCCATCCGTTGGGAACACCGGGATGCACGTTAATGCGGCCAGGAGAGATTCATAATAGCGCTGCAAGAAGGCTTTCCGCTCAAGGTAACTCATTCGTATGTGAATTAGAGTGACGAATTCACATTTATATTGTGGTGACAAATGCACGTGAGTATTTGAGTGAAAAGCGTATGTTTGCATTGGACGTGGAAATATACATGCACAGAGGATGTAATAAATTTATCATTCTATGATAAGTAACAAATTCACATGCCTAATAGATGGGTGAATTCACATTTATATTTTGGTGACAAATTCATGTGAGTATTTGAGAGAGAAGTTCATCTTTGGATTAACATGAAAATATACGTATATATATATATATATATATATATATATATATATATATATATATATATATATATATATATATATATATATATATATATATATATATATATATATTGCATATCTAATTTACAAGACATCGCTGTCAACATCAGCATTTTACTACTGTTGTTGATATCTTGGAAATTTTACGTTCTGTAGTTTACCACTGATTTCTAAACGACCGGCTCGCACACCAACACGTTAATACCCAGCGCGACGCGTCTGCTGCCAAATCGGTCGCAGCTGTGTTTCGAAAGCGGGTAAGCGGGCTCACGAATCGCGTCTGTAAGCTCTTAGCCACGGAGACTTGTATTGGATGTAATAAATGCACCGCTCTATGAGAAGTGGCAAATTTACATGCGTATTGGAGTTAAAATTCACGTGTATTGTGGACACAACATATACACCGCCGTTTTCAGAAGTGATAAATGCTCATGCATAATAGCATGATAGATTCACATGTGTAATATCGAGATCTTATATACAGAAGTTAAAAAAAAATAGATATATATTTTTCATTCATTCATTCAGTAGCATGTCCTTTGCAGAACCTCGCTCCCATAACAACCTTCCGGAAAACCTCTCGATCATAAGCAAGATGTCCCGCATCCGATATACCCATCTGGAGATCATCCGCCACATCCTGCACCCATCTTCTCTTTGGCCTTCCTCTTCCTCTCTTCCCAGGCATATACCCCTCCATTATTGTTCTCTCCAAACTTTCGTGACGTTTCAAGTGACCAAAATATTTCAATTTTCTTTGTTTTATCGTTTTTAATTGCCAACCTTCTTTAATATTCAGCTCTTAAAGTATTGATGCATTTGTTCTTTTCTTTACCCAAGATATTCTTAGAACTCGTCTATAACATTTATATCCAAAGGCATTTATGCGCTGCTCAGGTTGTTTAGTAAGTGTCCAGGTCTCACAGGCGTATGTTGCAATGGGAAAAATGCATGCCCTTAAAAATCTAATTTTTGTAGTTCTGTCTGTCCCATTCCATAATTTATTCAGTTGTTTTAGTCTTTGAAGAGCAATTGATAGTCGTCGTTTAATTTCTTTCATTGTCTCACCGTTGTTGGTAATCAATGACCCAAGATATTCAAAATTTTCCACCACCTCCAATTTTTCCTCATTAACATATATTTCTTTCTCCATAGTGGTTTTATCTGTATGCATTATCTTTGTTTTTGCAATGTTAAGATACAAGTTGTGATTTTCACTATTCATTTGGGTTGAGGCTATTAGTTTTTCTATACCATTCTGTGTTGTGGATAGCAATACTGTATCATCAGCATATCGAATCTCTGGTATTTCATGACCACCGATATTTAGGGCATCATATTGCTCCCTATTTATATCATTTCTTACATTTCTCATTATATTTTCTGCGTACACGTTAAACAAATAGGGGGACAGCACACATCCCTGACGGACTCCTTGCTTGATGTCAAACCAATTTGATGTCTCGCCATCTATTCTAACCGCTGCTTGTTGGTCTAGATAGAGCATTCTTATGAGTTGTATTACATGTGGTGGAAAACCCATATTCCTCATGATTTCCCAAAGTTTCTGATGTTGTACACAGTCCAATGCCTTTGAATAATCCACAAAACATGAGAATAGGTTTAAATTAAATTCGCTGCACCTCATATTGAGAATGTGACCCCATGTTCCTCTTCCTTGTCTAAATCCAGCTTGAACCACGTTAATTTCTTCTTCCATTTTCTTACGAAGTGATTAACTCCGTCATCACGATTACTAGTACTGGTCACGGTGTCACACTCTTCCCAAGCGTCATCTGATCTGCCTGGCCTGTGGGTCTCGCCACCAGATCTCTTTCTTATTATGTTTTCTGTCATGATTGTTATGGTTTCTTGGCAAGTTTTGCAGAAGGTAGTTTGCCATTGCTTTCCTTTCGGGCAGTGACTGTACTAGTCTTTGGCCATAGCCATTGTCTCTACTGATGAGATCATCTGTCTGTCGCCGCAGAGTGCAGACCATAACCAACAACTATCTGTCGGCTGCTCTCACACTCCATCCACCACCTACCTGCTTTCAAGATATAGACATAGACGGAAAGGACATCAATTTGATTAAGTGATTTAACGCTGAAGGATAATATATCATCAAATGTGACCCCCCCCCCCCTCCCCCATTTAGACAGAAGGACGATATATCGCCATACTATGTCTTCGTATTATTAGTGTGTTTTTGTTCCTCCGTGTTAGTTGTATAACCTTTATAGGATGTGATTAATGGGTGATTTAATGCAAGATAAGGCAGATGTGGTGAAGGCCCTCTGGGAGAATGTGATTAATGCAGAAGAACAGATAGACAATCATGGTCTAGAGAGAATGCGGCAGCAAGGGGTGGTCAGAGGAGGTGGTCGACAGTCGTCACTCAAAGGTAAAGCGAGACGGCCATATAATCAGATTGCAACGGGCACCGTTAGTGCTGGGACTCTAGGCTGGCTGTTGAAGATGAGGAGTGAGCGCTTATGGGAATGCCCCGAGTGCAGTGATGTCGGTTCTTTACTCAGCTCAATTTATACAGGACGTGACAGTTAAACCCATCGATTTTTTTTTTTTTTTTTTTTTGCTATGTGTAATTTCTTGGCAAGTTTGCGTTCGGTAATTTGCCATTTCTTTATGAACTACCGGCACTCATATCTTTGTATGGGTACCAACGCAAACCGGTCTTTTTCCAAATCGCTTTCAGCTGTGTTTCGACCCCGGTATGCGGGATTACGAATTGCATTCGTAACCCGTTCGCCACAGAATCGGTTGTTTTGTAAGGCACTGAATCAATTATTAACTTTACCGGGAACAAGTTGTGACAATTAGATACGGAAATAATTACTCACAGCCCATAGAGATAAAAAGAGAAATTCGACAGGGTTGAGTGTTGTTCCTAAGCCTCGTCAACTTATACACAGAAAAAAAATGTTTTAAACAGTTAGAGTACTTTCTGGACTTTACACCAATGGAAGAATAATAGACACTGGACTTTACACCAATGGAAGAATAATAGACAATCTTATCAATGCTGATGATAAAGTGTTATTAGCAGACAGTGAGCAAGAGTTACAAAACCTAGTGCACCACCTAACCGATCAATCGGCATTTCATCTACAATTTTTTTTTTTTGCATATCCATTTTACAGGACATCGCTGTCAACACCAGCATTTCACTGCTGTTATTAATGTCTTGGCCAGTTTACGTTCAGTAGTTTGCCATTGCTTTCTGAACGACCGGCTCCCATACCAATTCATTAAAACCCAGCGCAACTCGGTCTGCTGCCAAATCGCGCGCAGTGTTTTTTCGATCGCGGGTAAGCGGAATTGCGAACTGCGTCAGTAACGCCATAGCCACGGAGCTGGCACCTACAGATTAGGGTGCTAGAATTACATATTTACAACATGGGTACTGCAAATAAGATCACATATTTGCAACATGCGTACAGCAAATGACACATTCTCACACTAGGAAGTCAATTGGTCACACGGTACTCCAAAGTAAAGGACCATTTTCCCCGCTTTTAGTATTTTGAGTCATCATCATCATCATGAGCCATGTCGATAAGCGTGGGTGGTCATGTTACGCCATCTCACTCGATCACCAGAGTCACGGATCAGCTCTATGTTCTTGTCTCGACCAATGCCACGTGGCCAAGCCAACCAGATATTTACCTCTCTGCCTTCCCCGTGTTCTTTTCCACTCATTCTTGCCAGTTGTCACCGAGTTTTCTAGTTTATTTCTTTCCATAGCGTGACAAAAAAATGTTCACTGTCTACGTCTAATTTCTCTAATCAGTGTACGATTTTAATTTGTTTCTTGTGGAATTTGGTCATTGGTTTTTCTGTCTGCCCGTTGTATTCTTTGCATTTTCTTCAGAAACCACATTTCCACAGCAATCCACATTTTCAGTATATAAATCTCATCATCACGTGCCTTGCCAGCTGGCGTAGGCGTTCATGTCTCTCCACAGATCTCGGTCTTTGGTGTTCTGGATTAACTTTGCTGATGATATTCCTCCATGCCACCGTCTCAGTCCACCCATAGTCGTTTCTCTTGGTTGGTCTTGTTCTGCCTCTTTTCCCCTTGATCTTTCCAGTTGTCACGATGTTCTCCAATGCTTCTCTTCTCATCATATGACCAAATAAAGCCGTTTGTCTCTTTTCAATAGTTGTATATGATGTTCTAGTTTCATTAGCCTCTTCCAGATAATCTTTGATAGTTTCTCTGGCTGTCCAAAGAATTCTCAACATTCGTCTCAGGAACGACATCTCTGTTGCTTCCAAGTTCTTCCTAGTTTGTTCATGTACGTTCCAAGATTCATTGCCATACAGCAATACAACCTCTATATAGCACTTTAGCACTCTTTCTTACATTCGATGATAATGACCTTTTGCATCAGATATGTTTCCTGTTCTGGAATACAGCTTTGGACGTCTCAGAAACGAAGTGATTACACCGCATGCCTCGCGCTAGAGGTTGTGGGTTCGATTCAGGCTACGTCGTTCAATTCATGAGTGCAGTTTTCTTCGAGACTCATGGGGGTCGTCGCTGGAGCTATGGAGTTCGTGCTTTGTGTGACACTTTTGGCAGGCTTCGCTGCGGAAGATGCGTTGTTAATGTCACTGATTTCATGATGTTGAAAACATTGATCGATATTTCTGTTCTCTTTTTGATTTCTGTTTCTCGTCTGCCATCGTCTGTTATTACATGTCCAAGATAGAATAAACTTGTTACTTCATCTAGCATCTCTCTATGATGTACATTGATGGCCTTTCCTTTCCACCGCTAATTATCACAGGTTTCGATTTTTGGATATTAGTATCTATGCCACATTCTAAAGAAAGAGATCCAGCCATATGGGATATAATTCCGTGCAATGAAGTCGATCAGTTTGCCTTTTACCTACCCCTCTTTCCCTACCCAACTCCCGTGTTTATTGTTTGGTTTTGAATGCAGCTTTTGCTTATATATTCTGCTTCTAACCTCTGTTGTGCATCTTCCATCTGAGACAATTTAGGGCTCACTACATTTATGGACTTAGCTATATATTCTCTTTATATACCACTCGGTACTTAATGAGTAAAGTGGTCATTATCAAGCAGACCGACTTTACCTCGCATTACATGTCCTGGGTGCCATGCTTAGTCAACCTGGGCGCCAGGCACATGTTTGAACGTATGGTGAGTACTAACTAAAGGTCTCTTTTACATCATGCCTCCCCATTGTGTCTCCATCTTACAGTGGTAGAGGGGTTTGCATATATGGTGAGTACTACTAAGTATGGGTCCTTTTACATCATGCCTCCCTGTCGTGTCTCTATTTTACAGAGATAGAGGGGTTTGCGTATTCCAATGACTCAAAGAGCTATGCCGACGGTAACACAGCTACTGGTAGGGTCTCCCATGTCGTACAGGTCAGGGGGTAAGAAGCAGATGGCGAGAGACACAATCAAATGCTAGAGAAAGCACACTTGAAACAAATGCTTGTCGAAGTCGGATGTACTGCCCCACAGGCTTGGCGAAACGGTGGAATGCAATACACTTTAAGGCGTATAATTAAGTTCAAACTGAATAGACAGAGTATATCTTGTAAACATTTAAATCAAGTGTATTATTTCTTGAATTCGCGTAGCTAAGGAGCAATATGTGGTCACCGTATCTAACAAGCGACGGGGCTTGCATGTGCTAGTTGACGAGATGCGTACAGAATACTGCAGGCATCAGGTGTAAAAATATATTACACTACACTACACTACACGACATGACACGACACGACACGACACGATACTATACTATACTATACTATACTATACTATACTATACTATACTATACTATACTATACTATACTATACTATACTATACTATACTATACTGCACTGCACTGTACTGTACTGTAATGTCCTGTCCTGTCCTGTCCTGTGCTGGGCTGGGCTGGGCTGGGCTGTGCTGTGCTGTGCTGGCAGTCTCGACAGACGATAGCTTGATATATTGTGTTTAAAAAAGGCATAATAGCTACAACCCACGGGCCAGGGACGGAGTTATACCTCTCCATAACACAAAGCCTGGGCTGAATAGTAGAGACCATGAGTTGCCCATACAGCATGATCCCTCTCTCGGCTGTCTAATTTACTCCTGAGGAAAGGTAACACCAATAGATCTGGAAAAAGACAAACTGCAGAAGCAAAGAAATACTCTGTTTGCTTGTCGAAGCTTCGATCCTAGACCAGTTGCCGACCAAGGCTTAGGGCTCGTTCTGCCCTGTCGTAACATTTAGTCTAAACTGTAAATCTACAACCATGACTACGGTCAGACTGCGAGAACTGCAAGTTTAAAGAAATGTAGCCAAACAAGAACACTATGCAGGAAGTTAAAGAAGATTAATAAACCAACACAGAACCCGTGTCGTGAGCCGCAACACACTGTGTGATTCACTGAGTAGGGGATCCGAGCACTTTTGGACTGAATGGTGCGATGTGTAATGAGGATGATTTTTCGACTAACTAACTAACTAACTAACTAACTAACTAACTAACTAACTAACTAACTAACTAACTAACTAAACTTAACGTAACTTAACTTAACTTAACTTAACTTTAAACTTAAACCAGCTAGCTAACTAACTAACTAACTAACCAACCAACCAACCAACCAACCAACCAACCAACCAACCAACCAACCAACTAACTAACTAACTAACTAACTAACTAACTAACTAACCTATAGTCTTATGTTGCATTTCCTCGCCTCAGAATAAGGCCTGTACCCTATATAAATTGCGCTCCTCCGACCGAAACCGCTGGCACAATGTGGTGTGTCGGGTTTGATTATAGCACAGCCCAACACTCGTCGTTAACAGAAAGCAGGTAGTACCGTCTACTATTATATCTAGCTCTGTCATTTCTGACTAAGATCTGACAGGAACGAAAATAAAGCATGGATTCTTTGAATAGCTTCTGAATGATCTGGCAGCTAAAGGCGAATTGTGCGAGGAACTTCTGAATAATAACGCATCTGAATAATAAGACAGCTAAAATCGAATTGTGTGGGGTGCTTCTGAATGATCTGACAGCTAAAGTCGAATTGTGTGGGGAGCGTCTGATTAATCTAACAGCTGAAGTCGAATTGTGTGGGGAGCGTCTGATTAATCTGACAGCTGAAGTCGAATTGTGTTGGACTGATTGTCCCTGGTGCGATGTTTAACTCACTTAACGTACCACCCCCCACCCCTCCTCCACCATCCCAATGTCTTCGCCCTGACCCGAGAGGACGAGGCGTTCGAACCTCTCCTCTACGATAAGAAGTGAATATAGCATCTCATCTTTAAATTATATTGTTGTATAAATCATCCACAGCTGAATTCGAACCCAAGGCTTTTCGAATTAACGACTGACGCCGGACCCTAAGCCTTTCCAGGCCGGCGGACAGCTGTGAGCTGCAATCCGAGGTCTGTTGTTTTGGCATTAGAGGCAACTTTTATCTGGCCATTGGAAATGGAGAACGGTTCCTGACAATATATGGCCATATCGTCAACACAACAGCAATTATCAATACACAAACATGCGTAATACTGCCTCAGTTTGGTACTAGCTTACTATCCTAACTGACTCTGTGTAAAAACATCTCAAGAAGTCATTTTTCTCTGACGCTGGAGGCAACCATGGAGACATCGTATGATCCACGGGATATCGATACAGAAAATTACAAATGGACAAGGAGTTTCAGCGAGAGAGTCCGGACTTTTAGGAGCGGGAAATTCCAGAAGGGAGTCAGTGCGGTCCGGCGGAGGGCATTGGCAGGTAGGATTTGTTATTTTAATGTTGTTGGAATTGCATGATCTGTAACATATTGGTTATTGCACTTCCTGATAACACTTCTTAGCTGTAAGTGCCGATAAATACAAGTAACTGAATTAATTTTGCACTTTTAGTATACTTGCACTCTTTAGTACACATTGGGCGAGAGAAAGGGGGGAGGGATCTCTTCTGATGATGAGAAGTCTCATGCCGTACTTGCTCTAAGTCGGAGATTTTGCCACTACCTGCATTGGCAGGCATTGTGAGTCAAATCACCATCAAATAGCAGGGCCTTTACGCAAAGTACAAGGGGCTTCAAATGAAAACCTTAAAAGTATTATGGAAATTACAATAACCATGTCATTGTCTTGTAAACTATAAATATTCTTGTTACGGATGTCAAGAGTGTTAAGCACCTGTCATCGCGATGCAAACGAACACGGTGATGTTATAAGGACAATTTAAAGATGGCCGCCCCAATTTTGACATGCAGCAAAGAGGAGCAATGGTTCTGTTATCCATCTTATGATCAGTTAAATGGTAGAACTTAAAGAAATTCGTCGGTGAATGAAGGTCCAGTATGGTGATGCATGCCTGTCAGTCCAGCAAGTGTTTGAGTGGAGTAGGATGTTTCAACACGGCGTGACTTCTGTAAGAGACTGTTCACGACCGGGTCATGACTACACAGTAGTGACCCCAGAAACGATGTTTCTACAAAATTCCAAGCACTTTATCGGTACTGAAGGACACTGAACGCATTGGTGACTACATCGAACAATGATGCATTTGTTTTTACTTTTTCAGAATATATTCACAACAAAACATTTAGAGTTTTCATTTGAAGACAATCGTAGCTCTTATCACGGCCAACCGAAAAGATTTTCTGTCCATTTTCTTGCTGGTCATTCGTGTCTTTTCTCCAAGGAACCATGCCTTCCATCACTGTTCTTTTCAAGAAAGTCTGTTGGTGTTGATTATTTGACCTATATTGGTTTAATAACATTCTGAGACCTGTTGTGCTATTTCAATAGTTAGATGTGAATTCTGTCCGTATTCCATAGTTGTGGGTTCATGTATGTGATAGACCTGCCTAA
Organism: Cepaea hortensis; assembly: GCA_963921405.1. NCBI lineage: Eukaryota > Metazoa > Mollusca > Gastropoda > Stylommatophora > Helicidae > Cepaea > Cepaea hortensis. The sequence continues at coordinate 277,426,856 of OY992876.1, forward strand.
TAAATGCACCTCTTTTAAGGCTTGTCTGATAGGTCATGTGTCGAAGTACACTTGTTTCTGCAGCGAGGCGCTGTCGTTATTTAGAGTGACAGGTTCGAATACTGGTTGGTAACTATAGCTTTCAATGTTTATACTGTCTAATGCGTCCTTTAATCCCCGCTGTTTTCCTCTACTCCATGGGCGTCAAACAATACATGTGTGTTTGTTCGTGAACTTTCTGAGCCACTTTGATGTTTAATATAGCCAAAGTATTTCAGTTTCCGAGACATAATACAGTTTATGAGTCAGAATTCTTTAATGTTCACATTTTGTTGAATGTCAGTATTCTTCTTCCTCTTCTCGGTCATCAAAATTGTAATAACTCTTCTGTTACACTTCAAGTTCAAGAGCCCCGATTTTTCTTCTTATGTGATTGTGATGTGATTCACTACTCAAATTTGCATGTTGCCACAGGAAAGGAACGTGTTTTCAAAATAGTAGATACATTTTTATTTTTTATGTTTGTATTTATTTATTTTTTATGTTTCGTTTCTCCTATCTCCTTTCTGATCCTTTTCCCGTTCAGCGTTCCTTCTTTCCGCTATCAAATTCATAGGATAGGATACCTTTAAAATAGATCATGTTTTCCCTTGTGTTTTCTTTGCCATACTGTTTTTTACCCTCGCTGATAACAACTTGTATCGAAACGTTCGCCTTTCTCTATATATTTGTTCCTCCAATTTGCCGAGCTTCTCGTTCCTGTTTTCTGTTTTTATTCGGCTTGTTTTGAAACATTTAATTACACTTCTTTGTAAGGTGTAGAGAATAATGTTTCGTGTAGAATGGCTTGCCTCGCTTCAAAGATCACATATTTTGAGAATTATATGGATTTTCTGCCCTATTCATGCGGGAGTGCGGGGGAATAAATAGGATGATATACTGTCAAGGAAGGCACCTCTCGGTGGTATATTACCCATGGACAAGGGAGAGGTGGTCGTGCGCCTGTGGGACCAGGTGGAGAAAGCAGTGGAACATATTGAGAACCCGTATGTGGAAAGAATGATATGTTGGGGGGTCGGTAGGGGCTCTGGACGAATCTCAAAACTGAGAGGGAAGACCACAAGAACTTTCAATCAGATAGCATGCTAGAATGTTTATTAGTATGACTCTTCGCTGGCCGTTGAGCGACGAGACGGAGCGTGTGTAGGAATGTCCTGAGTGCAGTGGTGTCGTTTCTTAGCTCAAATCAACTCACTATAATTTCGTTGCTGGTGTTATGTCGTAGGTTCATCATTGTGTGATTTCACTGCCTGGCCATGGCCTGTCTAGTTAAGCTTCTTGCTGGTGTTATGTCATAGGTTCATCGTTCTGTATTACCACAGCCTGACTATGGCCTGTCTAGTTAAGCTTCTTGCTGGTGTTATGTCATAGGTTCATCATTCTGTATTACCACAGCCTGACTATGGCCTGTCTAGTTAAGCTTCTTGCTGGTGTTATGTCATAGGTTCATCATTCTGTATTACCACAGCCTGACTATGGCCTGTCTAGTTAAGCTTCTTGCTGGTGTTATGTCATAGGTTCATCATTCTGTATTACCACAGCCTGACTATGGCCTGTCTAGTTTAGCATCTTTCTGGTGTTATGTCATAGGTTCATCGTTCTGTATTACCACAGCCTGACTATGGCCTGTCTAGTTTAGCATCTTTCTGGTGTTATGTCATAGGTTCATCGTTCTGTATTACCACAGCCTGACTATGGCCTGTCTAGTTTAGCATCTTTCTGGTGTTATGTCATAGGTTCATCGTTCTGTCTTTCCACTGCCTGGCTATGGCCTGTCTAGTTTAGCATCTTTCTGGTGTTATGACATAGGTTCATCATTCTGTATTACCACTGCCCACTATGACCTGTCTAGTTTAGCTTATTGCTGGTGTTATGTCATAGGTTCATCATTGTGTGTTACCACTGCCTGGCTATGGCCTGTCTAGTTTAATTTCTTGCTGGTGTTATGTTAAGGAGGATCCGTTCTTCGAATCCTTTAGCACAATTTGAAAGAAGAACTGTGTCATCTGCATAACTCAGTTAGAGCAGAGTACGAATCGTTATAACAGTTAAACGCAGTACTGTATTATGTCTTGCTAATTTTAATTATCTACTTATTGCTATTTGCATTAGCTTTTCTTTTATGTTATCAAAAACATTCTTCTTTGCCTGTAGATTACTATTGGCAGCTTGTCGTCTTGACTGACTATTGTTTGTTAAATTGTGCTTAAAAATGACTTAACAACTGTAACCCTTGACGGGACCAGGGATGGAGTTATACCTCTCCATAGAACAAAGCCTGGGCTGAATTTTAGAGAATTGTGTTGCCCATGCAGCATGAACCCTCTCTCGAGCTGCCTAATTCATTCCAGAGGAAAGGTAACAACAACATGTCTGGAACAAGACAAGCTGCAGAAGCTGTCGGATCAGCAAAGCAATGTTCTAACTGTCCGCCTGTTGGAGCTTCGATCCTAGACCAGTTGCCAACCAAGGCTTAGGGCCTGGTCTGCCCTGCCATGACATTTATAGTCTTTAGTTTGCATTACCTATCACCAGAATAATGCTTGAATCCTCGTAATTGCGCCCGTCCCCCCTTCCCCTCCCCCTTCCCCTCCCCCCCCCCCCGAAGCCGTTGGCACAATGTGGGATGCCGCCCAACATTCGGCGCTAACAGAAAGCAGGTAGTACCGTCTACTGTTATACGGTAGCTCATTCGTATCTGACTAAGACCTGACAGTACTGTAGATTACAACATTCATGTATTACCATAGTCGTTTCATATTCCACATCAGTATTTCTTTCTTGTGTTGTGCTACCTTTCCTGGTTCAGTTATTGCTATTTTCATTTATTGTTTGTATACGTTTAAACACATACTTCTTTGACGCTGTAGATTACACGTTAGAAAAGAGCTTTCTAAAAGGCAATAGGATCGACTTAATTACACCGGGTTTTATCCCATATGGCTCAGTCTCTTCCCGCAGGGCACCCCACCGAAAGCGTTGCACAAAACACGAACTCCGTAGCTCCAGCCACGACCGCCACGAGTCTCCGAAAATTGTAGTCGTGAACCGAACGTCGTAGCCTGGAATGGAACCCACAACCTTCGGTGTGCGAGGCAAACGGAGTAAACTACGTCGCTGTGGAGACACCTGTTGTAGATAACACTTTACATTTACTACCGTATTCATATTATTATTCCATAGCTGTATTCATGTCGTGCATATACACAGTGCATATTTCCATACACATCACTTTATTTTTGTTTCATATCCATATTACCGTTCTTTTCTTGTAACATCCAATTTCTATTTCCATTACTTATACCCTTATATCCATGTTCCATATAAAACTCGTGTATGCTTCTACCACATACACACTGACATAGTTGTTGTTTCGTATTATTATTTCTATATTAGCAATCCACTTTTTTTTATACATTTCATTTTTATCCTTTATTTATTGATTGCTATTATTTTGTTATTTTTTCGCTCGCTTTGAACCCAAGCGTAATCCATACACGCGCTACTGCTTCTAATGCACTTGACTAATTATTGCATGTGGATTAACTTCCTCTATTGCAAGTGCCTCTCGCCATCAAGTGAAATCACACCGACTTCTGAGGTACTTGTAAGTTACGTCCCCGAGTAAAGGGCGAGAAGTCAACATTTTAGTTCAACTCAATAGTGTAGAGTTGATTGATTGATTGATTGATTGATTGATTGATTGATTGATTTAGGAACCGACATCACAGCATTCGGGGCATTCCCATAAGCGCTCCGTCCCCATCCCTAGCAGCCAGCGAAGAGTTCCAACACTTATAGTACCAGTAGCAATCTGATTAAATGTCCGTCTCGCCTTTCCTCTGAGCGTCGATCGTCGGCCAGATCCACTCGTCATCCCTCGCTGTCGGATTCTTGCCAGACTATGGTGATCCATTTGCTCCTCCGAGGTGTATACGTGCTCCCACAAGGCCGCAACCACGTCTGCCTTATCATGCATCAATACTCCACCAAGTTTTGCAGAGCCAGCCAATCTGTCCGCCTGTTCATTCCCAAGCACACCAGCATGCCCCGGAGAAAAAGATCCAAACGATGCTGGTCACCCGTGACTTCCGAAGCGAAGCAAGCAACTCCGCCCGAAGCTTGCCTGCCCCTACCCTACTCAGCATGGTTTCTGAGCCAGTTACAATCACGATGTGTGTGTGTGTGTGTGTGTATTCTCCATCCAGCGAAAAGCTGCACTGACCGCCTCCACCTCTATTCTTAAGCTAGATGTTGTGGTATCATATGCCAGGCTCTCCTGCACCAAACGTCGACCATTAGCTTTTGCTAGGAACCCCCAGGCACTTCTCCTGCCTCTCAACGCCGAACCATCTGTGTAGATAATCACATCACCCAGGCGAGCATTATCCTGAATTAGTTGCTGGATTTCCACTTCCGTGGCCCCTGCTGGCCACTCCCTGCACTCCCGGCTCAATGTGATTATAACTCTGCACAAGAGACCCACTCCTCTCCTCTCCTAATGTTCTTCAAGATGTACATCTGTCTGATCGTATCCTCCGCCTGAGCCATCCATGATTTCCCTCTTATCAGTCGCTGACCCTTAACTGCGTCCAGCGCCTCATGCAACGGGTGATCTGTGTCAGCAACTACTCTGAGGTATGCGTTCTCCTGCATCACCTTGAGCCTACCGGCAACAGTCGACAAACCAAGGATGTAACGCATACACACTACCGGGGTGTCTCTGGTGCATCCCAGAATGACCCGCATAGCTTCATTCTGTATGCGCTCTAATTTCACCAGCTGACTCTTTGAGACAGTGAGCAGTCCTAGTCCATAATCAATTACTGAGAGGATCAAGTGATGGTATAGTGTGAAAAGCATTCTCTGCTCTGTGTCCCTTGCAGCCATAGTTTTAAGTGCATTGAGTCCCTTTTGAAATAGTGTCACAACCTTCTCCACATGGTCCTTGAAGGAGAGGCTCCTGTCAAATGTGATTCCCAGATACTTCAGTTTGTTCTCTCTGTTGACGCTTCTACCATCTATCGTGAGGCTTGGGACATCAGCTCTCACAATCCTGTTATCCAGAGAGCACCACAAAACAGCTGCCTTTTCCGAGTGGATGACAGCACTAATTTCAGTGCAACAGTCACTCACTTTGTCTACTATCGCCTGTAGCTCCTGGGCTATTTGCTCCCTATCTCTCCCCTGCCTATATGCAAGAATATCATCTGCTAATGTTAGTATCCTTCCAACCCCTGGAGCTTCTAGGTTTGCGATCTTGCTCGAATACACGTTAAAGAGCACCGGTGAGAATGCAGATCCCTGTGACAGTCCCGGGGTTAAAATATGTGGCTCTGAGGTCCATGCACCCAGACGGAGAGCAACCCGACGAGAGTGCAGGACGGCCGCTATCCAGTTCACCAATCAGGGATTGACCCCCTTCTCCATCAGTGCGGTCATCAAAATATCATATCGATCTCTATTGTATGCATCCTCGAGATCAAGCGCTGCCGCCATCGTTTCCTGTCTACTCTGGAACCCCTCATAAACGTCAAAGGCAAAAGTGGCTGCATTTGACCAGGTATCTTTTCCTGGTCTGTAGCTCCCCAGGCCTCTTGGAAGAAGTTTTCCCCTTTCCAAAAACTCTTGCAGCTTGACAGCGACTATCTTCTCTAAAACCTTCCCAAATGTATTTTGAAGGGTGATGATCCTAAAGCCGCTAAGCTTTGAATGATCCTTGAATGGTTTTGGGAGAGGGATGAGATAGCTGTGTACCCAATCCTGCGGTACTGATGCTGTCCTAATGCTCTGGTTAAAACAGTCGGTCATCTCCTTCAGGTCTACATTACTCAAAGCCTTCATATGGCCATACCTGACCCCATCAGGCCCTGGTGCTGTGTCTTTAGCCTTTTCCAAAATATGTTTAACATCTTCAGCCCGTATGATTTCTTCATAATGCATATTCTTTATGGTGCCAGATAACCCCTCTCTCCCCTGCCTATATCCTCTCTAACTGCATCCCTGGTGTCCGCATCATCATGATTGGTCTGCTCTAAACATCTCTGTAGAAACACCTCCCCTTTCTCTTTCTCTGTTGTCACGCGCACACCATCATCTCTATAAATTGTTCTCACTGTCATAGGCCGCTCTTTTCTTTGTATTTGTCTGTGCAGCTTCCAGAATTATTTTCACAGTATTTTATCACCTCCAATCTCCTTCATGAAACATTCCCATTTTGCCTTTTTGGCCTTTGCAGCACAGAGCTTGAAAACCTCCACCTTGTCTTTCTTGACATTTTCCGCTGTGTCCACTTCTTCGTGAGCTTCGAAGTGTCTCGCACTTTCTTTAGCTGCTTCACTGCAGCTCTCTTTGCTTTCCAAGCGTGGTCTGCTTCTGGTGTCCACCATGGGGGCTGCAACAAAGGGGTTTTAACAGTCCTGTTACATTCCCCCTGTCTGAGGCGTCCAAGAAGGCTGTCGGTCCACTCACACTGGAAGGTCTTGCTCTCGAGATCAGGACTGCGCATGGCATGTGATCACTCCCATGGTCATTCAAAACAGTCCACTTTACATCAAGGACTGATGTCAAGTCAGTAGCTGTGTCTACATCGCCTGGCCTCATTGCCATTCTAGTCGGCCTACCATCATTTATGCAGACCACATCGGAGTCCACCATGGCATTCGCAAGGGCAATTCCCTGTCGGTTTTCTCCACTACTGTCCTAATCTCTGTTCCTCGCATTGAGGTCTCCACATATGAGTAGCCTATCACCCGGTAATTCCTCCAATTCCTTAAGCCAGTCCCAGTGTTCCTTTCTGACAAAAGAGTCCACTGTGGCATATACATTTCTGATGTTCCAACTTAAGCCACCAATCTCCATTTGTATTCCCTGGACCTCTCTAGCACTGAGATTCCACTGGCTCATGTCAAGTACCACATGCTTCATTCCTTCCTTCACCAGCAGACCTTGCCCATGTCTCTTCTGCCCAGTAGGGTTTATATAAGTGGCGTACCCATGGCAATGGTATTTGTCTGTATTTAGCTCCTGGAGCATTAGGACATCAAAATCATATATTAGCCGCTCCAATACATGACCTCTCTGCCTGGCACTACGACAGTTCCAGTATCCCACTCTTACATGGTTGGGACCTAGTCTCTCCGCTTTTCGTCTTGTTCTCCTGGCGCCTGCCCTCCTATTCCTATGTCTTCTTCTCACACCATTTCCTCGTCTTCTCCTCCTCACTCTCTCTTCGCTAGCCTCTGAAGGATGTGTCAAGCACAGAGCACGCGCTCCGTAGCTCCGGTGATGATTCCCGTATTTAATTGATTCCATAAGTAAATTTTAGATATTGCAGGAAATAATCGGCCCCCCTAGTAGAGCCTGCCTGCTAGGTAAGGAGCAGGGGATGTCCCTCAGGAGTCCATACGCCTGGCGCCGCCCCGCCCGCATACCAGACGTTCCACATTCACGACCAGCTCACCCGTGGCCATTCAGTCCTCGGCACGTCGGTCCACCTTAAACTTGGAGGATTATAATCGGAGTTTTCCATCTCCTAGATTGGCTGCTGAAATAGCCAACGAGCCCAATCCACCCGGGGGCAAGAGGTTCCAGCGCCTCATTTATGGTAAACACCATAGATACATATACACGGGAAACAAAACCAATATCATACAATATCCATAAAATAGTACATACTACATAGTTAAAGTTACTACACAATATCAAAAGGTATAAAATACATAGTTAAAGTCACATAGTTAAAGGATGTCCTCAGACATGGTCAATCTACGGCCATCGTATAGAGTGCTGGTGTCCAAGGAGTGACCAAATATCATGTGCTGTCCATCAATCTTGGTATATGATCAGATATGTAGAACGGTCTCTGCCAAAACATGGGGGACTTGGAGAAAGCCAAATCACTGGGGATGAACATGTTCAAAGTCTCAGTGGCTAACTTGTTGATCTGATCCTCCCGTAATATCTTGATGCATTTGTTGAATATCCTAGTAGAAGTGACATTGTCGCCAGAAGTTATCTGTACCGCGTTATGGTAGACATAGAGGAGAAGGTTGTCTATGACGTGGGGTACCGTTCACTATGGCAATGTTTGGCTTGACCACCCGGGCGTGGACACGATTGTTGACCACAAACAAAAATCCACTGCGTCTGTAGAAACGAAGAGTACCAAACATTGCCGCTTTTGGCGGAATCTCCGACGCCTCATATGGAAGGAATAGGGCCTCATTTTCAATAATATGTGCTTCATAGACCTGTAGTAGCAGTGTGGTGTTATCAAACAGTGGTGTTTTCCCGTAGTCAGTCATATTCATCAGGTAGGAGTCACTGGGTGAGAAGGAAGTCATTAAAGTTTGCGAACTATTCGTCTTCTGTTTTAGCGACTGCATCACGACGTCCGCCATGACTATAACGCTGACTGATAGACTGTGATCTTCTGGTTTCTCGATGTACTGAGCAATTGTAAGGCCACTGGAGACTGGAAAAATACTGCTGTCTAAGATATGAATCACGCCATTATCAGCAATAATCTCAGCGCGAACAATAGCTGCGCCATTTATTGGTGTGATCTGTCGTTTATTAATATACAATGTGTTGACATAAAGATATCTGTCTGGCCCGAGTCTAGACGCAATCTTCCCATGTTTAGGTAGACTTGCAAGGTGTGTCTTCCATTCTGACGTGTGTACGTTAGATAGAAGCACCGTCCATTGGACTGTCTCTGTCAGCTGTGTGTTATATTTGAAGAAGGCGCCTGAGCTGGGTCGGTACACTGTAATGTTTTCAGCATCCAATACGGCTGACAGTTGTGCTGATGTTTTATGTCAACCTTGATACACTCGAGTTGTGCTGATGTTTCATGTCAACCTTGGTACACTCCAGTTGTGCTGATGTTTTATGTCAACCTTGGTACACTCCAGTTGTGCTGATGTTTTATGTCAACCTTGGTACACTCCAGTTGTGCTGATGTTTTATGTCAACATTAGTACACACGAGTTGTGCTGATGTTTTATGTCAACCTTGGTTCACTCGAGTTGTTATGGTGTTTTATATCAACCTTGGTACACTCGAATTGTGCTGGTGTTTTATGTCAACCTTGGTACACTCGAATTGTGCTGATGTTTTATGTCAACCTCGGTACACTCGAATTGTGCTGATGTTTTATGTCAACCTCGGTACACTCGAGTTGTGCTGATGTTTATGTCAACCCTGGTATATTCCACTTGTGCTGATGTTTTATGTCAACATTGGTACACTCCAGTTGTAATGGTGTTTTATGTCAACCTTGGTACACTCGAGTTGTGCTGATGTTTTATGTCAACATTAGTACACACGAGTTGTGCTGATGTTTTATGTCAACCTTGGTTCACTCGAGTTGTGATGGTGTTTTATATCAACCTTGGTACACTCGAATTGTGCTGGTGTTTTATGTCAACCTTGGTACACTCGAATTGTGCTGATGTTTTATGTCAACCTCGGTACACTCGAGTTGTGCTGATGTTTATGTCAACCCTGGTATATTCCACTTGTGCTGATGTTTTATGTCAACATTGGTACACTCCAGTTGTAATGGTGTTTTATGTCAACCTTGGTACACTCGAGTTGTGTTGATGTTTTATGTCAACCTTGGTTCACTCGAGTTGTGCTGGTGTTTTATGTCAACCTTGGTACACTTGAATTGTGCTGGTATTTTATGTCAACCTTGGTACACTCGAATTGTGCTGATGTTTTATGTCAACCTCGGTACACTCGAGTTGTGCTGATGTTTATGTCAACCCTGGTATATTCCACTTGTGCTGATGTTTTATATCAACCTTGGTGCACTCCAGTTGTACTGGTATTTCATGTCAACCTTGGCGCACACGAGTTGTGCTGATACTATATGTCAACCTTGATACACTCCAGTTGTGCTGGTGTTTTATGTCAACCTTGGTTCACACGAGATGTGCTGATACTGTATGTCAACCTTTGTACACACGAGTTGTGCTGATACTGTATGTCAACCTTGGTACACCCAAGTTGTGCTGATGCTATATGTCAACCTTGGTACACACGAGTTGTGCTGATGCTATATGTCAACCTTGGTACACCCAAGTTGTGCTGATGCTATGTGTCAACCTTGGTACACTCGAGTTGTGCTGATATTTTATGTCAACCTTGGTACACACGACTTGTGCTGATGCTATGTGTCAACCTTAGTACACTCGAGTTGGGCTGATGCTATATGTCAACCTTGGCACACACGAGTTGTGGTGATATTTTATGTTAGCCTTGGTACACACGAGTTGTGCTGATGCTATGTGTCAACCTTGGTACAATCGAGTAGTGCTGATACTATATGTCAACCTTGGTACACACGAGTTGTGCTGATGCTATGTGTCAACCTTGGTACACTCGAGTTGTGCTGATGCTATGTGTCAACCTTGGTACACTCGAGTTGTGCTGATATTTTATGTCAACATTGGTACACTTTAGTTGTGCTGATGCTGATGTTCACACTGACAGTATATCTAATTTATCTGCTTACGTTTATTAGTCCTCAAACATTCGGGTGTCTTCCTGGTTACGAAATTCACATTCATAATTCACATGACACCATCTTTGTGAATTGGCATACATCTTTAAAATGTCCACAAATTGTACCTTTCTTGAAGACAAATTCATTAACGCCATCAGGACCCCGGACAAATGAATCTCTCAATGGAAACACTGGACAGGTTATTTTCCCGTGTCTAGACACCAGCAAACACAATCAGATGTGATAGTACACGGATGTCCTCATGTCACAAGAAATGATGGCCTGCCCATACATCAGCACACCGGAAGTTTCACAGCGAGCCTTATTTTCCACTCTGCCATGCCGACCTCCATTTGTCCTGAATCTCATATTATTTGTATCAGTTGTTCTTTGTGACACTGTGACTTGTCGGCGAGACGAAGATATTATGCTGAAACATTACTCCGTAACACAGTGGTTTTCGACGCTGGGGCTGGGGTTGGAGAGGGTTTAGTGAATGCAGTTTCACAACTCCTCGACATGCTTTGGCGAGGGAGCAGATCGCTTTTAGTTTATTTCGATAGTTTGAACGTCGGTCGTTCAGACAGCAATGCTTGTGGGACCAGGTGGAGAAGGTGGGGGAACAGACTGAGAACCCTTATGCGGAAAGAATGAGATTGCGGGGGATCGGCAGGGGTTCTCGGAAAATCTCAAAACTGAGAGGGAAGACCAGGAGAACTTTAAATCAGATAGCGGTGGGAACGATTAGTAGTATAACTCTTCGCTGACTGTTGAACGAGGGGACGGAGCACGTATGGGAATGTCCTGAGTGCGGTGCTGTCGGTTCTCAACTCAACTCAACTCAACATAACTAGACAACATACAACTGGAAACTGTCTATGTTTATACTATCTACAGCGCCTCTAATCCTTACTTCTGTCTTCTATTTCTATGGGCGCCAAACAACACCTGTGTGTTCATCTATGAACTGTATTAGTGGCCTCAAACGGTTCCCCATTTGACATTTATGTGCATTACGTGCACAACATTGGAACCGACCAATCATTTCTATTGTTTAAATGTTCGTTAATATACTGAACACAACATTGCGGTCTGATGTGTTTGTGTGTTTATTATTTAACCTATGATGGTTTAATATAAAATGCTGATACCTATAGTGATATCTATTTCAATGGTTAGATACGAATTCTGTCCGTATTCCATAGTTAAGGGTTGATGTGTATGATAGACCTGGCTACTAATGAAGACACCTTTTTTTCAATATGTCTAGAAGAAATTAGAACAATAATAGCTATGACAAAGGTAGCATTTGCAAGATGTAAAACATGCTGACCAGTAAAAATGTGCTACATAGAACCTGTTCTTTTGTATGGATGTGAAACGTGTACAATGAGCAAACAAGCTGAGAAACATATGAGTGGCACCTTGCCGTCTTGGCAGACGATTGTTTGTAAAATGGAGTTATACCTCTCCATAACACAAAGCCTGGGCGGAATTTAAAGTCCATGAGTTGCCCATGCAGCATGGTCCCTCTCTCTCGGCCTGCCTAGTTTACTCCAGAGGAAAGGTAACACCAATACGTCTGGAACAAGACAAGCTGCAGAAGCTGCCGGATCAGCAAAGCAATGCTCTAACTGTCCGCCTGTCGGAGCTTCGATCCTAGACCATTTGCCAACCAAGGCTTAGGGCCTGGTCTGCCCTGCCATGACATTCAGTTTCTAGGTTGCATTTCCTCGCACTAGGATAAGGCTTGTACTCTCCGAATTGCGCTACTCCGCCAGAAGCCGTTGGCAGAATGTGGGGTGTCGGGTTTGGTAAGCGTCGCCCAACATTCGGCGCTAACCGAAAGCAGGTAGTACCGTCTACTGTCATACAGTAGCTCAGTCAAATCAAACTAAGACCTGATATTAAAAAATGTGACCTGAAAAGCATATAATGGCAGTGGAAATGTGGTTTCTGCGGAAAATGCAAAGAATACATTGGACAGACAGAAAATCCAGTGAGAGATGGAAACAGTAAACTGATTAGAGAAATTAGACGTAGACAGTCAAATATATGTTATGAAAAGAAATAAACTAAAGAGTTTGGTGACAATGGGCAAGATGAAAAGAACCAGAGGAAGGCAGAAAAGTAAGTATCTAGACAGCTTGGCCACATGGCATGGTCGAGACAAGAAGAGAGCGCTGAACTATGACATTGTTAATCGTGTGAGATGACGAAACTTCACCGCCTACGCTTATCTGAATGTACATGATGATGATGAGATGGTCATGCGTCGAAGTAAAAACTTGGTCCTGCAGCGAGCCGATGTCATCATCTGGAAGTGACAGGTTTGAATCCCTGCAGGGTAACTATTGTGTTCAATATTTATGTTGTCTTGTGTGTTCTCTAATCTCCACCTCTGTATTCTTCTTCTGCATACTAAAATCAATACGTGTGAATTAATTGATAAGCTTTTGGCTAGTCGCTCCGAGGATGGGACGAGCATGGATAAACCCAGTGCAATGAAGTCAATCATCATACCAAAAAACATTTAGTGCGCACTATACAAGAATTGTTGCAGTCAGTGTGTGACTCAGACAGGCCCCTGGGCTGTTTTAATGCAGGCAAATGACTCAGTTGAAACAGGAGTGGAGCATAATTGTCATTGGTTTTACACGTGTGGTTGGTTGGTCGGATGGTTGGTCGGTTGGTCGATTGGTTGGTTGGTTGGTCGAATGTTTGGTCGGTTGGTAGGCGGTTGGTTGGTCGGATGGTTGGTCGGTTGGTTGGTTGGATGGTTGGGTGGTTGGATGGTTGGTCGGATGGTTGATAGATTGGTTGGCTGGTAGGTTGGTAGGTTGGTTTGTCGGTTGGTTTGTCGGTTGGTTGGTCGGTTAGCTGGTCGGTTGGCTGGTCGGCTGATTAAAAAGAACACTTTTAAAAGGTAAAAGGGTCAACATCGTTGCACCAAGTTTTATCCCATTTGGCTCGGTCTCTTTCCACAGGGCGGCCTGCCGAAAGCGCCACTGAAAGCACGGACTCTGTAGCTCCAGCAACGACCCGGAGGAGTCTCCGAGAAATGTGCACTTGTGAACCGAACGGAGTAGGGGGGAATCGAATCCACAACTTCCGAGGCGTGAGTCAGGTGCCGTAATGACTTTGGCATGGAGAGTATTGAAGAACTCATTCAGCCAGGCTGCACAACAAACTATTCCAAACATGAAGATGATGGGACGTAAGAAATGGATAACAGAAGGCATCTTTAAACCCATGGAAATAAGAAGAAACACAAATAAAATGTAAAATAAACCGGCTGACTGATCTGTAGGTTGCGAATAGTCTGAAAGACTGAATGTTAACTCATAAGTCCAGTCTATGTTCCATCTGTTGTGTCAGGACAAGGGAGTATATATTCGAGGAAATGAAGGCGGAGATAGACTTGCAGGTTTGGCTGCTGTAAGGGACGGACGGGCAATGGACCAGGCTGCCGTCCTGAAGGCCCGCATTGAGGTCTGTAAAGAACTCGAACAGTGTGGTAAAGGAATGGTTGTATGGGGCATTGCTTCTAATTCGTATTTTTTCCCTTGTTTCTGCGCTACTTTTCTAGAAACCTGACACGCATCTCTGCTGGATCGTTCGTGTACCGGTTAGGATGTTAAACTGATAATGACATGAGTGCAGTCGGACAAGCGTTTTGTGTCAATTCTCGTCTTTCGCCACCAGAGGGAAAGACTTTCCACCCATTCCCTCGTGTAATAAGGTTTACACAAATGTGAAGGTCCTGACACTTGTTAGTCCATCAAGAATGATGATGACCATTCATTTCATCAAGTGGTGTTGAGAATTAGGAGCCGTCAGTTCTAAGATGGCTGGTAAAGCCAGTTTGGCTCGAAATGTTCTTTGACAATGTGGGCAAAGAATGTTTGAACTTCCAGGAGAAGGATCTCCCGAGGTGCTTTTTTTTCACCCCCAGCCTTTTTTTTTTTTTCCTTTTTTTTTCGACAGCTCTTGCAGTCCTGTTTACTCCACGAGTGACTTCATCCTTGCGTAATGATGTACGCCACGGATTTCGGTCTTTGGCAGCAGTTTCCCAAGTGTTGTGATGAATTCCAAAAGCTTTCAGTGAGATCTTCAGAGTGACTTTAAAGCGTTTCCTCTGGCCACCTTGGGGGAGTTTACCACAGCGCAGGTCACCGTAACATAATTAGTATAGGGAGTCTATGATCTGGCACGCGAGTCAAGTGTCCAGTTCAGCGAATCTGATTCTTCATTAGTAGGGGGAACTTTTATTAGAAGCCGCGGCAATGTAGTGGCTAGATGGTCACCTGCCGGTTTTATGGTCAGGGGTTCGATTCACATCGGATAGAATTTAATTGCCTAAAGCTAGTCTGGCTTCCCATGTCGGCCCATTCTAAAAATTGAATAAGTAAATGTCTTGAATCAGAAGTCCTTGCTTTCCAAGACATTTCCTGGTATCCTTCCTAATTACCAATGTCCATTGTCATCGGTCAAACCCACTTCGGCTTCAGCGGTACTTGTAATTTACTTCACCAAATCAAGGACGAGTAGTCGACATTTTAGACTAACTGACCGGTGTAGGGGTTAAACCCAATACCTCGGTATCATTTTTTGACTGGGTCAACCTGTGAGCAGAGGTCAAATTTTAAAATAGCCAGCGATGAGGATTGAACTCAGGGCTACCGGGGCATGAGGAAGTGAAGGAAGCGGAGGTGAAGGAGGTAGAGGTGAAGGACGAGGAGGTGAAGAATGAGGAGGTGAAGGAGGAGAGATGGTGAAGGAGCAGGCGGAAGTGAAGGAGGTGACGGTGAAAAGGAAGACGTGAGGAGAAGGAGATGAAGAGAAGAAGTTGGAGAGGTGGAGGTGAAGAGGAGGGGGTTAAGAAGAGGAGGTGATAGAGGAGGAGGGGGTGATAGAAGAGGAGGAGGTGAAGGAGGAAGAGGTCATTTGAAGTACGAGACATAAGAAGATGTACGCTTCAGTTGCAGTATATTATTGGTGGCTGTTGCCTTACCCCTTCAGAAATCCATGGCAAACTACTGAACGTAAACTTGCCAAGAAATCACAAACAATCAACAATATGCTGGGTTAACTGTGACGTCCTATAATGGATATGCAACTAACGTTTAAAAATGTAATTTATTGTAGGAACTGGTTAAAATTATATAGGAATGTACAAGCCCAGGCGACAGACAAGAGAACAATGTGGAATGTTTATGTAAAGTTGAGGATGTGGGCGGTGACAAATGGTTTATGTTATCTGCCTGAAGATACACGAGCCTGAATACATGTACATAGTAGCAGAGTCGGAGAGTCGTGAGAGGGTAGCCTGGCCACTGAGACAAGATGAATGGAAGTCTAGGTATTGTTGGGTTGTCGTAGAACTATTGGATGAATGAGCTACCGACGGGAGGTTTTCTAGTTAATAAAGTAAAGGATTTTTTTTTTAAATGCGGCTGAAGGAGTAATGGACATATGGCAAGTAGTAGTAGTAGTAGTAGTAGTAGTAGTAGTAGTAGTAGTAGTAGTAGTAGTAGTAGTAGTAGTAGTAGTAGTAGTAGTAGTAGTAGTAGTAGTAGTAGTAGTAGTAGTAGTAGTAGTAGTAGTAGTAGTAGTAGTAGTAGTAGTAGTAGTAGTAGTAGTAGTAGTAGTAGTAGTAGTAGTAGTAGTAGTAGTAGTAGTAGTAGTAGTAGTAGTAGTAGTAGTAGTAGTAGTAGTAGTAGTAGTAGTAGTAGTAGTAGTAGTAGTAGTAGTAGTAGTAGTAGTAGTAGTAGTAGTAGTAGTAGTAGTAGTAGTAGTAGTAGTAGTAGTAGTAGTAGTAGTAGTAGTAGTAGTAGTAGTAGTAGTAGTAGTAGTAGTAGTAGTAGTAGTAGTAGTAGTAGTAGTAGTAGTAGTAGTAGTAGTAGTAGTAGTAGTAGTAGTAGTAGTAGTAGTAGTAGTAGTAGTAGTAGTAGTAGTAGTAGTAGTAGTAGTAGTAGT
>OY992876.1:277448389-277470889 GCA_963921405.1 Cepaea hortensis
AGACAATATACAAACTGTTAAATAAAGGGTAACACAACTCATTATCATCATGTGCCATGCCGATAAGCGTGGGCAGTCATGTTTCGCCATCTCACGCGTTCACCAGAGTCGTGGATTAGCTCTATTTTCTTGTCTCGACCATACCACGTGGCCAAGCCATCCAGGTATTTACTTCTCTGCCTTCCCCTTGTTCTCTTCCCCTCGATCTTGCCTGTTGTCACCAAGTTCTCCAATTTACATCTATCCGATGTGGTTTGTTTTGGAACTGATTGTTCAGAAAAATGGCGGATGTCGGTTGGCGAACTAGCTGGTTTTGCGTTATGCAGTAATGTGTTTTAATTGCTGGTTTTCAAGTGACTGTCGCTGTTATCGACGATGAACTATTTTAGTGGCTGACTTGTTTTATTTTTCTTTTCTTTTTTTTTTTGCATTCTGACAGCGGCCTTATGCATGTATGCCTGTACGTGCTGTTGGTTTGTCGGGACAGCTGTCTGTTCCACTTTTCACACAGGACAGTGGGGTTCATTTTGTATGATATTCACTGGCGCAGGAACGGAGCATCATGGAGATACCATTTGCCATGAAGACTAAGGACTAAAATATAGGTGATGGTTGATATATAAGCTCACTTGCTTTTTTGGCATTGATGTCGATTTCTGTGTCTATTCTGCCATCGAATTGTGATCACACTTCCTAGATATTTACATTCTTGATTTGTTTAAAAGGTGTACTATTAATCAGCATATTTTATGGACCAGAGAAACGGTTAACCTTCTATATTTCAGTTTTGATTGCATTTATATTCATATTGTATCATATTGTACGCAGTGCTATTTAATCTCCTTAAATGCACGTCTATGATGAATATGTGCTGGGTTAGATTAGTTACAATGCAAATGAATTTTGGTCTACGTTTACCAAGGCTGGAATAAGACCATCTGTAAGGTAAACATGCATGTCTAACTGAAACATAGGCTGGAATCGGACCTTTTATAAGCCGAAATTAGACCTTTTATAAAGCTGAAATTAGACCTTTTATAAGTTACAATTAGACCTTTTGTAAACTAGAATCACAACAAAGACTAGCAAAGTGGGCAGAATAATTTCAAGAACTACTTAACCCCACACACAACAACATAGAAAACCTCACTTTTATGCCTAAAAGCCATGGAAAACAAGAACCAAACTTCATCCCTGCAGAAGTCAAAGCAGTTATACAGAAAAGTCCTAAAAACAAATCACCGGGTCCAGTTGGAATAACCACAGAAGCTATTCAGGCCTGTGGGAAAACAGGAGTTAAACGGCTGACAAGACTTTAAAAAAAAAATATAGCATGGAAGGAAAGAAAAGTCCCAACCAATTGGCAACAGGTAATAATAGTACCAATATGGAAAAATAAAGGCAATATGAGAGAGTGCGAAACGTACAGAGTTATCGGTATATCACTCCCGACTATTGGAACAAAGAACTAGACCCATAGTTGAACAACAGTTAAGCAAAGTACAATTGGGTTTCGGAAATGTGAAAGTTGCACTAATGCACTATTTACACTTAGACAAATATGTGAAAAAAACTATCAAATATGGTGAACAGCAGAATAATTTGCTTGTAGATCAGGAAAAGGTTATCCGATAGAGTAGTCAATTAGTTACAAGTTATGGACCTTCTTCGAAGACTATGGGATACAAGGACAATTGCTAGAAAACATTGTAGCCTGTACCACTCGAGCCAAAGTGCAGTAAGAACACAAGAAGGTATATCAGATATGTTCACAGTCTTTACAGGAGTGAGACAGGGATGTGTGCTCTCTCTTTCCTCTGCTATTTAATATCTACATGGACAGAATATCCAAAGAAGCAAGCCTTGACATAACAGATTCATAAAATGCTTTACTTAGATGAAACAACTGATCCACGGGAAATAAATGCAGTTAGCAGATCTCCTGGTCCACTAAGTATACAAATAAATACCACATCTCTGAAACAAGTTAAAGAATTAAAATATCTTGGAAGTATGATCACAGAAAATGGCAAATTGGACAGAGAAATCGAAATCAGATGTCAGAAAGCAAGTGCACTTACATATCAACTATCACCCATACTGAAACATCCAAATATACCACTGTCCGCAAAACGACAGATAATAAACAGCATATTCGCACCAAGCGTTGCTACCAATCTCAGACTTAGACTTTATCCAAATCACACTTTCGCAAAATCAACACCTGTAAGATGAGATGCTTGAGGAAGCTGCCAACATAACAATCCGAGACCGTGTAAGAAATTTAGTTATTAGACAGACAGTGGGATCAACACCTTCTGCCACATTTATTTAAAAACAGAAGATCAAGTGGTTTGGCTATCTCATTAGAGTGTAACACTATCAACTACCATCACTGGCCCTACATCAAAGATCATCTGCGACGAAACCAAGAGGACGTCCAAGAAAAAATGGATTGACGACATCAAAGGCATTGTACAATCACACGGAATGACACTATCCAGTGCCGCCCACCGGGCGCTGGAGCGCCAGTTATTCCTCCCCACGACGCTTGACGGCCAAAGTGTGAAGAAGATGATTGTGATAAACTGGAATTAGACCTTTTATAAGCTGGAATTAGATCTTTTACAAGCTGGAATTAGGCCATTTGTAAAATGAACTAGTGAAGATTTGTCTCAATGAAAGTGTAAGTTAGGCCTAGACCACAGTTAATGAGCGATGCCATGTCCCCTGTGTGTTACCGGGACCTAAGAGAGATCCCCAGTGTGTTACCGGGACCCAAGAGAGATCCCCAGTGTGTTACCGGGACCTAAGAGAGATCCCCAGTGTGTTACCGGGATCTAAGAGAGATCCCCAGTGTTACCGGGACCTAAGAGAGATCCCCAGTGTGTTACCGGGACCTAAGAGAGATCCACAGTGTGTTACCGGGACCTAAGAGAGATCCACAGTGTGTTACGGGGACCTAAGAGAGATCCCCAGTGTGTTATCGGGACCTAAGAGAGATCCCTAATGTATTACCGGGACCTAAGAGAGATCCCCAGTGCGTTTCCGGGACCTCAAGGAGACCCCACTGTGTTACCGGGACCCCAAGGACATCCCCAGTGTGTTACCGTGACCTCAAGGAGATCACCAGTGTGTTACCGGGACCTCAAGGAGATCCCCAATGTGTTACCGGGACCTCAAGGAGATCCCCAGTGTGTTACCGGGACCTCAAGGAGATCCCCAGTGTGTTACCGGGACCTAAGAGAGACCCCCGGTGTGTTACCGGGACCTAAGAGAGATCCCCTGTGTGTTACCGGGACCTCAAGGAGACCCCCACTATGTTACCAGGACCTCAAAGAGACCCACACTGTGTTACCGGGATCTCAAGGAGACCCCCCAGTGTGTACCTGGACGTCAAGGAGATCCCCACTTTGTTACCGGGACCGCAAGGAGACCCCCACTGTGGTACCGGGAACTCAAGGAGATCACCAGTGTTTTATCGTGACCTCAAGGAGATCACCAGTGATTTATCGTGACCTCAAGGAGATCACCAGTGTATTACCGGGACCTAAGAGGGTAAGTAAAGGATAGAATGGCTGTAGGCCTCCTGTGCATGCCGTAGAAGGCGACTAATGAGGGTTGGTTTAAGACTAGAGACTTCACACGGAAAAATATCTGCCAACATCCCACCAATCATGTCTGGCCTACAAAGGGTTGGCATGTGTGGTTGTGGGTCTATATCCCACTATGATTCGTAAAGTAATACGTAGAAGAAAGAGAAGATAATGATGATGATGATGATGATGATGATGATGATGATGATGATGATGATGATGATGATGATGATGATGATGATGATGAACAAGAGAAAGAACATTAGGAAGAACAAGAAGAAAAATAAAAAGAACAAGAGCAAGAACAAGAACGAGACACAGAAGAAGAATAAGAACAAAAAGAACAAATAGAAACAGAAAGAAAAAGGAAAAGAACAAGAAGACGAGCAAGAAGAACAAGAAAAGGAAGGTCAAGAAGACCGAAAACAGCACCAAAAAAAAAAAAAGAAACACGAAGAAGAAGAAGAAGAAGAAGAAGAAGAAGAAGAAGAAGAAGAAGAAGAAGAAGAGGATGAGGAGGAGGAGGAGGAGGAGGAGGAGGAGGAGGAGGAGGAGGAGGAGGAGGAGGAGGAGGAGGAACAAGAAGAACCGAACTACAAAAAACAAGAACTAGAAGAAGAACAACAACAACAACAAAACGAAAACAAGAAGAAACCAGAACAACAAGAACAACAAGAACAAGAAGAAGAAGAAGCAGAACAATAAGAGGAATGAAATCTCCCCTAGCTTGTACAACAAGCGCCCTACTTACAGCACAACCGTATCAGCATTGTACTCCCCACGCACGTATCCCCCGTACAATGCCACAGCCAACGTTGCACGTCCCCATTTCAACAATGCACTTACAGGTACAGCCGATGGAATTAGGACACCTGGGAGACATATCGTACACCTAGTCCCCACAACACCTGTGACAGTTAAACCCTCGCACGCGTCGTATGCTACAAGTACCAGACATAAGACTCTACAATGATTTGTCTCCGATCACAAACTATCATTGGGTGTATCCAAACCGTGCTTATCCGATTACTTAGACAAATAAAACTGTTGTTTATGCCAGGTTGGTTCATGGATATAAAACAAATTACTACAAACATATTTCAGATACGTGTTTGAGATGCCACCGTGTGTCAGTTATCCCAGGTATTTGAAAATCTTACAAGCGAAGCCGACGACCTGAAATGTTATACTTGGCTGGATTTAGCAATGTATACTTGAGGATTCAGCTATAGTTTCACACAGAGCCTCTGTAAGAAACAGCATGTGTTAGTGTTTCAGTCAGATACTGTGTTTTCATTCTGCGCAGACTTGCAGTAATAATAGGATTCTTGTGTCCGTTGTGAATATACAAGTACAATGGGATCGGTAAGTTAATTAGTCGACTATTCTATGATTATCTTTTAATTTCTTGGATCTATGATGGTGTAGTTGTTAGCGCCACTAATTACTAAAGATGACTAAAAACAAAAAAACAAAACAAAAAAACTGGTTTAATCTCCGGCAATGGCAGGAAGACAAGCTTTATAAAAAGGGCTGCGGGTTCAAGCTATCTTCATGGAATAGGCACTGTCATCTGTTGCCTATTATATTACTATTAGTACCTTGCTGTGTAGAACAGGGCAGTCTTGGGCCTGAGAAATTAAGGCCGCCTGGTTAGTACAGTCGCTGAGAACTGTGTCAGGTTAGGGTTTTGTTTGTGCCCGCGACAGAAAATAAAAATACACACCTTACCGAGAATTCGAACCCGAGTCACCCAAAAAGGAACTCAGCATTCTTAGCCACTCGGCCAGATAGGCACATTTTTGTGCGCATATCTTTTTTACAGGACATCGCAATCAACACCAGCATTTCTGCCGCTGTGATCTCTTGACAAGTTTACGTTTAGTAGTTTGCCATTGATTTCTGAACGACCGGCACCTATACCAACGCAACGCGGTCTGCTGCCAATTCGCCAGCAGCTGTGTTTCGAACGGCAGCACAGTATATCTTGTTGTTGTTGTTGTTGTTGTTGCTGACGTTGTTGTCTTCTTCTTCTTCTTCTTCTTCTTCTTCTTCTTCTTCTTCTTCTTCTTCTTCTTCTTCTTCTTCTTCTTCTTCTTCTTCTTCTTCCGGCTCTTCTCCTTGTTCTTATTGCTCTTGTTCTTCTTCTTCTTGTTCTTATTGCTCTTGTTCTTCTTCTTGCTGTTCTTCTTGCTGTTCTTCTTGCTCTTATTCGTGTTCTTATTGTTTTTGTTCTTGTTCTTCTTCTTGCTCTTCTTCTTGTTCTTATTCTTCTTGCTATTCTTCTTGTTGTTCTTATTGTTCTGGTTCTCCTTCTTCTTCTTGCTCTTCTTCTTCCTCTTATTGTTCTTCTTCTTGTTGTTGTTCTTCTCCTCCCCCTCCTCCTCTCCAGCGATCATCCCTTGCTATGGGTCATAAACATACCTCACAGTTTGCGTTTTCAGCCTCTAAAGCTATTACAGTTTAAAACAACACTAAGACTGCACATAAATCACGCCGGGCTTAAACAGACCACACAATACTGCAGGATCCAGTGACTGCGTGTTGGCCCAAGAAACCCAGAGTTTTGTTTCACAATGGATGGTTGTATCTCACATGAACAATTATGGGCGTAAGCGTTCATATGGGCTTCTTAAGAATGTTCATTAATACAAGAATAGTACGGAACAACGTGTGGTCATTGTGTATAATTCTGCATAAAAATGTACGAGTTGTGTAAGAATGGCTGGGCTGAAGCAAATACAAAGGAGAAAGTCAACAATGTACTTTGGTCGTATCATTACACACATGTTGGTGCCTTAAATTTTAAGGCTACTCTTGGGTAATTCTGTGTTGCTGATTCCCAAAAAAACTGTAATCATATTGTTTTTATCAGCTCTAGTTTTTGAGATAACCAAGAATGACAATCTTAGTAGGGCCATTGTTATGTACGAGCCTAGAGGTAGGTGCCATCAGTGGCATTTTGACTGTAATCTGCATTTATATTATATGTAATTACTGTACACCTATTATCTTCATGTAAAATATCTAAAACATATTACAACTTTATCACAAGCATTTTTTAAAGAAGCTATAGTCAAGACACAAAAAGCTTCTTTTCGAGGACTTCCTGGAATGTGATAAGCCCCAACAGTCATGCAAGGGTCCAACAGTAATCTGTCATTATGTGTTCTTCCTAAAGTCCCCGCTATCTCTCTTCCATTGTTTGTATATCTTACTGAAATCTTTCACCTTGCTCCTCACTAAAGTCGCCATGATTCTCGGGAAAGAAATGTAAATGGTTATGGAGGTAGTGCAATTGCAAGCTCATGATGCATCCAAGCTTACAAAAACTCGACAGCATGTCTTTAACTAATTCGGAATAATTCTGTGCTTTATAGTTGTGGTTTATAAAAATAGAAATGGGAGATCCATCCATCCATCATGTTCCATGCCGATAAGCGTGGGCGGTAATGTTCTGCCATCTCACTCGATCACCAGAGTCGTGTATCAGCTCCGTGTTCCTGTCTCGACCATGCCACATGGCTAAGCCATCCAGGTATTTACTTCTCAGTCTTTCCCTTGGTCTCTTCCCTTCGATCTTGCCAGTCGTTACCAAGTTCTCCAAGCCACTTCTTCTCATAACATGCCCAAACAATTTTGACTGTCTACGTCTAATGACTCTAATCAGTTTACGATCTTCATTTGTTTCTTGAAGGATTTGTTCATTGTTTTTTCTGTCTGTCCATGGTATTCTTTGCAGTTTCCTCAGAAACCACATTTCCACAGCCATCAGATGTTTTTCAGCTTGACTGCTCATTGTCAACGCCTCACATCCATATAAAAGTACAGGTTTTATGTAGCACTTCAACACTCTTTTTCTCGTTTCGATTGATATCTTTTTATTGGTCAGTATGTTTTTCATCTTGCAAAAAGCTACCTTCACAATGGCAATTCTTGATCTAATCTCATCAAGGCATTTCCCATCAGATGTTATGACTGTTCCAAGATAACTGTATCGATTCACTTGCTTAAGAATAAGCCCATTTACTCGTATATCACATTGTGGAATTTCCTTCTTCCCAGTGACGACCATAATCTGTGTCTTCTTACTATTCAGTTCTAACCCTAGTTGTTCACTGTTTGCAACAACCGCATCTATTAAATTGTACATGTCCTGTTCATTGTCTGCAGTCAAGACTGTATCATCTGCATATCTAACGTTGTTGATGTTTCGTCCCCCAATGTTGATTCCTTCCATATCTTCTATATTTCTGAAAATATTTTCACTGTACAGGGAAAAAAAAGATCTGGAGACATTACACATCCCTGTCTCACACCTCTTTTAATAGGCAGATATTGGCCTACATCGTTATCAGTTCTGATGGCAGCTTGTTGTTTCCAATGTATTTTTTTTTTTTACATGTCAGGATTTTTTCCATCAATTTGTAGATCTTCAAGCATCCTCGTTCCTAGTTGTTACTATACATGTCTCGTTCTTAGTTGTTACTTTAAAAATGTATGTCATAGTTGCTACCATATATGTTTATCTTCTGGTTGTTACGTTGGGCGGCGCTTACCAAACCCGACACCCCACATTGTGCCAACGGCTTCGGGCGGAAGAGCGCAATTGGGAGGGTACAAGCCGTACCCTGGTGCGAGGAAATGCAACCTAAAGACAAAATGTCATTGCAGGGCAGACCAGGCCCTAAGCCTTGGTTGGCGGCTGGTCTAGGATCGAAGCTGCGACAGGCGGACAGTTAGAGCATTGCTGTGCTGATCCGGCAGCTTCTGCAGCTTGTCTTGTTCAAGATGTAGAGGTGTTACCTTTCCTCTGGAGTGAACTAGGCAGGCCGAGAGAGGGATCATGCTGAATGGGCAACACATGATCTCTATATTTTAGCCCAGGCTTTGTGCTATGGAGAGGCAATAACTCCATCCCTGGTCTTAACTGGTCTCGGAACCAAAGCGAGAGGCAACTGTTGTTACGGGTTATAAGTCCCTGTCAATTGGCGTAGACATGGGGCGCCACGCGTTGCCGCTGACGGTGGGAGAACCTACAGGTGTCACTGATCAGCTACCGCCCGCCTCAAGCTGGGCAGCCCCCGACCTATTGGGTGCTGATCAGCCACAGCCTGCCTGCTTCAATGGGTGCTTGGAGCTAGGACAAAATCTGAATCGCAGGCTGTAAAACCAATGCACCAGGTACTAATAAAAATAAAAATTAGAAACCTCAAGCTACGGCTTGCAACGTGGAACGTGAGAACCATGTGTCCAGAATTTTCCACTGACTTTACCAATATTGACGATGTGAGAAAAACGGTTGTGATTGTTGCCGAACTCATCGTCTTAACATTGATATTGCTGGCCTGCAGGAGACTCGCCTCGCTGAAGAAGGTTCACTCAGGGAAAACAATTACATCTTTTTTTTGGAAGGGTAGAGGGCAGGCAGAAAAAAACTCAACACGGTGTGGGCTTCGCTACTGGGAATGATTGAAATTCCAGCAGGAGGAAATGAAAGACTATTATCCCTGCACTTGACAACCTCTTGTGGTTTTGCCACCATTATTATTGCATATGCACCGACACTCGATTACTCTGATGATGTGAAGGGTTCGTTCTATTTCAAGGCAGTTCCAAAATCTGACTACATTTATATTGCTCGGTGATTTCAATGCTTGTGTGGGCAAGGACTCGAGTTAATGGCCAGTGTGCCTTGGAAAATACAACATCGGTCGCATGAATGAAAATGGGCAAAGGCTGCTGGAGCATTGCACCAGAAATGACCTATGTATTACAAACCCCTTTTTTAAAACAAAAGAGATGCATAAGGTCACATGGAAACATCCAAGATCCGGCCATTGGCACCACCTGGACTTCATCATCACACGGAGACATCTGAACCATATATCATTGACTCGAAGTTATCACAGTGCTGACTGTGATACGGATCATTCTTTGGTTGTTGCAAGGGTTAGACTGAGACCAAAGAGAATCTACACATCTAAACACAAATCTAGCCCCAGGATTAATATTATTAACACTCACGATCCTGAAAAGTGCTTTCAGTTTCAACAGCAGTTTGAAGACGCTTTCACTGATACACCAGAAAATTGTACAGTAAATGAAAAGTGGGGTAAACTTAAGGAAACTCTTTATAAAACTGCCATAGGGGTTTACGGCACTGTGGATCATAAGAGGCAGGACTGGTTTGCAGCAAACAGCGAGACTCTGCAGCCCTTGATTGATAAGAAGAAGATAGCTCTCTTAAGAAATAAGGAAAGACCAATGCGTAACACTCTGAGTGAGCTAAGGCAAGCTAGGAAGGATGTGCAAAAGGCTGCCAGGCAGTGTGCAAAAGGCTGCCAGGCAGTGTGCAAATGATTACTGGATCAAGTTATGTGAGTCCATTCAAATAGCAAGTGATAAGGGAAACATAAGAAGCTTGTATGAAGGAATAAAGAAAGCCTGTGGTCCAATGATCAAAAGAAATGCACCGTTGAAAACCTTGACTGGAGAAATCATAACTGATAAGAAACAGCAGATGGACAGATGGGTAGAGCACTATTTGGAGCTTTACTCAGGTGAGACCAAACTAGCGGATGATGCCCTCAACGCCATAGAGGCTCTACCAACTCTTGACCACCTGGACACACTTCCCACCATAACAGAAGTTAAGTGTGCTATAAATGAACTTGCATCTGGCAAGGCTCCAGGTAAGGATGGGATTCCAATAGAGGTTATCAGGAGTGGGCAAGACACACTCACTCTACAGATCCACCAGCTAATAGAGCTATGCTGGCGAGAAGGACAAGTCCCACAGGATTTCAAAGATTCAAGCATCATAACACTGTACAAGATCAAGGGCGATCGGAGCGACTGCAACAACTATAGGGGTATCTTACTTCTGTGTATTGTTGGAAAAGTATTTGCCAGAATTGTTCTGCGCAGACTTCAAGTTCTAGGAGATCAAGTCTACCCCGAATCACAGTGTGCCTTTCGACAGAACCGGTCTACCATTGATATGATATTTTCATTGCGACAAATGCAAGAAAAATGCCGTGAACAGAATTAACCACTGTTTATTGCCTTCATCGACCTCACAAAGGCATTTGATTTGGTCAGTCGTGAGGGTCTGTTCAAGGCACTAAAGAAGATTGGCTGCCCACCAACTCTTCTGTCCATTGTGGAATCGCTCCATACAGGCATGAAGGGAATAATCAAGTTTGATGGTGCAACTTCTGGAGAGTTTGAAATCAAGAGTGGAGTTAAGCAAGGTTGTGTACTAGCTCCCACCCTCTTTGGAATATACTTTTCACTTCTACTGAAATATGCCTTTCGTGATCAGGATGGTGGTATATACATTCACTCACGCTCAGATGGTGGCCTCTATAATGCTCAGAGATTGAAGGCCAAGACCACAATTAGGAGGGTACTGATCAGAGAGTTGCTTTTTGCAGATGATGCTGCAGTTACGACCCACTCTGAGGAAGAATTACAATGTCTACTATCTGCATTCCCCAATGCCTGTTCTGAATTTGGTTTAACAATTAGCAAAAATGAAGACACAGATTATGTCACAAGGTGCACATAGGGTACTGCCATGATGCTACTGGGCTATGGGTTGGCCGATTTACTGGCGGCTTTTGTAAAAACTTCTTCTTTATTGCTGCTCGTGACTTCTTCTTCTTTTTCCCAGTCCGCATCAAGGTCATTTTCTCTACATATAACTTAGCTGATAATGATTCTTTAAACCTCCACACATTACTGGACTTACTAGGAACGCCTCTCGACATAACTGAACAATAGTGAACTCGAACAGTAGTCGACTCAAACACCAGTTATAATTTTAGGTGTATATTATTCTACACAGACTAGAGTTGACATCACGAATTTACAACTCAGATATTCGACGATACTTCTACATAACGTTTTCTAAACACAACCTAATTCTTTAAAAGAGTGGCGCAGTATTGGCCATTACTCTAGAGTTCACATGGTCCGCACTGAACGAAACCAAATCGTAGACTGCCTTGTCTGGACTCTACTTCCTGTCACTTGGCAAGTGAGAGCCCAACGTTTTTCACGTTGTGTGCAAAGTCTACTTTTCCCGTTCCGGTGTTCACTTGCTGAACACGGTCATAACTTCTAACATCTACCCTGGGTTATGACTTGACTATGCCATGACATCCTCAAGGTCATGGCAGGTACCATCAATTTTTATTGACGACGCCGAATAGAGATGGTAGACCATTTTACATATCTCGGATCAGTGGTAAATAGCAAATTATCCCTAGATCAGGAAATCAACATCCGGATTGGTAAGGCAACAACAACAATTAACAGGCTAAGAAAAAGAGTCTGGGAGAACAGGAAGCTTACTACCAAAACAAAGTCCTTGTCTATCAAGCCTGTGTCCTTAATACTCTTCTTTGTGGCTGTGAAACTTGGACAACTTACTCACACCAACAGAAATGTTTAAACAGCTTTCATATGCGGTGTCTGCGAAGAATTCTTGGTATTAAGTGGCAAGACAAAATCACAAATACTGAAGTATTGGAAAGATCAGGTTGTGTGACGGTTTATTCGATGCTCAGTCTTCGTAGACTTAGATGGATAGGACATGTTAGGAGGATGGATGATGGTAGAATACCAAAGGACATCTTTTTTGGTGAATTACAGATGGGTAAGAGATCTCAGGGTCGGCCTCTACAACGATACAAAGATGTGTGTAAGCGGGACATGATTGATACAGGCATTGATAATGCACATTGGGAGCAAGTCGCCGCTGAACGTGTTGCATGGAGGGCAAACATCAGAAATGGAATAAAGACAAAGGAGAAAATTACTGCAGATAAGTCACATACCGAGCGTGTGAGACGTAAGATGGTGCATGATGGTGGAAATGACCACGTGTTCACATGCACCCACTGTGAACGAACATTTACAGCGCGAATTGGTCTTATCAGTCACATTCGCTCCCGCCGTAGGTAAGAGTTATTATGCCTTTTTAAAGCACAAACTATCGTCTGTCAAGACGGCAAGGTGCCAATGATTGTTACGTCTGAATATTTTAACGTAGTGGCTACTTTAAATGTTTCTATCATTATGGTTACTTTAAATATTATGTCCAAATTGTTCGTCTTCTTTGCTATCAATCCCCAACTAGAGTATAGACCCTCAACCAACTCACTCCGAGTCTTCCATCTTTAGCTATTCAATGCAGTTCTGTCCATGTCATTCCCGTTTTGTTCATTTCCGTTTCTTCTTGTCTTCTCCGTGAGTTTTTAGGTCTTCCTCTATTTCTTTAACCGCGTGAGTTACAAATTAAGGCTTTTCTAGTTGTAAAATTCGTGGATTTTCCCGATATATGGCTTGTCCAGCAACAGCGTCTTTTGGTTCATCGGTATTTGTCTAGTTCTCTCCATGAGCTTCACGTTGGTGATTTTGTATTACCACTTTATTCCTTCTATTTTGCACAGGTACCAATTAGTGAATGTTTGTAGTCTATTTGTTATCGTTTTCGTTTTCTTTTTTTTTCAATGTTTCTGATCCATACAGCGTACTATGCGTTACTTAACTGTTAATGTCCTAGCTGTTACTTTAAATGTCTTGTTTATTTTTTTATAATTACTTTAAATATAATAATATATTCTCCAGTTGTTATGTTGTGTCTGTTCTCGTCTCTCTCTCTCTCTCTCTCTCTCTCTCTCTCTCTCTCTCTCTCTCTCTCTCTCTCTCTCACTCTCTCTCTCTCTCACTCTCTCTCTCTCTCTCTCTCTCTTACTTTCGTTTGCTTTGAACCCAAGCGTAGTCCATATACGTACTACTACTTTAGTGCACTGGACAGATACGTGTGTGTGGATTAGCTTTCCCTATTACCATTGTCCATTATCATCAGACAAACTCACTCTATCTTCTCAGGTACTTGTAATTCAAAACAATGTTTTCCCGTAGTGAATTTGAATAACGAAGACAATCGATTCCACGATTTATTGGCTGGCATATTTCGCTGTATCTCGTCAGGTACATACTGCAGAAATCACACAACATAAACTAAAATGATTAGATACATACTTCAAGCTGAAATATACATATGTTCACACATCGATTTCAGTTGTCTCCCAGGGTAATTTTAAACTGATTATAATTTACGTCTGCAAGTCAATGACGAGAAGTCCACAATTTAATTCAGCAGACATGTGTAGGGTGTGAGACCGCTACCTGAGCATTCTGCTCACGTGAGGTTTAAAAGAAGCGCTTTTATCCATTGTGTCACGTTGACCTCCGAATTGTTATTTTAACTGTGTGTGTCCTGGCTATTGCTTGAAGCCATTCTATTATAATTGTTATGTGGCAGTCTGGAAATGGTTTTCCAAACCGCCAAAATTACCTAAGGATGCTGACTAATATATTGAATGAACAGCTGAGGACGTTGGCCTAGATATCGGGGTTTCCCAAGCAAAGAACGCGAGAGTTAAGGAAGGCTTTTCCTTAAACTGTCACTAGACAAAGGAAAATACACAATGTTGCAGATTTACGGCGGTTAAAGACGCCCAATGACGTACAACTCTTCGGAGAGCAATGAACAAAAACTAGGACATAGCGGGGTTATGTAAAATTATGGATGTAAATGAGTCAAAGCGATGCGTTGAGCTGATTGGAGGGTCCCAGTGAGGCGCGGGGAAGGCAAGGCACCCACTTGACTTCAAGATGCGGAAAGGGCGACAAACGTTTTAGGATATATACGCGGAGCCAAGGAGGTCCAGGGAAGAGAAGTATGACTTCAGAGACGACGGGCGCACAATCCCGTATGTCGTCTAGAACACGGGAGGAGGGAAACACTAGTGAATATGTTCTGGTAGATAAGCCTAAGGAGCAAAGGAATATAGACTGGTGGAATCACAAAGTGGTAGGGAAAAGGCTGCCTATGTGGGAAAACTACTTGCTACAACTACAAGGGAACCGCTGTGAAGTTACAATTGATGGCTAGAGTCGAATAGTATCGAATATTAGCTGAAAAAGGAACACGTTTGTCGAGATCACCCAGAAGACTGGTAGTCAGACAGGACTGAAAGTGTCAGGTGAAGCCCAGACGATCGATCAATTGTTGTGAGAAATCAAATATGACGCCCAAGACGAGCGATCAACAAGTTAGATTGAGTCATTTGGAAGTCCTGGGTAAACGAGTGGGAGGTAATTAAGCAAGTGGTAGTCGGGTGCATTTCTGCATTAATGATACTCGCCTGATCGTATTAGTTGAGTGTATTTCCTCATTTATGTGATTATACTTGTCTGATCGTATTAGTTTGAGTGTATTTCCTCATCTATTTGATTATACTTGTCTGATCGTATTGGTTCGATTGTCGATTGTATTCCTTCAATACTAATATTTATTTAACTTCATTTATCTGATTGTATTTCTTTGAGCGCATTTGTAAATTCTTTTGGGAGTAAATAAACTTGATTTAGTGTTTGCTTATACTTAAGTGATTGGACTAGTGTCAGTTGGGATTGTGAGTTGTATTTGTTCTTCTTCTTCTTTCGTTCGCTTGAAATATATCTATAAATGCAATGTTGTCTCTTGTATGAATTTGACTGTCGTTTTTAGTTCACTCTGCGGTCCATAGTGTTTATTTTCCAGTGTCGTCTTCCTACGCCAGACGGTTTGCCAAGATATGTTGTAATTTAGGCAGTCTTGGAGTTTGTGCTCTGCTGTCTGCGACGCCAATCCACATGTGCACATGGCTGATTCACCAATCTTGAATTTTGTATGCATGTGGTTGCGTAATCTATTGTATCCTGTTCTGGGGCGCAAAATAATGACTTATTCTGGTCTTTCCATAATGTGGTAGTGGTCTTGAGCAGGTTTTGGTGGCTTTCTGACAGATTTCATCATTATTTTCTTTTGGTGGTATGTAACGGGCACGGGCACACCAGGCTGTTCTTTATGAACTGTATACCTGTGGACTTGAGCTCATAGCAAAAGATGATTCATAGGATTTCCACATAATTAGTAGTAACTCCTACACCGGAAACGGACAAATCTTTATAATCTCTTCTCTTTCTCTCTCTCTCTCTCTCTCTCTCTCTCTCTCTCTCTCTCTCTCTCTCTCTCTCTCTCTCTCTCTCTCTCTCTCTCTCTCTCTCATCTTCGTGCTATCACAGTTAGAATGAATGTTTCTATCACAGTTGTTAATTTATATGTTTGGCATAGTTATTAATTTATATGTTTTTGTCCTAATTGTGCCTTTATATATGTCTGTCATAATTGCTACTTTATATATGCCTGTCATAATTGTTGCTTTAACTGTGTATGTCTTGGTATTGCTTGAGGTGTTTCTATTATAATTGGTAGAAGGAGAGTTTCTATGAAAATTGTTGCTTTTACCTATTCTACATTGCTACTATTCTAGTTGCTACTGTACACTAATTGTGTTTTGGTTGCCACTTTAAATAGTATCATTGTAGCTGTTTCTTTAACTCCTCCAATCCTAGGTGTACGAGGGTGCTTCAAATGAAAACCTTAAAAGTGCGATAGAAATTACAATAACATTGCCATTGACGTATAACCTGTTAATATTGTTGTTAAGGATGTCAAGTGTGTTTAGCACGTGGCACCACTGCGTAGACGAACACGATGAAGCCTTAAGGACAGTTTAAATATGGTCGCCTACTTTTGACATGCAACAAAGAGAAGCAGAGTTTTTTTTTTTTTTTTTAATCAGTGAAGGGGCGATGCATGCCTGTCCGTCCAGCAAGTGGATGAGTGGAATAAGATGTTTCAAAACGGCGTATCTTCTGTGACAGACTGTTCACGACATTGTCAGGCACACAGCGTAGTGACCATGAGAATTTGTTTCTACAGGAATCCAAACCCTTTTTCGGCGCTGGAGGACTTGCATAGTACGCAGTGGTGACTACATCGAAAAATAATACATTTGTTCTCTACTGTGTCAGAATATATCTCTTCCCCCACCCACCCCCCCACAACCCCCCCCCACCCCACACACACACACCCACACACACATTTAAGGTTTTCACTTGAAGCGCCCCCCCCCCCCCCTCATCTTTCCACGTATATTGTTTTGCCGCATTCAAAGCTAGAGTAACATTTAAATAACAATTCCTCGACGATGAAAGTGTTAAAAGCTGTTAGGTACAATGAGATCTCCTTTGATAGCAGCTAGGCATAATCTAATTTGACTTGCGAAATAATGGATGTGTTATTGATCCGACGAAATCAGCGAGCCAAAATACATCCGATTGGTTCTTTGTTCTTCCGCCTGTTGCAATCGCTTTTACCTCATAAATATGTTATATATAGACTGGACAGCGGGAGAGAGTTTTGTTCTACAGAAAGGTATTGCTAGCGGGAACGATGATTGAATGTTTTCTTGATTACCTAGTATCGATTTTCCTATGATTGTTCTAGCCGGCGATCAGTGATCGGGATTTCTTTTGCAGACGTCATTGACTGTGGAATGTTGGGAAGTTTGTTTAAGTGTTGTGTGTGTGAGTGAGTACTTGTCACTGTTGGTTCGTGAAGAGAAGGTGACGAAATATAGACTGACAGGGAGCCAAGATATGTTTAGTTATATATCCTCTACAGGACGTCGCAGTCAACCCCAGCAGTGTTTAGCTGTTTGTGATTTCTTGGGAAGTTTACGTTCATCAGTTTGTCATTTCTTTCTGAGCGATCGGTACTCATACCATTTTATAAAAACCCAACGCAAGGCGGTGTGCTGACAAATCTCCAGGAATGCCGTATTTCGAACTGCGCCCGTAACTCTTTCGCCACAGAGCCACGGAGCCAAGTTGGTGTAGTTGTTAGCACGTTTACCTGCTGGACGGAGGCCATGTGTTCCAACTCCCACGAGGCGGATGCAGACTGAAGCTCTTGCTTATGGATTGAAGTTGCACATACCACCCAGACCAGGTGAGTCACAGGCTCAATTCGGAATGCTTTTTTGATCAGATCACCAAGCTGACACCGTCGTCTGCCAACTCGGTCGGATGGCCGAAAGTCAAATTAATAAATATACGACATCAATATTGCACAGCGACATACAAACAGAGTTCAGTTGAGGTGAGTTAAGAACCGACATCAGTGCACTCAGGAGATCTCCGTCCCCTCGTCCAACGTCCAGATAAGAGTCAACCTTTCCCACCGCAATCTGATTGAAAGTTCTCCTTGTCTTCTCTCTGAGTTTTGAGATTCTTCCAGAACCCCTGCCGAACCTCTGCAATATCATTCTTTACATCATACGGTATCTTAATCTGTTCCCCCGCCTTCCCCACCTGGTCCAACAGGCGCTCGACCACTTCTCCCTTGTCCATAGATAATCTATCACAAAGAGGTGCTTTTCCTGCCAACCTATCACCCTGGTCATTCTTCCGCACTCCCGCATGGCCAGGGCAAAAAATCCATACAATTCTCACAATCTGTGACCTCTGAAGCGAGGATAGCCAGACAGTAATGCCTGTTAACTAAAGAGCACATCACGGCTGTGAAATCACGACAAGCTAACGTCCTCGAATACTAAAGCCAGATCTATGAGGTCATGCAGCGATGGTAAACAAGTTTGAATACCAAAGAAAAATAGATGACATTTTATTGGATCCACGCAAATCTTAGTTAGATCCGAAAGCAGGCAACCAGAAGACGTGAATTCAAAAATGAAGAAAGGAATCCAGCCACTCTAAGACAGTTAATTCATCAGTGAGACTACTACCCAAATACCCACCCACCGGGGCTCACACGACATCACAACGTGATGTGACTTGATATTTTATAGTGAGCGGTTAGGACATGATATGTTAAAGTGAGTGGTTAGGACATGATATTTTATAGTGAGCGGTTAGGACATGATATGTTAAAGTGAGTGGTTATAACATGATATTTTTTAGTGAGCGGTTAGGATATGATATGTTAAAGTGAGTTAGTTAGTTGTTAGGACATGGCATTTTATAATTAGTGATTATGACATGATATTTTATAGTGAGTGGTTAGGACATCATATTTTATAGTGAGTGGTTAGAACATGATATTTTATAGTGAGTGGTTAGAACATGATATTTTATAGTTAGTGTTAGGACATGGCATTTTATAATTAGTGGTTAGGTCATGATATTTTATAGTGAATGTTTAGGACATGCTATCCATAGTGAGTGGTTAGGACATGATATTTTATAGTGAGTGGTTAGGACATAATATTTTATAGTTACTGATTAGACCATAATTTATAGTTAGTAGTTAGGACTTGATACTTTATAGTGAGTAGTTAGGACATGATATTTTATAGTGATTAATATTATGGCAGCTGTGGAGATTTGGTTTCACAGAAGAAGGACTACACCGCTACGGACGGATAGAAAGAATAATGAAGATATTTTGAAAAAAATTAACTCATAAAGAGAACTTGTTACTCGCATCAGAAGAAGACAGTCCACATTCTTTGGGCTTGTCAAAAGAAGGGGGAAGTTGGAGGATGTCTTCCCAACGTGAAAGTTGACTCGGAGGGAATGCAGGGAGAGACCAACAGAGAAGATGCTGGGAAGTTTTACATCATAGTTTGGAGGAACAAAAGTATTAGAAATGAGGGGCTGAAGAGACAAAAGGCTGTGGACTGACATGATCACCAACGCCAAACAACTCTATAAGAAAAATATCAGAAATCAGTAAAAAGTATCTTGGCAAACAAGGGTTAATGAACAGCAGTTATCTAAGCATGCATAGTCAGCGACATTATCCATCAAAGGGAAGGATTAGTACTTGACTTTGCAGTATCACCAAATTGTCAACACCCTCGTACAAATGTGGAACTCGACGGCTGTCTCGAGAGATGATAACACACTGGACTCATGCGCACACTCAGAGACCCTGACCTGCCAGGCCACCGAGACTCTGTCTCGAGAACCACATCAAAGCGGTTAGTTACAACTACTGGATGTTTTATCTCGCTGTGTCTTGTGACCTCCGCGATAACAAATTCATTAGGGTACACAGATCAACGGGAGCGGCGGTAGCGTAGGTGACCGGACCCGATAATCATGGGATTGTTCTGCATTGGGGACAGGCAAGAGCTTTCAAAATTAAAGTGGATTCCCAGATGCATTACCAAGTCGGAAATACTGAATTTTGAGGTGCATTAAACTGCGTGGCGTACCCCTCTCGAATGAGTTAATAAACACACGTGTATTGTTTGGCATCCATAGAACTAGAAGAAGGAAGTAGTAAGTAGAGTTCGCACTAGACAACTTACAAATTGAAAACTATAGTTACCGGGATTCGAATCTGTCACCTCCAAGTGATGATGGCACCACGCTGCACGAACAAGTGTGCTTCGAAGCATGACCAACTAGACATCCTCGATAGAGGAACGCAGAGAAAAGTGGAAGAAGAAAAAGAAGAAGAAGAAGAAGAAGAAGAAGAAGAAGAAGAAGAAGAAGAAGAAGAAGAAGAAGAAGAAGAAGAAGAAGAAGAAGACGACGAAGAGGAAGAAAAGGAAGAGGCGGAGGCGGCGGAGGAGGAGGCGGCGGAGGAGGAGGCGGCGAAGGAGGAGGCGGCGAAGGAGGAGGCGGCGGTGGAGAGGGAGGAGGTCGCGGCGGCGGAGGTGGAGGCGGCTGTGGACGAGGAGAAGGAGGCGCCGGAGGGGGAAGAGGCGCCGGTGTCGGCGGAGGTGAAGACAAAGACGAATTATTATTATTATTATTATTATTATTATTATTATTATTATTATTATTATTATTATTATTATTATTATTATTATGACGATAATGATGAATTTCTCAAGAGAACATCTCTTTGGGAGAAACCGCATGTTATTTGCAGTGTCACAGCTCTCGCCAGGAGTTGGAGCAATGAATACTCGCATATAAAGGCCCATATCAAATGACAAATAAATAAATGTTTGTATATCCTTTACAGGACATCGCTGTCAACATCATCATCTGTCAGCTGATTGTTGATTTCTTGGCAAGATTACGCTTGGTAGTTTGCCATTGTTTTCTGAGCGGCCGGGTCACATACCCCGTAAGTTACCGATGCGATTCGAACCACTGCTAATTCACACCGTCGTCACGTTACTTACGAGAGTATACGAGATTACGGAGAAAAGTCGCTAACCTCTAGGCCAGGAAGCCGGCATCAAATGACAACCATCCCCAATTTTACAGACGCTTATAGAGAGATAAACATGATTGATAGCTAGGTGATTCTTTAT
Source organism: Cepaea hortensis (assembly GCA_963921405.1). Classification (NCBI taxonomy): domain Eukaryota; kingdom Metazoa; phylum Mollusca; class Gastropoda; order Stylommatophora; family Helicidae; genus Cepaea; species Cepaea hortensis. Next base: position 277,469,190 of record OY992876.1, read on the forward strand.
ACTAAAGGATATTCATAGCTTTCACATAGCCAACAAGTAGTAGTTTACAGTAGGCCATATATTCGCATGAATACAGTATTAATGTGGGAGTATTGCAAGTCATCATGGCCGAATGGAAAGGAGCGCTTACTCTTACACTTCCTGTGTGCTGATGGCGAGACTGGGGGTTCAACCCCTACCCTTGACAGTTAAACTAAAATGTTGACTTCTCGTCCTTGACTATAGTACGTAGGTTGCAAGTACGTCAGAAGTCGGAGTGGGTTCTGTTGATGGCGAGAGACACTGGTAACAGGAAATAAAGACCCAAGCTCTTAAACTTCCGGCGCGCTGATGGCAAGATAGGTGATTCAACCCTCACAATGGCATTAAGTTGAGCGTAAATGTTGACTTCTCTTTCAGAAAGCAATGGCAAACTACTGAAGGTACAACTCCCTAGAATATCAACCTCGAGTTGATCGCTACGTCATGTAAAGAGCATGCATCATGTTTCCGTTCAGGGCATTTGAGCCCTAAAAATGACTTCCGTCTGCCCGGCTGATTTGGAGACTTTTTCCCGGCCACATTCCGAAGCAGATCTCCACGGAGGCCATGGCATAGCTCACCATCACCTCTCCACGAAACCCCCAGGGCGTCCAAAAACTGAAAATTCACTTCTGTGGAGAGACATACGAACGGTTTAAAAATAAAGAGGATCCATTTCATTGCACCGGGTATTATCCCATATGGCTCGGTCTCTTTTGGCGTGGCGTCCTGTCGCACAAAACACCAACTCCGTAGCTCCAGCGACGACTCGATTTTCTTAAAATTTCATTGAATCTCTTAGGCAGCTATGTTACCATGCGTAGTTTTCTTTCAGGGAGATTTCTGGCAATGTTGAGATGTGTAGCTTTCTTTGAAGGAGATGTGTTGCAGTGATGAGATGTGTAGCTATCTTTGACGAAGATTTGTAGCAGTGTTGAGATGTGTAGCTTTCTTTGAAGCAGATTTGTAGCAGTGTTGAGATGTGTAGGTTTCTTAGAAGGAGATTTGTAGCAGTATTGATATGTGTAGCTTTCTTTGAAGGAGATTTGTAGCAGTGTTGAGATGTATAGCTTTTTATGAAGAAGATCTGTAGCGGTGTTGAAATGTTACGATGTCTTTAATGGAGATTTGTAGCAGTGCTGAGATGTGTAGCATTATTTATTTTTTAAAGGAGATTTGTGGCAATGTTGAGATGTGTAGCTTTCTTTGAAGGAGATTTGTAGCAGTGTTGAGACATGTAGCTTTCTCTGAAGGAGATTTGTAGCAGTGTTGAGATGCGTAGCTTTCTCTGAAGGAGAGTTGTAGCAGCGTTGAGATGTGTAGCTTTCTTTGAAGGAGATTTGTAGCAGTGTTGAAATGTGTAGTCTCCGAGAAAATTACACTCTAAACCGAACGACATGGCCCGGAATGGAACCTTCAACTTTCGGAGCACGAGGCAGGCATCGTACCACGTCGCCATGCAGATTCCATGGAGTGCCATACTAGGATATAACTGGGTCATGCTTTAGCACAGGAAACACTATGATTATGCCGATGCTGGCAATTTCTCCTTCGCGGAATGTAGGTATTCCATTGTCAACAAACTCCACATTAATGCTCAGAAGGGACATAGCAAAGACCAGTAGTGGAGCTATGTCTTCAGACAAGATCGCGACCATTTCAACAGCATTAAACAAACC
>OY992876.1:277475889-277533244 GCA_963921405.1 Cepaea hortensis
GAACCACCGACTATTAGAGGACGGATGTTTCACAAATTCTGAAGTGCAATGTTCTAAATACATCATAAATTATTGCTGAAGATTGAAAGGACCATAAATTTGTGTAGAACAGTTTGGAAGTTGTGAGGTACAACCTCTTTATAAATCATAAATTATTGCCGACGATTGAGACACATAAATATTTATGTGGAATTGATTGCATGTTTCGTTGTACAATTCAGGATAAGGGAAATTGTGTGTGTGTGTGTGTGTTTGTGGGGGGGGGGGGGAGAAGTCACCAAGGCGAAGTTGTTAAGCCGTCTGCCCTGCGTTCTGAAGGTCGGGATTTAACTTTCGAACTTCGTTCAGACCAAGGGTATATTTCGCGGAGATCCTTGTGGAGGTTTTTTTTTGATTGGGGGAGGGGGCATCGCTGGAGACACGGAGTACGTGCTCTGTGCGACCCTCACGGCAGTGGCCATCCGTTCTGTAGAAAGACAACTTAGCCAGCTATGGTAAACTCCCGTATAATGACGTCGGTCACGCCTTTAACCTTCAAGGTGTTTAACCTTTTACTATTTAACCTTTAACATTTAACATGTCATAATACTGGAAGAAAGAACACACTAGCTTGTAAGACACTGAAGCAAATATACTTGCTGTATTAATGAAGTCTGTCTAACCTATTTGAAAACAAACTCTGGCCGATTGTGACATGTTTGATCGAGTTGCCAGAGGACCTAGTTAGTAGTGTTCTCTGGAGATATATCTTGAATAATAAATAACAAGATAAAGGATATGATTTTGCCCGTTTTGTCTAGAGGTCACTCAAATGAGCTAATCATTCCCGCAATAGCCTTTCTGGAGAACATTTTCCTTTGGCTCAAACCCCCACTGTGAGACCACTATGTATCTACACAGAAATTTATATAAGAAGAAAAAGGTTTCCCCTAAGACCCAAAGGAGATCTGGACTCTTCGCCTCTGTACAACTGAGGATCCATCTCACTCATTATAATGTTGCCAGTGTGCTGTTCGTCCGTCACATAGATCTCCTATATATTTTGTCAGTATGACCTATATCAGGTTGTCCCATTTCTTTGGGATTGTAGAACTCAATTATTTGTAGGCAAACTCAACAATAACTGTACATTACATCTGTTGGACAAGACATCTACATGACAGGTTCTTGACAAAAGTGGGACATACATTCACAAGGAATTGTTTACACCACAATTGTACAAGATAGACATCATGTGATACTTGACAACATCTATACAGGACTTTTCACAATATGTATAACCAACCACAGCACTTAAGGACAGTCACCAGAGATAAACTTGACAGCACTGTACAAGAAATTCACTGGGCACATGTACTTAAAACTGATTCATTAAATACACAATTTATTGAGCTGATGGTAAGTAGAGTGGTGACCATTGCCTCATCTCCTGTCATGTCAACACTTCAATTATTGCATAGGAAATGCATAAAATATGTCACACATGCAGGTTGATAAACAAGATACAACACTTCTTATTTACTCCACCACCCAATAACTAACTCTACTCCTCCTCTCTCTAATATCTAACTACCCCACTCAGTTACAGTATCTGTCTTCCATTCCTGTCTCTTGGGAAGTTGATAAAATCCTATCATGGGAAACTCAAGGAAGGAACTACTTTTCTGGATCAGTTGACACATCAGCAATTGATGTTGGGAAAGCTCCAGATTGCAGACTTCCTGTAATAAGTTCCATGGCAGATTCATTCCTCTTGAGAACTGAATTTGGGACGATGATACGGTAATGTCTCTCACTGTTGACCAGACTGTCTGTGAATATTGTCACTTGGGACTTCACATATCCAGTCCACCTCACTTATCTTCAAGTCTTCATTCTTAAACACTGTGTGAGCACCAGGCTTGAGATTAACTAAGATAAGTCCTAGCCAAACAATCTATTGCACCAGTCATTTCACAAGTTGTCTTGAATGGGGTTAACAACTAGACTTGTTGTTTTCATTCTCAGATGATTCTGATAATTATGATCACTGTCCAGTTCACCACATTGGTAGTGCTTCAGATTGTGTTATGTTCCCATTTATGCATTCAGCTGTTAAAGAGCTGAGAGAAAAGTCTTCTTAGATTTTCCTGCCTTTTGATAGGGAGTCACTTCTGGATCTAGGACTTCTGTTTAGTTGTCCCAGATGATATATGGAAGCCTCTCCTCCATCCTCCTGTTCTCTGTCAATACAAAATGGCACAACATCTCTTTACATTTGTTAAAAGATGATGTGATCATACACTAACATACACAGATGGAGATGGGGAAGGTTAAGGTTGATGATGTAGTGAATTTCACTGTGATGCACTGTGGCAATCACAAGACCCTATGCTGAGACAGGGTAGCTGAACACAATTACAAGCATTCATGTGGTCTAAGTTCCACCATGTTTGAACCACAGTAGACCTGGGCACAAGGAGGACCAGACACAGTACAGCAATCATTGTGACATAGCAACATGGGACAGGCATTGTGAAGGGAAATGGAAAATAGGCATTTACAACTGCAATATGCAATATGTATTAACTAATGGCATTTACCCAATTAGCAGACCAGACATCCATTCCAATGGCTGTGATGTCGGTGCATGAATGTCCTATTCCATATACACTCACTCAGCAATGCCAGACCTCACCCCCTCTCTCAGACAGACCTGACTCACAGGTACATCATCTTTATCATCATCATGTGCTCTTTCCCCACTGAGTAATTTTCATGTCTACTACAGTAGGTAACAGAAGCTCAATTGCATAACAACTGTTCACATATGCACCAAGCACATATGTGGAAAAACATGTTTAGTCCTTGTAAATTTGCATGAGCCATACATTATATTCAGCCAACTAAGACACAGGTTCACACACCTATGGTTCTCTTAGGAACTAGTTTATATGAACCATCCAACAATAGAGGTAACAGTGTAATACTTCAAAGAGAAATTGTATTAATTCTCTGGAGCATATAGCCACTAGGCATCACATTAACTTAGCAATTCTGGCGTGCCATCACCGTCCTGTTTACATATGGATATTGAAGCATCTTTTCTTCCACTAGATGTGAGAGGCTATTTATTAAATCACCAACTCACTCACTCCATCATTCTCAGCTTTTTACCAAGGAACGTGTACATGTTTCATCACTCATTCCAATCCAGACTGCCATCTGTTAACTCGCGAGAGCAAAGGTACAGTTGAGTTAAGAATGAGTCATCCTAGGCATGAAGAATGCACAAGGGGTTTGGGTTTGCGAATCTGCATGAGTGTGCCATACATTCATCAAGCATACGCAACCAGTCACAACAAGGGATTGATATGCACTTGGAGTATACAGCGTGAAAGACGTGTCAAGGTTGTAGATGCAGTGTTCAGAATTCTGGCGCACAGAAGTTAGGTTTTCCACTTTCACATTTTATTCACAAAATACTCATACATTCTTCTCATTCGTTTACCAGGCACAACTACAACATTAAAGTATGTTTTAAAGTGGTACCTGCTGTCCAGAGAACAATATATTATTGAATCTTTAAGGGCATTGTTGGGTCATCACATCACACTAGCGACCGCTCTCGGTGAAATTCCCGCTCCTACTAATTAGATTTTAAAATATGGCCCAGGAATAGCGTGGGCTCATTAATTATTAACCAATGAAAACCAAGCGCATACCTCTGCCCTCCCCCAACTCGTTCTAGAACATACGATCTAATAATAGCCCTTCTATTTGGGATGGTCCCCGTTAAGACCTAAAGTATCCTTATGAAATGTGTCGGACTGGGAATGGGGAATTCTGTTCCATCATGCTACACCGATCTGTAATGGTGGGAATTACATTCCCGCCTTCAGTTGAGTTGAGTTGAGCTAAGAACCGAGATCACTGCACTCAGGACATTCCCACACGCGCTCCCTCCCCTCGTTCAACGGCCAGCGAAGAGTCATACTGCTAATCGTTCCAACTGCCATCTGGTTGAAAGTTCTCCAGGTCATCCCTCCCAATTTTGAGATCCGTCCAGAACCCCTGCCGAGCCCTCGCCATTTCATTATCTCCACATACGGATTCTCAATCTGTTCCTCCGCTTTATCCATCTGATCCCACAGTCATATGTACCTGGGACTCATTCTCAATGGTATCAAAACCTTTCCCTATATTACTGGCCAGACGTGTCATAAATAACATACGTGTTTACCCATATGACTATACGATTGTATCCCATATGACCTCTTCTTTCCTCCTGTCCACCACCGGCATTGAAATGTAGTCGTTTGACATTGAAATACTTTGTACTGTTGAAGAAAATGTTTCGAACCCATACCCAGTTCCAGCCAGTCTGTTGTGTTACGATGAAACATGATATACATGTTATATACTAATATGTCTCTCCGCTGATGAGAACTTTCAGTACCGCTCTTGCACTACCCGCTCGTTTCTGGACTTGGTGAGATGATGCAGAGCTCTTCAATATCCCTGTGTGGATTTGGTACTTTGTTACTGCGTCATAAAAATGATCTACTCTCACATCACTACAACGTACTGGGTCATAAAAATGATCTAATCTCACATCATTAACCGGACTGGGTCATTAAAATGATCTACTCTCACATCATTAACCGTACTGGGTCATTAAAATGATCTACTCTCACATCATTAACCGTACTGGGTCATTAAAAAAATGATCTTCACCCACATCACTACACCGTACAGGGTCATACAAATTATCCACACACAGATCACTACACCGTAATGTGTCATAAAAATGATCTTCCCTCACATGACAACACTGTACTGGGTCATAACAATTATCTACAATACATCACTTAGAGACCAGCCATTTGCATGGTTTAGACGACCAGTGCATCAGACTTGAGAATTACAACGCAGAGTCTTTCAAAACCACTAGCCAACCAACCAACCCACAACGCACCTTCAACCCATCCATAACCTATCCACAAGCTACCCAACCACAAAACCAACCAGCCGACCGACCAACCACCCACCTATAACGAACTACCCAACGAACAAACAAACAGTCCAATCATTCAGTAAGCGAACCAATCAATAACCCATCTACCAATCAATAAACAACACATCCACCAACCAATCAATCAACTCACTTACCCACCCACAAACCAACCCATTATCTACGAACCATCTACCCACCTACAGCGAACCACCCAAACAACAGTCAAATCATTCAATACACGAACCAACCAATAACCAACCACCCCACTCAACAACCATCCAGCCAACACAACAAACGACAACCCAACCAACCAACAACCTAACCAGTCAATTCACTAATCTCTCATCCAACTAACCAATCAACGCACATATCACCCAATCAACCAACAAACCACGCAACCAACAAATCATCAACCACCAGCCTACACAGAAACCAACAAACCTCCCACCCACAAGGCCAAACAACCGATCCACCAAATGAACAACCATCCACCTAGCTACCCACCCACCAACCAGCTACCACTCGTAACGAATCACACAACCAACCAACCAAAAGTCCGAACATTCAGTTAAACAGTTAGTTGCATATCCTTTACAGGACGTCGGAGTCAACCTCAGAATATATTTGCTGTTTGTGGTTTCGCAAGTTTACGCTCAATAGGCAAGTTTACGTTCAGTATTTTTCCATTGCTTTCTAAACGACCGGCACGCATACCATTATGTTGAAACTAACACAAAGCAGTCTGCTCCCATATCGCCTGCAGCTGGGTTTCGAACGCGGTATGGGGGAGTTCGACTCGAAACGCCTTCCCCACAGATCCGGCTCTGTACCGTTCAGTACTGTACCTCACTACTGCCTGTAGAAGCTTGCAGTGTAGAGAAAAATATCTATTACCTTACCGAGGATTCAAACCCGGGTCTCCCGAAAGCGAGTCCGGCATTCTAGCCACTAGACCAGCTGCTTCGCAGCCTACCTTTACAGCGTTAGTAGTAGTAAGGAAGGGTGGATATCCCTCGGAATGAGCAATGAGCAATGAGATATATCTCATTGCTCATTCTCGTCTCATGTCTCGTCTATGTCTCATGTCTGGTGGTTGGTGGGTTGTGGGCGGCCTCATGCCTTCCAGCTCCTTCCTCGTTTTTTTTTAAGTGTCAGCTGTGGTTTTTAATCAGAGCATCGGGGTTAACAATGAAAAGATCAATTGAACTAGGTGGGTAAGTTAAGTGAAGATGAGCGCGATAACTATGGCGCCATGTTTGCTAATTGATTCAGAATATGTCAGCCGGTGTAATGCATTAATTAGGTTCCCATTTGTATAGACGATTGCATAATCGATTGGTGTGCTCAGGCTGATACGGGTTGATGTATTTGTATCTTTGGTAAGATCGGCGAACATCTGTGAGCAAAAAGTCGATATTGCCGGCAGTTGAATATCAGTGTCGGGGTCGAGGGAGGTCGCTGGTGCCATCTGTTTTTAATCAAGGGCGATGTCGGAATAAAATAATAAGCGCAAAGATAGATGTGTGGGGTGGGTTGGTAAGTGGCGAAAGATGGCGGGGGTGCGTAGTTGGTCATAGTGGGATATCACCAATGTGTAACTGGGGGTTCTAGTTACTTCCATTGCGCTTGACAGGTTCGAATCTCACTGTGTGGTTGGTATGTGCGGGGTGGTGTTCGAGTATGTAACGGAGCTAGGTTATATCATTGGTGGTTCGAATCACGCTGCGGGGCGATAAGAGTGTCCACCCTAGGCGGAGTTTTCTAAGAGTATATTAAGACGTAAATGTATAACAAGGATGTCTAGTTGCCGCCATAGCGCTAGACAGGTTCGAGTCCTACTGTTTGGTGGGATAGTGTGGCAGTGGCCGAGTATTTAACTGAGCTAGCTGGTGTCACTGACGGTTCGAATAACGCCCCTGGTCGCTAACTATACCCAACATAGGCGCCAGAGAAGCGAATCACGATGTGTCGTGTTGCATTCTCCTCAGAAACGTCAGTTCCACAGCCAGCAGATTCAGCGGGACTGCTCATTGTCTTCACATTCATACAAAAGTACAGGTTCAACACTCTTTTTCTCGTAGAAATTGCCATCTTGTTACTGGTCAATACGTTTTTCAGCTTGCAAAAGGTTATCTTCGCCACGGCGATTCTTGTGCTAATCTCTTCAAGGCATCTCCCATCAGTTGTTATGACTGTTCCGAGATACTTGTATCTACTCACTTGTTTCAGAATATTCCCATTTACATGTATATTACATCGTGGTATTTCGTTCTTCATAGTGACAATCATAACCCGTGTCGTTTTATAATTTAATTCTAACCCTAGTTGTTCACCGGGTGCAACAACCGCCTCTACTAAATATTGCAGATCCTGCGCAGTGTCTGTTGATTACATAAATTATATGAAGGCAGTTCACAAGTTAAATTAGATGAAGACATTTTATTACAGAAATTAAATGAAGACATTTGACTAGAAATATTTAATAAAACGACGAAAAAACGGAGATCTACCGGCGTGAGAAAAGCTTATAAGTATGGTAATGTCAGTTCCTGTGAACATATTTAGCAGAAGCATTCTGCATAGTATATGCATATTTAGCTTTAAGGTGAAATCAATACTGCTGTACCTATCGGAAACAAGAAAAACGAATAAAACAACTACTAATAAACAACAAACATTCATTAACGGGTGCCCACGTAGTTCATCCTTGGCGTTCATGTCTCATTCAACAATTAGTATAATGCCTGAAGTCAAATTTGCGGCTTCAAAATATGTGTTCATAGCATATTTATATATGAAGATATATATTCAAGGTGATTTTAAAGGACAAATTTCCTCATGTCACACGCTGCAAAAGACATATTTCACTCAAACTTAAACATTAAGAGTGGAAAAGAGTATGTTGTAGATACTGTTTTTTTTTTTTTTTTCCTTTGTTTCTAGTGGGACCTGGTAATTTGTTGTTCTATCTGGGCATGGTATGTATATTTTCACCACATCTTCACTGATGTTTTTCATTTTGTCTGCTCATTGCCCACGCTTCACAGTCATACAAAAGTACATATTCTATGAAAGACAGAGACAATTTGCAGATATTATTAAACAAAATGACAAATCGGAGGTCAGCTAACATGTACGTATTTGTAAATAAGGATACACAGCGATGTCTATTATATAACGATAACAAAGGTATTTAGTTGTAGAAAACTACCGTGCCTCCCAGGCAAACAGCGGTAGGCTAGTGACTATGTTTAGATTAGCTGTGATGGCACCAGCTGGAGATATTAATCAGCTACCTGGTACCCAGTGAAGATGACACGATAAACGAGGCGGTATAGGCCGCGTGGCCCTGAACAAAACAAACAATGAAACAAAAATGGTAATGAAACGTTGCGTCGCCGCGAAGCATTATTTTATAAACCAAAGATTACAATCGATCTGAGAGGGTAATAATAGACAGTCTAAGCCTACCAGAAAGAGGTGTCTAATACACTGGGTACCAACGACAGACAGCTGGTCAAGAAGAAGCAATACACAGTATATAAAGTTAGGACTAAATAAACCGTAGTTTAAAGAATTCAAGTACATTATTACAAGTTAAATTACATAATAAAATAAATACAGTGATATGTATAAAATTATAAAAAACAAAAAAGAAGAAAACACCAGTGTTACATTAGCAAATAAGTGAAAAACACAACGGTATGAATACGTTGGTGTATTAGATACATACAAATGGTACACACAACATGCCATTATGTCAGCGTGACCGCTATCTGTTATATATTGCGACCAAATTACACCGATCGTCCCTCACGTCAGCGTAACAGACTAACACTTAAACCAAGCGCCCACTATCTATTCTATATTGTTGCCAACAATTTTATGCATGCCGCCATCCTTTGATGGGAGTCTGATTGATGAAGCCTGTCAGGAAACAACCATAGATACATAGTAAAAGTGACGTGAGAATACAAATCCAAGCGTATTGACTCTCGGTGTATCGTTATTCACGTAACGTTTCCTGTTTCCTGCTCCAGTCTATTGTTGTAAAATCTTACCAAAGTGGACACTGTGGACCAAATCTACATGAATGAAGTAGGATAGATGCAGTTGTCATATGTGTCTTATAGGGCTTGGTCATTGGTTTTTTTAAAACTTATCGATGGAAGAGAAGGACCCTTACACTACAAACAGAATAAACATTTACATTAATAATACCCATAACAAACACATGACCATCTACACTGGCTGTGACAAAAGTGACAGTCTGCTTAGAGAAAACAGCGAATTTTCAACGAAAACATAGTCTGTGTGTTATCTCCTTGGAAACGTAAATCTGGTTATATTTAAATCACCCTATGCATTCATGTCCCCCATGAAAACTAATGTAATGTCTGAAGAAGTCAAATTTTGAGGCTTCAAAATATGTTTTCGTAGTATATGTATATATGAATATATATATATACATGTGTTTTCTAACAACAAATGTCCGCATGTCGCGCTTTACATCCATACACAAGTATAGGTTCTATGAACGACACAACACCTACAAGTTACTAAGATTGGCACTGGGTTACCAACAACATTTGCGTCTAGAGTCAATACAACAGGACAAGACAATGCTTTTTTCGGCCTCTGATTGAGAACAACAGATATAAACGTAATTATGCAATTACCTCTTTACCACAGTACCGAGAAAGTTAAAAATATCATTTTAAATACGCTGACGACCATAGTAATACAACCAGTTAATTCTGATTGCTCACTTTGTGTATTACCCACACCTACTATAGATTGCAGAAAATACTCATTGTCTACAACCAAGCTGAAAAATATCGGTAAAAATTATAAATGCCTCGTCCGATTTCATAAAAAGAAGGAAATAATGTTAGCCAAATGTGAAAATATCGGTCAAACTTCTAAATGGCTCATCAAAACTTATAAAAAATAGGAAAATTTGTTAACCTAATGAGAAAAATATTGACCCTGTAAAGAAATATTTACAACAAAATTATAAAAATTAGGAACATTTGTTAACCTAATGAGAAAAAATATCGACCAAAGAGAGCAATATTTCATCTAATCTTATAAAAAGTAGGAACATTTGTCAGCCGAAATGGGGAAAAGGTCGGTCAAATACATAAATATCTCAACAAATTATAAAACGTAGGAAAAAATAGTGGTCAAAGACAGAAATATCTCATCCGAACTTATAACAAGTAAGAAAATATACTAGTAAAATCAAGAAACATGTCGGCCGAAGTAATACAATAGGCAGAACGAGGGACAAACTTATAAATATTTCATTCAAACTTATAAAGACTATGATAAAATGTTATCCAAATCAAATAACAGGCGGACCAAACTTAATTAGCTCATCCAACCTTATAAATAGTAGGACAATTTGTTAGCCAAATAGGCAAAATATTGGTCAGATACACAAATATCTCAATCAATTTTATAAAAAGTAGGAGAAAAGGCTAGTCAAACTAATAAAAATGGTGGCCAAATACATAAATATCTCAACGAAAATTATAAAAAGTAGGAAAATTGTAAGTCAAATGTAAAAAATATGGGGCAAATAGGAAATCATATTAACTAAATGGGAAAAATATCGCTCAAACTTATAAATAACGCGTCCAAACTTATAAAAAGTAGGAAAATGTGTTAACCGAATGGTGAAAATATTGCTCAAATTAAGAATCATGTCGACCGAAGTAGGAAAATACGTGATTCAATGTATAAAAACGTTGGGTAAATACAGAAATATGTCGACCAAATTGATAAAAAATCTCCGCCAAACTTATGAAATGTAGGAACATTTGTTAACCAAAAGGGGAAAATGTCGGCCAAATACAGAAATAGCTCCACCAAATTTATGAAAAGTAGGAACATTTGTTAACCAAATGGAAAAAATAAAAAAAATATTGGCCATGTAAAGAAATAGCGCATCCAAATTGACAAAATATAGGAAACTTTATTAGCCAAAGGTGAAATCTATTGACCAAGTAAATAAATTCCTCGTCCAACCCCATAAAAGGTAGGAAAATTTCTTACCCAAATGTGAAAAAGATCCGCCAAACTTATAAATGTATCATCCAAACTTATAAAAAGTAGGAAACCAATACTAGCCAAATCAACTAAAAGGCTGACCAAACTTATAAATATATCTTCCAAACTGACCAAAGTAATAAAAATATTGGGTAAATATAGAAATATGTCGACCAAACTTTTACAAATCTCCGGTAAATTTATGAAAAATAGGAAATTTTGTTAACTAAATGTGAAAAAATAACGACCAAACTTATAAAAAGCTCTGCCAAACTTATGAAAAGTAGGAAACTTTGTTAACCCACACGAAGACAATTATTAACCAAAGATAGAAAAATATCGACCTAAATAGGAAAATTTGTTAGCCAAATGGGAAAAATATTGGCCAAGTAAACACATATTTCAACCAAACTTATAAATATGTCATCCAAATTTACAACAACAAAAAAAAAAAAATAGGAAAATTTATCGACCAAGTAAGAAAATATATTACCAAAACTGGAAAAGATACTAATCAAAGTGAGAAAAATACCAACCAAACTAAGAAATATGTATGGTAAGGTAAGAAAAAAGTTGGCCAAAGTAATAAATACGCTAGCCAAAGGAAAAAATATTAACCATAAGGAGAAAAAATTATAGCAAACTAAGAAATTTGCTTTCACAACTTGTCGAATTGCCCTACCAACTACCCCGTTTGCTTTCACAACTTATCAAATTGACCAATTAACCACACAAATTCCCCACTGACTCTCACAATTTTACCACTTGCCATTACAACGTGTCGACTCCCACTCACAATTTACCCAAAGGGGTTTACTATAGGTATTATATATCCACAATCAAGCGCTCTCACACTCACAAGAATAACGAAATACTGGGATTTAAGCCTGTTTTTAATCAATTTCTTTGTTTGCAGTCAAAGCATAGAAATTCCGCCAACCACCTTGGTGTTGAAATATCCAAGGACTTAGTTTATCAGCCATGTATTCGCCTACAGATTTAGCGAAGTCCTCTTCCAGGTCTTGGACATTCACATCGGCATTGTAAGAATTATCAACCAGATGCTTACCCAGACGCATGCCAAAGGTAAAAAGCATAATTATTCTCCCATAGTTGATGACGTTATCACCAAAGAATTCATCACTGACTAAAACAAAGACTTGGAAAACATGTTCGGGCTTGATACTGTCTTCTAGTCTCGTGAACAACACAGATTGTTGTTTGGCTATTTGACCGACTAAACCAGACAACGTCGAGTTATTTGCCTTTTTGGAATTGTAGGAACTAATAATAGTCAGCGCCATATTCACTATCTCGCTATGAACTTGTTTCAAGTCAATCGTTGCTTGTGTCATTATTATACTGATAGCTAATGTTCATCAAAAGATGTCTAGCAGTCAAACTGCTGATCCATTATTGTGAAACGGTGCAAAGTGGTCAAAATGGATAATAATATAATATTTGTATAAAGAGATGGAATCGTCTCTTCTGGTTGGTCAAATTACCCAACCTACTGGAGATAAAACGGTTGTCACCGAAACCACTAGACGCGTGTTTTAGACAAGGGATGTGATTATCGATCAGTATGGTCACTGGTAATTAAAATTTAAAAAGTAAAGTTCGACAAGAACATCCCTTGTCTAAAACACGCGTCTAGTGGTTTCGGTGACAACCGTTTTATCTCCAGTAGGTTGGGTAATTTGACCAACCAGAAGGGACGATTCCATCTCTTTATACAAATATTATATTATTATCCATTTTGACCACTTTGCACCGTTTCACAATAATGGATCAGCAGTTTGACTACTAGACATCTTTTGATGAACATTAGCTATCAGTATAATAATGACACAAGCAACGATTGACTTGAAACAAGTTCATAGCGAGATAGTGAATATGGCGCTGACTATTATTAGTTCCTACAATTCCAAAAAGGCAAATAACTCGACGTTGTCTGGTTTAGTCGGTCAAATAGCCAAACAACAATCTGTGTTGTTCACGAGACTAGAAGACAGTATCAAGCCCGAACATGTTTTCCAAGTCTTTGTTTTAGTCAGTGATGAATTCTTTGGTGATAACGTCATCAACTATGGGAGAATAATTATGCTTTTTACCTTTGGCATGCGTCTGGGTAAGCATCTGGTTGATAATTCTTACAACGCCGATGTGAATGTCCAAGACCTGGAAGAGGACTTCGCTAAATCTGTAGGCGAATACATGGCTGATAAACTAAGTCCTTGGATATTTCAACACCAAGGTGGTTGGCGGAATTTCTATGCTTTGACTGCAAACAAAGAAATTGATTAAAAACAGGCTTAAATCCCAGTATTTCGTTATTCTTGTGAGTGTGAGAGCGCTTGATTGTGGATATATAATACCTATAGTAAACCCCTTTGGGTAAATTGTGAGCGGGAGTCGACACGTTGTAATGGCAAGTGGTAAAATTGTGAGAGTCAGTGGGGAATTTGTGTGGTTAATTGGTCAATTTGATAAGTTGTGAAAGCAAACGGGGTAGTTGGTAGGGCAATTCGACAAGTTGTGAAAGCAAATTTCTTAGTTTGCTATAATTTTTTCTCCTTATGGTTAATATTTTTCCCTTTGGCTAGCGTATTTATTACTTTGGCCAACTTTTTTCTTACCTTACCATACATATTTCTTAGTTTGGTTGGTATTTTTCTCACTTTGATTAGTATCTTTTCCAGTTTTGGTAATATATTTTCTTACTTGGTCGCTAAATTTTCCTATTTTTTTTTTTTGTTGTTGTAAATTTGGATGACATATTTATAAGTTTGGTTGAAATATGTGTTTACTTGGCCAATATTTTTCCCATTTGGCTAACAAATTTTCCTATTTAGGTCGATATTTTTCTATCTTTGGTTAATAATTGTCTTCGTGTGGGTTAACAAAGTTTCCTACTTTTCATAAGTTTGGCAGAGCTTTTTATAAGTTTGGTCGATATTTTTTCACATTTAGTTAACAAAATTTCCTATTTTTCATAAATTTACCGGAGATTTGTAAAAGTTTGGTCGACATATTTCTATATTTACCCAATATTTTTATTACTTTGGTCAGTTTGGAAGATATATTTATAAGTTTCGTCAGCCTTTTAGTTGATTTGGCTAGTATTGTTTTCCTACTTTTTATAAGTTTGGATGATACATTTATAAGTTTGGCGGATCTTTTTCACATTTGGGTAAGAAATTTTCCTACCTTTTATGGGGTTGGACGAGGAATTTATTTACTTGGTCAATAGATTTCACCTTTGGCTAATAAAGTTTCCTATATTTTGTCAATTTGGATGCGCTATTTCTTTACATGGCCAATATTTTTTTTTATTTTTTCCATTTGGTTAACAAATGTTCCTACTTTTCATAAGTTTGGTGGAGCTATTTCTGTATTTGGCCGACATTTTCCCCTTTTGGTTAACAAATGTTCCTACATTTCATAAGTTTGGCGGAGATGTTTATCAATTTGGTCGACATATTTCTGTATTTACCCAACGTTTTTATACATTGAATCACGTATTTTCCTACTTCGGTCGACATGATTCTTAATTTGAGCAATATTTTCACCATTCGGTTAACACATTTTCCTACTTTTTATAAGTTTGGACGCGTTATTTATAAGTTTGAGCGATATTTTTCCCATTTAGTTAATATGATTTCCTATTTGCCCCATATTTTTTACATTTGACTTACAATTTTCCTACTTTTTATAATTTTCGTTGAGATATTTATGTATTTGGCCACCATTTTTATTAGTTTGACTAGCCTTTTCTCCTACTTTTTATAAAATTGATTGAGATATTTGTGTATCTGACCAATATTTTGCCTATTTGGCTAACAAATTGTCCTACTATTTATAAGGTTGGATGAGCTAATTAAGTTTGGTCCGCCTGTTATTTGATTTGGATAACATTTTATCATAGTCTTTATAAGTTTGAATGAAATATTTATAAGTTTGTCCCTCGTTCTGCCTATTGTATTACTTCGGCCGACATGTTTCTTGATTTTACTAGTATATTTTCTTACTTGTTATAAGTTCGGATGAGATATTTCTGTCTTTGACCACTATTTTTTCCTACGTTTTATAATTTGTTGAGATATTTATGTATTTGACCGACCTTTTCCCCATTTCGGCTGACAAATGTTCCTACTTTTTATAAGATTAGATGAAATATTGCTCTCTTTGGTCGATATTTTTTCTCATTAGGTTAACAAATGTTCCTAATTTTTATAATTTTGTTGTAAATATTTCTTTACAGGGTCAATATTTTTCTCATTAGGTTAACAAATTTTCCTATTTTTTATAAGTTTTGATGAGCCATTTAGAAGTTTGACCGATATTTTCACATTTGGCTAACATTATTTCCTTCTTTTTATGAAATCGGACGAGGCATTTATAATTTTTACCGATATTTTTCAGCTTGGTTGTAGACAATGAGTATTTTCTGCAATCTATAGTAGGTGTGGGTAATACACAAAGTGAGCAATCAGAATTAACTGGTTGTATTACTATGGTCGTCAGCGTATTTAAAATGATATTTTTAACTTTCTCGGTACTGTGGTAAAGAGGTAATTGCATAATTACGTTTATATCTGTTGTTCTCAATCAGAGGCCGAAAAAAGCATTGTCTTGTCCTGTTGTATTGACTCTAGACGCAAATGTTGTTGGTAACCCAGTGCCAATCTTAGTAACTTGTAGGTGTTGTGTCGTTCATAGAACCTATACTTGTGTATGGATGTAAAGCGCGACATGCGGACATTTGTTGTTAGAAAACACATGTATATATATATATTCATATATACATATACTACGAAAACATATTTTGAAGCCTCAAAATTTGACTTCTTCAGACATTACATTAGTTTTCATGGGGGACATGAATGCATAGGGTGATTTAAATATAACCAGATTTACGTTTCCAAGGAGATAACACACAGACTATGTTTTCGTTGAAAATTCGCTGTTTTCTCTAAGCAGACTGTCACTTTTGTCACAGCCAGTGTAGATGGTCATGTGTTTGTTATGGGTATTATTAATGTAAATGTTTATTCTGTTTGTAGTGTAAGGGTCCTTCTCTTCCATCGATAAGTTTTAAAAAAACCAATGACCAAGCCCTATAAGACACATATGACAACTGCATCTATCCTACTTCATTCATGTAGATTTGGTCCACAGTGTCCACTTTGGTAAGATTTTACAACAATAGACTGGAGCAGGAAACAGGAAACGTTACGTGAATAACGATACACCGAGAGTCAATACGCTTGGATTTGTATTCTCACGTCACTTTTACTATGTATCTATGGTTGTTTCCTGACAGGCTTCATCAATCAGACTCCCATCAAAGGATGGCGGCATGCATAAAATTGTTGGCAACAATATAGAATAGATAGTGGGCGCTTGGTTTAAGTGTTAGTCTGTTACGCTGACGTGAGGGACGATCGGTGTAATTTGGTCGCAATATATAACAGATAGCGGTCACGCTGACATAATGGCATGTTGTGTGTACCATTTGTATGTATCTAATACACCAACGTATTCATACCGTTGTGTTTTTCACTTATTTGCTAATGTAACACTGGTGTTTTCTTCTTTTTTGTTTTTTATAATTTTATACATATCACTGTATTTATTTTATTATGTAATTTAACTTGTAATAATGTACTTGAATTCTTTAAACTACGGTTTATTTAGTCCTAACTTTATATACTGTGTATTGCTTCTTCTTGACCAGCTGTCTGTCGTTGGTACCCAGTGTATTAGACACCTCTTTCTGGTAGGCTTAGACTGTCTATTATTACCCTCTCAGATCGATTGTAATCTTTGGTTTATAAAATAATGCTTCGCGGCGACGCAACGTTTCATTACCATTTTTGTTTCATTGTTGGTTTTGTTCAGGGCCACGCGGCCTATACCGCCTCGTTTATCGTGTCATCTTCACTGGGTACCAGGTAGCTGATTAATATCTCCAGCTGGTGCCATCACAGCTAATCTAAACATAGTCACTAGCCTACTGCTGTTTGCCTGGGAGGCACGGTAGTTTTCTACAACTAAATACCTTTGTTATCGTTATATAATAGACATCGCTGTGTATCCTTATTTACAAATACGTACATGTTAGCTGACCTCCGATTTGTCATTTTGTTTAATAATATCTGCAAATTGTCTCTGTCTTTCATAGAATATGTACTTTTGTATGACTGTGAAGCGTGGGCAATGAGCAGACAAAATGAAAAACATCAGTGAAGATGTGGTGAAAATATACATACCATGCCCAGATAGAACAACAAATTACCAGGTCCCACTAGAAACAAAGGAAAAAAAAAAAAAAAAAAACAGTATCTACAACATACTCTTTTCCACTCTTAATGTTTAAGTTTGAGTGAAATATGTCTTTTGCAGCGTGTGACATGAGGAAATTTGTCCTTTAAAATCACCTTGAATATATATCTTCATATATAAATATGCTATGAACACATACTTTGAAGCCGCAAATTTGACTTCAGGCATTATACTAATTGTTGAATGAGACATGAACGCCAAGGATGAACTACGTGGGCACCCGTTAATGAATGTTTGTTGTTTATTAGTAGTTGTTTTATTCGTTTTTCTTGTTTCCGATAGGTACAGCAGTATTGATTTCACCTTAAAGCTAAATATGCATATACTATGCAGAATGCTTCTGCTAAATATGTTCACAGGAACTGACATTACCATACTTATAAGCTTTTCTCACGCCGGTAGATCTCCGTTTTTTCGTCGTTTTATTAAATATTTCTAGTCAAATGTCTTCATTTAATTTCTGTAATAAAATGTCTTCATCTAATTTAACTTGTGAACTGCCTTCATATAATTTATGTAATCAACAGACACTGCGCAGGATCTGCAATATTTAGTAGAGGCGGTTGTTGCACCCGGTGAACAACTAGGGTTAGAATTAAATTATAAAACGACACGGGTTATGATTGTCACTATGAAGAACGAAATACCACGATGTAATATACATGTAAATGGGAATATTCTGAAACAAGTGAGTAGATACAAGTATCTCAGAACAGTCATAACAACTGATGGGAGATGCCTTGAAGAGATTAGCACAAGAATCGCCGTGGCGAAGATAACCTTTTGCAAGCTGAAAAACGTATTGACCAGTAAAAAGATGGCAATTGCTACGAGAAAAAGAGTGTTGAACCTGTACTTTTGTATGAATGTGAAGACAATGAGCAGTCCCGCTGAATCTGCTGGCTGTGGAACTGACGTTTCTGAGGAGAATGCAAAGCGACACATCGTGATTCGCTTCTCTGGCGCCTATGTTGGGTATAGTTAGCGACCAGGGGCGTTATTCGAACCGTCAGTGACACCACCTAGCTCAGTTAAATACTCGGCCACTGCCACACTATCCCACCAAACAGTAGGACTCGAACCTGTCTAGTGCTATGGCGGCAACTAGACATCCTTGTTTTACATTTACGTCTTAATATACTCTTAGAAAACTCCGCCTAGGGTGGACACCCTTATCGCCCCGCAGCGTGATTCGAACCACCAATGATATAACCTAGCTCCGTTACATACTCGACCACCACCCCGCACATACCAACCACACAGTGAGATTCGAACCTGTCAAGCGCAATGGCAGTAACTAGAACCCCCAGTTACACATTGGTGATATCCCACTATGACCAACTACGCACCCCCGCCATCTTTCGCCACTTACCAACCCACCCCACACATCGTTCTTTGCGCTTATTATTTTATTCCGACATCGCCCTTGATTAAAAACAGATGGCACCAGCGACCTCCCTCGACCCCGACACTGATATTCAACTGCCGGCAATATCGACTTTTTGCTCACAGATGTTCGCCGATCTTACCAAAGATACAAATACATCAACCCGTATCAGCCTGAGCACACCAATCGATTATGCAATCGTCTATACAAATGGGAACCTAATTAATGCATTACACCGGCTGACATATTCTGAATCAATTAGCAAACATGGCGCCATAGTTATCGCGCTCATCTTCACTTAACTTACCCACCTAGTTCAATTGATCTTTTCATTGTTAACCCCGATGCTCTGATTAAAAACCACAGCTGACACTTAAAAAAAACGAGGAAGGAGCTGGAAGGCATGAGGCCGCCCACAACCCACCAACCACCAGACATGAGACATAGACGAGACATGAGACGAGAATGAGCAATGAGATATATCTCATTGCTCATTGCTCATTCCGAGGGATATCCACCCTTCCTTACTACTGTTAGTTAATCATATTGTGAAGAGGCATGGTCGAGTGTGACGAGACTTGATCGAGTGTGAAGAGGTTAGGTCGAGTTTGAAGAGGCTTGGTGGAGTGTGAAGAGGTTTGGTTCTTAAATAGTCGTGCCTCGAAGGGGATTTGAACGCAGGACTACTAGACCGACAGGAGTATGCATCAGTCATATCGCTGAAGAGAGTCGCGGAAGCCTAGTGGCTACACACTCGCCTGCCGGCCTTGTTGTAAGGAATTCAAATCAACTTCGGAAGAGCATATTTAAAATGGTCCTAGGCTCTAATATCGTATCATCGTAAGATGGTAAGAGGGACTGTCTTGAGAAATGCAGGCGGTCGGTGTGATACTTACCACATCAGCCACTGAGTGTCGGTTGGTCTATAACAATATATGTCTAGCTCCATATATCCGTGGGATTGAAGGTGTTGAAATGGACTTTGTATGACTGTGACCACTCCCATCAGTGTATCTTTGTGACGACGCCCATCTGTGTATGGCTGTGACGACGCCGACCTTTTATGGCTGTAACGACTTCCTTCTGTGTATGGCTGTGACAACTCCCACCTGTGTATGGCTGTGACGACACCCACCTGTGTATGGCTGTGACGACACCCACCTGTGTATGGCTGTGACGACACCCACCTGTGTATGGCTGTGACGACTCCCACCTGTGTATGGCTGTGACGACTCCCACCTGTGTATGGCTGTGACGACTCCCACCTGTGTATGGCTGTGACGACTCCCACCTGTGTATGGCTGTGACGGCACCCACCTGTGTATGGCTGTGACGGCACCCACCTGTGTATGGCTGTGACGACTCCCACCTGTGTATGGCTGTGACGACTCCCACCTGTGTATGGCTGTGACGACTCCCATCTGTGTATGGCTGTGACGACTCCCATCTGTGTATGGCTGTGACGGCACCCACCTGTGTATGGCTGTGACGACTCCCATCTGTGTATGGCTGTGACGACTCCCATCTGTGTATGGCTCTGACGACTCCCATCTGTGTATGGCTGTGACGACTCCCACCTGTGTATGGCTGTGACGACTCCCACCTGTGTATGGCTGTGACGACTCCCACCTGTGTATGGCTGTGACGACTCCCATCTGTGTATGGCTGTGACGACTCCCACCTCTGTATGGCTGTGACGACTCCCATCTGTGTATGGCTGTGACGACTCCCATCTGTGTATGGCTGTGACGACTCCCATCTGTGTATGGCTGTGACGACTCCCACCTCTGTATGGCTGTGACGACTCCCATCTGTGTATGGCTGTGACGACTCCCATCTGTGTATGGCTGTGACGACTCCCACCTGTGTATGGCTGTGACGACTCCCACCTGTGTATGGCTGTGACGACTCCCATCTGTGTATGGCTGTGACGACTCCCATCTGTGTATGGCTGTGACGACTCCCATCTGTGTATGGCTGTGACGACTCCCATCTGTGTATGGCTGTGACGACTCCCATCTGTGTATGGCTGTGACGACTCCCATCTGTGTATGGCTGTGACGACTCCCATCTGTGTATGGCTGTGACGACTCCCACCTGTGTATGGCTGTGACGACTCCCATCTGTGTATGGCTGTGACGACTCCCATCTGTGTATGGCTGTGACGACTCCCATCTGTGTATGGCTGTGACGACTCCCACCTGTGTATGGCTGTGACGACTCCCATCTGTGTATGGCTGTGACGACTCCCATCTGTGTATGGCTGTGACGACTCCCATCTGTGTATGGCTGTGACGACTCCCATCTGTGTATGGCTGTGACGACTCCCATCTGTGTATGGCTGTGACGACTCCCATCTGTGTATGGCTGTGACGACTCCCATCTGTGTATGGCTGTGACGACTCCCACCTGTGTATGGCTGTGACGACTCCCATCTGTGTATGGCTGTGACGACTCCCATCTGTGTATGGCTGTGACGACTCCCATCTGTGTATGGCTGTGACGACTCCCACCTGTGTATGGCTGTGACGACTCCCATCTGTGTATGGCTGTGACGACTCCCATCTGTGTATGGCTGTGACGACTCCCATCTGTGTATGGCTGTGACGACTCCCACCTGTGTATGGCTGTGACGACTCCCATCTGTGTATGGCTGTGACGACTCCCATCTGTGTATGGCTGTGACGACTCCCATCTGTGTATGGCTGTGACGACTCCCATCTGTGTATGGCTGTGACGACTCCCATCTGTGTATGGCTGTGACGACTCCCATCTGTGTATGGCTGTGACGACTCCCATCTGTGTATGGCTGTGACGACTCCCATCTGTGTATGGCTGTGACGACTCCCACCTGTGTATGGCTGTGACGACTCCCATCTGTGTATGGCTGTGACGACTCCCATCTGTGTATGGCTGTGACGACTCCCATCTGTGTATGGCTGTGACGACTCCCATCTGTGTATGGCTGTGACGACTCCCATCTGTGTATGGCTGTGACGACTCCCATCTGTGTATGGCTGTGACGACTCCCATCTGTGTATGGCTGTGACGACTCCCATCTGTGTATGGCTGTGACGACTCCCATCTGTGTGGGTAAATTACAAATTCTACAGTGTTATGCATGTTGGGTATATGATGCTTGCCCCATATTTTATAGATATCCAGGGTTCGCCGTGGCCAAGTAGTTAAGCCGCATCCCTCGCGCTCCGAAGGTTGTGGGTTCGATTCCGGACACGTCATTCAGTACACCAGTGCAATTTTCTCGGATACTCCTGGGGATCGTCGCTTCATGCTTTGTGTGACGCTTTAAGCAGACCGTGCTGAGGAAAGAGACCGAGTTCAGGGGATAAAACCCGGTACAATGAAGTCGACCTTCTCGTCTTTACACTCCCCCCCCCCTTTTTTTTTGTTTTAACAAACCATTGGGCACCGGATGGGGGATGTGGTCACTAGCAGGTCTTTACTTCCCATAACATCTGCTGGTGCCCATTGTAAGCTGAGTTTGTGTGGTGACTCACAGAATATTCCCCTCCCATTTCTGATTCAAGAATGAAGTGTTTTTCTGTCTTGCAGATTCACACACACCTGTCCTTGACTAACAGTGTAATTATCTCCCCTTGAAAGGACACGACTCGGAACTCCACAGAATTAATCATGAACACCTGGGACAATTCATGACGCCCGTTATGTAACCCAGTATTGGAAAGCCACTCCACTAAAAGTGTACGCTAATTTTAAGTAGTCTATGCATGTGACAGTTGTGAGCTGTTAAACTTGCTTTGTGGTGAACTATGACGTCACTTTCTGCCCAACAGAGTCGGGAAGCTCCTGATGATAGTTTTATTTCGTTCAAGAGACATCAACGTCATCGTTTTTCTCGCCCTCATCAGTATTATCAATATCATGCTGCTGACCATTCTACGATCTGCCCTACAGTGTTCACTCAACGTGGTCCAGTTGGTAGCGCAGATGACTGTAACAGCGATCGTGATTTCCTAAAGACGGGAGGCGGAGATTGGTTTGCTGATTACGACAACGTGATACCGTTTGTCAGATTGGATCGAATTGTAGAAGATGAGACAGACAGAGAGGATTGTTCAATCAATAATGTGCATTATGATAATGCAAGATGGCGTGGCTCGCCCGGTGCTCGCGCTGGTGACAGGGATAGGGTCACCACACAGGACACGTCGAGAGATCTGGATGGTGAGAATTGTCTCTCTAGCCACCGATGTAAGGACAACAGTTGTAGTTACCACTGCGACCGCAGTGACGTCTGTGAGAATTCAGTTGTGAGCAGCAGTGTAACATTTTGTGCATCTACGGATAACGAAAGCAGTATGGGAAATGCTTTGTTTACATCTCATTCTGACCGTGTGGCTAACTCCAGTAGTAGTTCAGGTAGCGTAAGACTAAATCAAGGAAAGTGTACCCTTGCACGGTCAAGTTCTGGGACTTACACGGATGTAGATAATACTACCACCAGTTCACCGGCAAGTTTTGACAAGGAATATCCCGATATCAAATGTACCCAGTCGTCAGAAATGGTTTTGTCATCATTTACCTCTGACGTATTAGTAAAGGAATGCGACAGCATCACTACACACGAATCTGTCGACTTAAGCACACACTACCAAGGTCGGTATTCTACGTTCACCAAAGCAATAGTTGATGGAGACTTTTCCAAATCCCATGGAGTTAGTGAGCGTAGTTGTGGATTTATGTCTGAAGAGATTCCTTCAGAGAAAGAAACACCGTCTAGCAACAATGCCAGAGCGTGTGATTCTAGACCAGAGGTATCGAATTCGAGAACTTTATCAAAGTCCACACCTGAGAAAGACAGCTCCATTGCATCAGCTACGATAAAACAAACAAGACTGCTTTCGTCTACAGAAGAGCGTGATCAATGGGAACAGACAGTGTCAGAAAGAAAAGCGTATACCAAAAGGAGGCTATCGTACGATGAAGACATTAGCAAGGAGGCTGGAAATGGTCGACACGTGCATGTTGGAAAAACCCCAGTAATAATAATAACAACGAGCACTCCAAAGAAAAAACCTTCGAAAGCATCAGCAAACACAGAGTTATCTGACTCTCTTGGAAAGATTAATGTAGCCTCAAACCTGCCTCCCTGTAAAGGTGAGAAGACAAATGGGATTAACAAAGACTCCAAGAATGAACATAATACTCAGAAAAACCAGGCTTCGTCTTTAGAATACAGACACTCTAATTGTCGTCAAAAGGATGAAACTGTTAGATTAGCTCCTCTGTATGGATTAAGTGATCCTCCTCCTTCTATTTCTAACAGTGATCTCGAGTTCATTGTCAAGGATACTTCAGAAGTTGCTGTATCCTATGTGAGTGCAACAGTTGTAGATCAGCATTCGTCGTGTCCGGAACATAGAACCGATTCTTACATGGTAAAGGGCGTGACTCCGTTGCCTAAAGTCACGGATGGTCTGAACTTGTCCAATGAGGAACATCGAATGAACTTATCATATACTACAGCGACAACAAAAGCAGCATCAATTGCCGTCGCTACTACCAAAGAGATCATAACATTCACAGCAATTACAACACAAGGCAAATACTCAGGACCCCACACAGCAGAAGAATGTAAGATGAATAGCTACATAGATCGACCTCAAGCAAAGTATAATGCAGAAAATATACACCAAGCAGCTATGGATGACAGCCTGAGAGACTACGCGATGCCTTGTCATGTCAGACAGGAAGCTGCTGTAATTCTTTCACACCTAGACTGTACGGAGGTGAACATGGCCGAGCTTTCCATTGCAAATGAAGAAAGATCTGACCGTACACACAGAGAGCTGCATCAAAGGCTGATCGAGGGGGACTCCGTGTCCCTGTCTGAACCACAGTATACTGAAATATCAGAAGCCACAGAGCCGAAGATTAACAAGTCCAGCCTCGGAAGATTCAAGGTTGGTTCGGACAGTACCCACTATAGAGTTCTTCGTATGCCTGACTTGTCAGACTGTCATGAAGACGCTTCTGAGGCTGACGCTATATATGCCATACCTATACCAAAGAGTCAACGCAAAACTCAGCAGTCCAATACATCTACGGCAAAGCCTTCCATGAACTCAAAGCAGCTTTTAGCACAGTCGGACTCACCTCCAAAACCGGCACGGTCTCCCATATGTAGCCTAGGATCTCCAGTGTTTGAAGACACAGACACCATTTGTGATACTCATGGAGCTGGAAACAAAGTCCGCGTGACCTGCCAAATGAAACAGACAACAAGCTCAGGCAGGTTTTACTCTGATTCCAGTGATTATGATTATTCCAACATTCCGAAGTTCGGCAGGTACGATTTCTTCAGCTTGGGTCGCCGACCAAAACGTCTCCGAGGCAACGCTTTGAGAAACAGCAAGGAAGTATCCGTTAGTTTAGAAATGCTGTTGAAACTTCGACACGAGAGTTCTGCAGACATGTCAGTAAGTAGACCTGTTGATCAGACTGTGAGCGTGGATGATATCTTAAGATCATGTCGGGAGTTTGAGCAAAGCCACGTCTACTACCGTGGCAGAGCTAGTTCTGATAGTGTGAACAATTCACATTTATGTTCATTGTCATTCGTGGACATGGCTAACATTAAAAAGCATGCCAATGACAACAATGAGTCAGAAAATCGGACGCTACATCAATTTACTACGTTCAAGAAGAACGACATCAGCAACAAGCAAAATAGTGCATTGAAAGTGAATGGAGACATTGTGGCACATTCCAACCAGCACGACACTAATGCTTCTAGAAGAATTGAGAATGGAAATTGGGTCCAGCCAAGCCATGCAACGTACGTTAAGCTGGGACCTGCCTCATCCTCGGAGACTGCTTACGGTGGCGGACAGAAAAGCCAAAGGATCGAAGGAAAGATGCTGCTCGATGGTTTGGCAAATGGTTTACATGAGCAGCTGATGTTTCCTTCCAACACAGAAGCCAAAGATACCCCGGCTTCTGCTCAGATTCGCTTTGATTCTTCGATTTCTAGGAGCACACAGAGTGTGGTTCACAATGAAGAAGTGAAAGACGTGTCTAAGAAAAGTGTCATTAACTATGCCAG
The DNA here is from genome assembly GCA_963921405.1 of Cepaea hortensis. Classification (NCBI taxonomy): domain Eukaryota; kingdom Metazoa; phylum Mollusca; class Gastropoda; order Stylommatophora; family Helicidae; genus Cepaea; species Cepaea hortensis. Next base: position 277,501,762 of record OY992876.1, read on the forward strand.
TAGATCTGATGAAGCACTGGACAACTGTGATTACGATTCTCAAGAAACGTTCCAAACTTCTGCTTCAGCTCCGCCAAATGGACAGCTGAGCAGTTTTTTACACTCACGGGGAATGGCATCATACCACGATCACGTAGGAATAAATCACCAGACCCAGCCAGAAGATGCTCTCAATCTATATTCTCAGCGTTGTTTTCCAGTTTCGTACAATCAAAACCCGTTGGAAGTCAGCGTTCCTGGGGAAACAGAAGTACAGTCTGCAAACGTAGACTCGACACACGGCACTTTAAGGTATCAGTTGCCGACACAGAGTCTCGCTTTATGTTCGGCAGAGATGCAGTACCACGTGTTCGTGTCCTCAGAAGATTGCCCACAGCATCAATCTCCGGAGCAAACAATACCTCACATCCCTAGAGCAACATTGTCAAATATTGACCATGCGGAATCTCCCATGTCCAGTTCAGATATGACCAGTCCAGAGTCTCAAGGGAGCATATGGTCAACTTCTGATGGTGGCTTCAGTCCCGGAGTTGTGTCTTCTGGTTCTGTGGATGCCTTCAGCGGCACTTCAGTGGGCGAACTGCAGTCTTCTTCCCAGAAGTCACCGTTCTGCTACGCAAGTAAGTTTACTATTGCATATTATTCTTAGGTTAGTTGCATAGCCTTTACGGGACGTCCCAGTCAACCCCACCATTGTTGGCTGTTTTTAATATCTTGGCAAGTTTACGTTCAGTAGTTTGCCATTGCTTCCCGAACTACCGGTACTCATGCCATTGTACGACAACCAGCGTAAGGCGGTATGCTTCCAAATATCCCACAGCTGTGTTTCGAACGCAGGTAAGTTAATAAATAAGTCACAAATGGCTGTAGAAAAATAAATTACTAAATATAATAACAACTTGAAACCAGTTTATTTTTGTGCGCACATTATCCCTTTATTTCTCAACATAATTTCCACCAACATTGATGCACTAATCACATCGTTTTATCAGTACTCCCAAACCGGCTGCATAGAACTGCGTGCTCTGTTTTCTAAGCCACGTTTTAACGTCACATTCAACTTCGGCGTCATTCGCGAAATGTCTCCCGTCAAGGTGGGTTTCCTGTTTATGCTGACAAATGTTTGTCCAGTAAAGCGGTACACAGCTGGGTAGAAAATGTTACGAGGGTGAGTTAATACGTAAGTCACACAGTTCTGTGGGATGGTAGGTCAATGGGGGAAAAAAGCACGCAGTTCTATGCAGCGGGTTTGGGAGGGCTGATAAAACGATGGGATAAGTGCATCAATGTTGGTGGGAATTATGTTGAGAAATAAAGGGACAATTTATGTATAAAAATAAACTTGTTTCGAGTCGTTATCATCTTTAATTATTTTTCTACCGCCATTTGTGACTTACTTATTAACTTACCCTCGTATGTCGGATTGTGAATTGCTTTCGTCACCCCTACGACACAGCGCCGACACTAATGTGTGTTTATATATATATATATATATATATATATATATATATATATATATATATATATATATATATATATATATATATATATATATATATATATGGTGTTTTTAAAGCCTCACTACACTTTGCATATAGCACAATTTTGCAAATTTAAGTACATGACGTCATCAAAAATGTGCTCCACAGAATACGTGCAGCAATATGCAGCGAATAGTTGTCGTCTGCTAGGGCACCTCTTTGCATTCAAAACAGAATTGTGTTACCAACGTAAGAAAGAATTTATTTGGTTCATCACGGTTTCGAAATGGCGGTCGAAACACACGGATGGTTGTTCAAAGATTTATAGCAAGATTTCCAAATAAACAACCTCCTCATCGTATTACGGTTAGAAATTTGTTGAATAAGTTAAAATTAATACGTCATTGGAACTTCCCAGCTTCCCAAAATACAGCGTTAGACCATGGCAGTAACTAATTTAATGAATTTCTTAGCACATTTTGTGGTGACGTAATGTACTTAATGTTTCAAAATTGTTCTATATACAAAGTGTAATGAGACTTGACAAACACCCTGTATATTTACAATGATTCGGGTTCAATAGCCAGCACACGCAAGAGAATGCATGTCCACCAGTATAGCTGTGACAGAGATGTATGTCCACCAGTATAGCTCTGACAGAAATATATGTCCACCAGTATAGCTCTGACAAAAATGAATAATGTGCCGACAACATGGTCGGAGCTGTACTAGATAGCACCATATACAGGCTGTATTTTTAATGACTGTGTAGTGTATGAAAATATTGCCGGTTCAAGTTTTGTGTTCACCTGTTATGTTGCATGAACTTTACAGAGGGTGAATACAATACTTCAACCAAGCATATGCCATGCCGGAAAGAGTGGGCAGTCATGACTCGCCATTTCACTCGATCACCAGAGTCGTGGATCAGCTCAGTATTTCTGTCTCGTCTATGCCACGTGGGCAAGCCATCCAGGTATTTTCCTCTCGGTCTTCCTCTTGGTCTGTTCCCCTCGATCTTGCCAGTTGTCAATAAGTTCTCTAATCCATTTCTTCTCATAACATGTCCAAAACATTTTGACTGTCTACATCTAATTTCTCTAATCAGTTTACGATTTTCATTTGTCTCCTGTAGTACTTGGTCATTGGTTTTTCTATCTGTCCATGGTATTCTTTGCATTTTCCTCAGAAACCACATTTCTGTAGCCATCAAATGTTTTTCAGCTTGACTGAATAGAATACTTGGACAAGCAATATTTTCAAACACTGCACAGTCATTAAAAATACACACTATGTAACGGCATGGCGTCAGTTATTACAGGGATTATATGCCAATGTGGGATAGAGGTAAGAGGAAGTGGCCCTGGCATCGACAAAGCTTCATTAAAGTGGGTCTTTAAAATGTTACATGTTCTTTGCAGGACTTTACGAGCCTAGGTAGACTTTGTAGGCAATTTTGCGTTCAGTTTGCCATTTCTTTCGGAACGAGAAATCAACTTTAAAATCCAACCAACCTTTGTGTTTAATGAACCCACTACCCCGCCGTCATCACACAGGAAGTTTAAGCGCGAGTGCAAGGAATCATCCCGGCCACGCTGACCTCTTAAAAGTGGATCATCATCATCATGTGCCATGTCGATAAGCGTGGGCGGTCATGTTTCGCCATCTCACACTATCACCAGAGTCGTGGATCAGCTCTGTGTTCTTGTCTCGACCATACTCCAAAGCCAAACTATCCAGGTATTTACTTCTCAACCTTCCCTTTGTTTTATTCCCATAAATCTTGCCAGTTGTCACCAAGTTCTCCAATATATTTCTTCTCATAACGTGTCCAAATAATTACTGTCTACGTCTAATTTCTCTAATAAGTTTACGGTTTTCATTGATACCAAACAATTTTAGGAATTTTCGGGCAAATGTCTGCAAAGAAAAGACGAAGAAAAAGATAACTGGCTTCCCCATCTCTTATTTTGTAGCCTAGAATATAGGAAGACCGACAAGTTCACACACACTGGCAGTGTATTGTATGCTATAGGTCTGCCTACACATTGTGTTGTTTTTCTGCCTAAACCCTTATATTACGCTTCGCCGTGTGTGTACAGTTTGTTCATATAGAGAATCAATAACTTACCTCGTATTGCATTTCCTAACGGCTTTTCCCAATCCAGCAGCTGTCAGCTGTTCTCAAGCTGTCCTGTATGCTTGTGAAATTACTACACTCGCTAAATGTTATGACTCTGTATTTAGGTCATCATCATCATTATCTTCGCCATCTTGTAGTGTGTCCTTTACAGAACTATATTCTCTTCGCAGCTAGGAGAATTTAACTGATTCAGCCCCGAAGGATAATATATCGTCAGATCTGGACAGAAGGAAGATATATCGCCATACTAGGGTCATCGTGTCTTTTGTTTTGTTTCGTGGCAACTTCCCCAATTCTAATGTTCAGTGAACGAAAATTTACATTATAAATCTTGTTCAAGAGTTGAGTTGACCTAAGAACCGACATCACTGCACTCATAACATTCCCATACGCGTTCCATCCCATCGTTCAACAACCAGTGAAGAGTCATACTATTAATCGTTCTCACCGCTATCTGATTTAAAGTTTTCCTGATCTTCACTCTCAGGTTTGAGTTTATTCCAGAACCCCTGTCTGATCCCCCGCAATATCATTCTTTCAACATACGGATTCTAAATCTGCTACCCCGTCTTCTCCACCTGGTACCACAGGCGCTCGGCCACCTCTCCCTTGTCCATAGGTAATCCACTACCAAGAGGTGAATTCCCTGCCAGCATATCATCCTAACAGCCTGTTCATTTCCCGCCCTCCGGCATAGCCAGGGCAAACAATCCATACAATTCTCACAATCTGTGACCTCTAAAGAGAGGATAGCTATTCCACATGAAACATTCCTTTCTTCACCTTACCTGGCATACACCTTGAGTCCGTAATGAATACAGTGCGTGTTGCACTGGTCTCCTCTAACCAACGGAATGCCGCCATTACTGCTTCCACCTCCATTCTCATGCTGGAGGTCGTAGTCTCATATGCCATTCTCCTTATTCAAGCATCGTCCATTAGCCTTCGCGATGAATCTCCAACCACTACGTCTGTTTCTCCCCATTGACCCATCGGTGTAAATCACATGGTCACCTTGATGTGTGTTACTCTGGATCAGTAGTTGCACCTCTGTGCGGCCCGCTGCCCTCCATTACTGTTCTCTCCGAACTTTCGTGACGTTTCAAGTGACCAAAATATGTCAATTTTCTTTGTTTTATCGTCTTTAATAGCCAACATTCTTCAATATTCAGCACTTGAAGTATGGATGCATTTGTTCTTTTCTTTACCCAAGATATTCTTAGAATTCGTCTATAACATTTATATTCAAAGGGATTTATGCGCTGTTCAGCTTGTTTAGTAAGTGTCCAGGTCTCACAAGCGTATAATGCAATGGGAATTGCAATGGCATGCTCTTAAAAATCTACAGTTTGTAGTTCTGTCTGTCCCACGCCATAATTTATTCAGTTGTTTTAGTCTTTGAAGAGCAATTAATAGTCGTCGTTTAATTTCCTTCACTTTCTCACCGTTGTTGGTAATTAATGACCCAAGATATTCACAATTTTCCAACACCTCCAGTTTTTCCTCATTAACATATAATTCGTTCTCCATAGTAGTTTTATCTGTAAGATCACTTACCTGGCGTATGGATATTTGAGCCTCTGCAGTTCAGGACCTTCCTCGTCTAGTCTATGACCCTTGACCATATACGTGGCATCATACAGGGGGTTATCCCTATCTGTAGCATTTCTCAGGTAACATTTGAGTTGAAAGACCCTATACCTATCCGCAATTGTTGGTAGCGCCAGGATATGACTCATGCAAATAATTGGCGTGTCCTGTGTGCACTCCAGGATCACCCGCATGGCCGCATGCTGTGTGCGCTCCAACCTTTCAAGCTGGCTCTTTGACACTGTCAGCAGTCCCAACTACACTCAATGACAGAAATTGTTAACTGCTGAAAGAGCCTGTAAAGCATCCTCTGCTCAAGCCTGGTTGCTGCCATCGCCCTCAATGCATTAAGTCCCATACCAGCCTTCACCACCAAAGCCTCCACATGATCCTTATAAGTCATGCACCAGTGAAAGATGATTACCAAGTACTTCAATTTGCTCTGTCTACTTAGAGGACATCCATTCAATATAATACATGGGACATCTGCTTTAAAGAGCCGGTTATCCAGGGAGTACCACACAACCGATGCTTTGTCAGGGTGTATAACGACCCCTGTGTCTCTTTACCACTCCGCCACCTGTTTACTGCTATCTGTAAGTCTGCAGCCAAACGTTCCCCGTCACTGCAATTTCTGTACACTAGCACATCATCTGCAAATATCAATATTCTATCAATACCTGTTGGCTCAATAGCTGCGACTTTGCTTGTGTATACATTAAATAGCACTGGGGACATGGCAAATGTTTAAGCCTAGGTGCAATGGTACGAGGATCAGGAGTCCAGGAACCCATGCGCAGTGCAATTTGACGCTTATAAAGGACCGCCGCAATCCATTAGACAATCCATGGGCAGAACTCCATGTCCAACAGAGTGTATATCAGCCGATCATACCTGGCCCCGTTGTAAGCATCCTCCAGGTCGAGAGCCACCAACACTGTCTCTTGTTTATCATGGAAGCCCTCATAGATATCAAATGCAAATGTTGCTGCATTGGCTCAATTGTCTTTCCTAGGCCGGTAACTCCGAAGACCTTTGGGAAGCAGGTTACGGCTTTCCAAATGGTACTGTAGCCTGCATGCCACTATCTTTTCAAGTACCCTGCCAAATGTGTTTTTCAGGGTCATGATGCTGTATCCATTCAGTTTTGAGTTATCCTTACCTGTCTTTATTCTTGTTCATGTATATATAGAGAGAGGCAGAGACATAACAAATATAAATCGGTAGACAGATAGTCAAACTGACAGACACATAGATCGATAGACAGACAGACACATAGATAGACGGACAGATAAACATACAGAAACATAGAAGGACATACACAACCATAGACAGACAGACATGCAGCCAGAGAAAGATACATGAATGGATGGATGGGTGGGTAGATAAAAACAGATAGCCAGACAGATGGAGAGGTACATAGGTAGGTTGTTGCTGAGGGGCAGATAGGAAGACAGAGAGACGGACAGATAACTAGCTAGGTATGCAGACAGGGTGCGAAGAGATGGATTAGGTACGTGTGGACGGACGGTTAGACAGTCAGACATACACACAAAACGACCAAGTGTTCAGTGTGTTTCAAACAGAGAAAACATAACGAGGGGACGAGTCTACTGACCTAGCAGTCTGGTCGCGGACTGCACGCAGCGGAACCAGATTGCATACACTGAACAAGGTCACGGATTACGTGTCTGACTGTTTTTGTTATTAGTTATTAGCCAACGGTTCTTACGTTGTGGTAGAGGGACTTTAGTCTCGTGGGTGATCACAGGAGAGAGGGAGTGAGGGAGAAAGGATGGAGGGAGGGAGGGAGGGAGATAGAGGGACGGAGGTAGTGAGAGAGGGAGGAGAGAGAGAGAGAGAGAGAAGGTAGGAAATGAGGGGGAGATAGAATGATTAGAGAGTGAGGGAGAGAGATAGGGAGATGGAGGGAGGGATGGAGGGAGGAACACAGAGAGATAGGCAGATAGAGGGAGAGGGAGAGAGGAAGGGAGAGTGAAAGGGAGAGTGGGATGGAGAGAGTGGGAGGGAGTGTGAGGAGGAAGGAGAGAGATTTTTTTTAGGGCATCTGTATTATCTTTTATTTTTCATTAGCGCACTTGTATCCTTGCTGCTATGTTTGTTTCTACTAGGGCATTTATGTCACTGCTGTTTTGTTTTTATGTGTTGTTTCTATGTTTGATTGTTGGCGTTCGCTCGCTTTGAGCTCAAGCGTTGTCCATACATGTGCTACTGATTCTAGTGCACTGGACTGTGGGTTAGCTTTCCTTATTATAAGTGTTCCTCGCCATTAGGCGAAACGACTCCGACTTCTGAAATCCTCTTCTTCTTCTTCTGCGTTAATCCGGATTTTTTTTTTCGGATGTGACTGCGTTGTGCCTGTTTACAGCAGAGCTGCGTTCTTGCGCCGTTAGGCCGACACATCCGACTTCTGCGGGCATTTGTTGACCGGGTTAACCTTCCCGGGGCGACTTCTGAAATGATATCTATTTCATTTCATTACTTTGTCGTCTTCCCCCCCCCCCCCCCCCTATTATTAGAACATCTTTATCATACCTTTTTTTTCATTAAAACATCTGTATCATAGTATTGTTTTCATTAGAACATATGTATTGTAGTTTTATTTTCATTAGAACATCTGTATCATATATTTGTCTGTTTTCATTAGAACATATGTATCATAGCATTGTTTGCATTAGAACATATGTATCATAGCATTGTTTGCATTAGAACATATGTATCATATTATTGTTTTCATTAGAACATCTGTGTCAAAGATTTGTTTTCATTAGAACATCTGTATCATAGATTTGTTTCTCTGCATTAGAACATATGTATCATAGTTTTATTTTCATTAGAAAATCTGTATCATAGTACTGTTTTCTTTAGAATATCTAGTTAGTTAGTTGGTTAGTCGACAGATCATCCTCATTGCACATCGAACCATTCAGCCCATAAGTGCTCTGATCCCTTCCTCAGCAAATCCCGCAGCGTGTAGCTGCTCACGACACCAGTTCTGTGTTGGTTTATCAATCTTCTTTGACTTCCTGCGTAGTGTTCTTGTTTGGCCACACCTCTTTTAATTTGCATTCTTTAGAATATCTGTATCATAGTACTATTTTCATTGGAATATCTGTATCATAGATATGTTTATCTGCATTAGAACATCTGTACCATTGCATTGTTTTCATTAGAACATATGTATCATATTATTGTTTTCATTAGAACATATGTATCATAGTATTGTTTTCATTAGAACATCTGAGTCATAGATTTGTTTGTTATCATTAGAACATCTGTATCATCATTTTTGTTTTCATTAGAATATCTGTATCATAGATTTGTCTGTTTACATTAGAACATCGGTATCATAGTTTTGTTTTCATTAAAACATCTGTATCATAGTTTTGTTTTAATTAGAACATCTATATCATAGATTTGTTTTCATTATAACATCTCTATGGTTGGTGGGGGGTGTGTGGGTGGATCCGGGGATGTATGTGTGGTTGGTGGGGTGTGTGTGTGAGAGTGGATGGGGAGATGTGTGTGTGGGTGGGGATGGGTAGGTGTGGGATGTGTGTATGGGTGGGGAGATGTGTGTGTGTGTGTGCAGTTGGGGATGTGTTTGTATCGGTGGGAAATGTGTGTATGTGTGGGCGGGGGATGTTTGGTTAAGGAATGTGTGGTTGGGTGATGGGTGATTGGGGGTGGATGGGTGGGTGGGTAGGTGGAGGATGTGTGGGTGGGTGAGTGTGTGTAGGTTGAGGGATGTGTGGAGGATGTGTGGGTGGTTCAGGATAAATTGTATGGGTGGGGGATTGTGTAAATTGGTGATGTCTTCGTAGGTGCAGGATGTGTGTGTGGGTAGATGCGGGATGTCTGGGTTGGCCGGGGGGGGGGTGTATGTGTGGGTGGCGGATGTATGTTTGGGTGTGTGTGTTTGGCTGGGTGATTGGGGGTGTGTGTTTGGTGGAGGATATGTGAGTGGGTGAGTGTGTGTGGGTTATGGGATGGGTGGGGGAATGTGTGTGTGGGTGAGGAGATGTGCGTATGTGTGTGGGTAGGGGATGTGTGGGTGGGTGGTGGATGGATGGGTGGGTGGAAGGAGCATGTATCTGTGTCTGGATGTGTGTGTGTGGGGGTATGTGTGGGTGGGTGGGGGATTTGTGGGTGGGTGAGGGATGTGTCTTATAACATGGTAATATGTTATTTTTTGTTTACAATATTCATTTGACAATGGGTGTTTTTTTCCCCATGTGAATGTATCATGCACTATTGATGAACGAAAGATGAGTGATTGGAAGGGCCGAATGTAAGTCGCGCCTGCGTGCCCAATTTGTTACCCTTTGAAAATAAAGTTCGTTCGTTGGTTCTGTATCGTAGATCTGTTTTCATTAGAACATCTGTATCATAGATTTGTTTGTTTTCATTAATAGGGGCGTTCATTTGAAATCTGTTCGTGCCGCACCGCGCGTAATTGTGTACGTTGAAAATGATACCATCGCCAAAATTGATGTAGCAGTACAGATGAACCGTTGTCGAAACTTACGTTGGCTAGCGAAAGAATTTGATGTGTCAATTGAGACAATTCAAAAGGTCGTTCGTAAGAAACTGCAATATCGGAAGGTGTGTTCACAGTGGGTACCACGGATGTTGACCGACCACTAAAAAGAGGCACGCATGGGATGGTGTTTGAACCAGTTGCTGTGTTACAGAGTGGAGAAAAGTATTTCAGGATCCTCGCCGATGCAACGGAGTTCGTGCATTGAGCTGAGTTTCTCCAAACTCAGGTTTGAGTTAGGAGGAAAACGGAGCACTTATGGGTTAAACCGTGTGCCGTGATGTTGATCCAACGCATAAACTAAACTAAACTAGAGTGGAGACTGATACATTTCTCTTCCGCATTGTGTCAAGCGATGAGTCATGGTGTCACCACTTTGAGCCGAGCAGCAAAAGAGAGAGAGCATGCAATGGAAGAATGCTGGATCACCAACAGACAAAACAAATTCAAGTTACAGGTTTCAGCTGGTAAGGTTATGCTGAGCGCATTTGTTTTTACCATAAAGGGCTATTGTTGATCGACTTTAAAGAACCTGGTGTCAAAATCAACTCTACCCACTACTTGCAAACACTAGACAAGCTGCAAAAAGCCATCAAGAATAAACGACCCGGCATGCTTTCTCGCGGTGTGATTTTTTTGCACGATAATACTCGTCCGCATGTCGCAAAGATTGTGCAAGAAGCATTTGCAAGGAAGAAGTGGGAAATTCTGCAACATCCAGCCTATAGTCCTGATTTGTCACCATGTGATTTTCATTTGTTCGGACCTCTAAAAAAGCTCTCAAGGGGCAACGATTTCTCACAGATGCAGACGTAATGAACGAGGTAAACACTTGGTTCAATGAGCAACCACAATCCTTTGTTTTCATTAGAACATCTGTATAATAGATTTGTTTGTTTTCATTAGAACATCTGTACCATAGATGTGTTTTTTTCTTCAATGGAACATGTATATCATAGATGCCTTTCTTTCTTCAATGGAACATGTATATCATAGATGTGTTTTTTTCTTCAATGGAACATGTATATCATAGATGCGTTTTTTTCTTCATTAGAACATCTGTATCACAGATTTGTTTGTTTTCATTGGAACATGTGTCTCATGGATGGGTTTTTTCTTCATTAGAACATCTGTATCAGAGACCTCTATCAACCCTCTTCAATATTACTTAATGAAAACACAACAGTAACGATATACATGTCCTATTGAAAACAAACAAAACTATGGTACGATTGTTCTAATGAAAACAAACAATCTATGATACAGATATTCTAATGATAACAAAAAAATATATGTTGCAGACGTTCTAATGAAAACAAAACTATGTTACGGATGTTCTATTGAAGAAAAAAGCACATTTATAATACAGATGTTCTAATGAAAACAAACAAATATATGACATAGATGTACTAATGAAAACAAAATTATGTTACGGATGTTGTAATGAAGGAAAAAAACACATGTCAGATACAGATGTTATAATGAAGAAAAAACCCATCCATCATACACATGTTTTAATGAAAACAAACATATATATATATATATATATATATATATATATATATATATATATATATATATATATATATATATATATATATATATATATATATATATATAAAGAGGGGGTTTCACATGAAAACCTTAAAAGTTTGATAGACATTACAATAACCATTCCATTGTCTTGTAACTTGTAAATAGTGTTGTTAAGGATGTCGAGGGGTTTCAGCATGTGACATCACGGTGCAGACGAACACGGTGACGTCATAAGGACAGTTTAAAGATAATTGCTCCACTATTGACATGCACCAAAGAGGAGCAGCGCTCTGTTATCCGTTTTTTGTTTTTATTTTTTTTATCAGTGAAGGGGGGAAACCTATAGAAAATCAATGGCAAATGAAGATCCAGTGTTGCATGTGTGTCAGTCCAGCAAGTGTATGAGTGGAGTAGGAAGTTTCCAAACGGCGTGACTTCTGTGACAGAATGTTCACGACCGGGTCAGGTACATCGAGTTGTGACCCCTGAGTCGATTTTTCTACAGGAATCTAAGCACTTTATCGGAGCTGGAGGACTTGCATTGAAGTGACGAGTACATCGAAAAATGACACGCTTGTTCTTTACTTTTTCAGAATATATTCACCAAAACAAAACAAACTAAATTGTTTTCATTTGAAGCCCCTTCGTATACATACGATATTATGATTAACCTTGAAGTTAAATGGTTTATGTGTAAGTGGATTTCTTCTTATTCTCATTGTTGATCCAGCCATGTTAACTAGCTGAATGTTAGACTTTTTTAGCCAAAGGAAGATAGCACGAAAGTGAACTGCTCGCCCCATGTTATATAAATATATAAATTTGACAATGATACTGAAATATATATTAGCGTCGGCGGTTTAGGGTTTAGGGTTAGTACCGTTTCACAATCCCTCAACATTCGGAGTCGAGGATTCTATTTGGGAGCAGATGTATTTGCGTTGATTTCGAATGTGTGAGCATCAACGTTGAGAAATCAATGGCAAACTTTTTTTTTAAAATTCGCATATCCTTTACAGGACATCGCTGTCAACAGCAGCATCTTTCAGCTGTCTGTTGATTTCTTGGCAAGATTACGCTCAGTAGTTTGCCATTGCTTTCTGAGCGGCCGGCTCAGTTATCCCGCAAGTCACCAGCGGGGGTAGAACCGCTCCCAGTTCTCGCCCGCTACGATACTGCGTGATAAACGGGATTACGGAGAAAGTGTTGTAACACCTCGGCCAGAGAGACTGGCAATGGCAAACTACTGAACGTAAAATTGCCTAATAAGTCACAAACAGCCAATAAATAATGGGTTGGATTGCAACCTCCTATAAAAGGACATGGAATTAATCTTTGACAACAATAAGTTGCAGAAAATAATCGTCATCTTGTGACATGCCGTCTTAACAGTCGTTCGCATTTTATCTCAGTCATAAGCCAAACGTCTTGTCCCTGTTGCTGTCATGTGTAAATTATCTATCACATTTTCTTGCCATGTGTAAATTATCTATCACGGTTTCTTGGCATGTGTAAATTATCTATCACATTTTCTTGCCATGTGTAAATTATCTATCACAGTTTGTTGGCATGTGTAAATTATCTATCACATGTTGTTGTCATGTGTAAATTATCTATCACATGTTGCTGTCATGTGTAATATTATCCATCACTTTTTGCTGTCATGTGTGAATTATCTATCACATGTTGCTGTCATGTGATATATTATCTATCATATGTTGTTGCGTAATATTATCTATCACCAGGCGTGTCCATGGGAATGGGATTCCCATGGGAATCGTCCCATGGGATGGGATGGGACTGGACAGCACACATTGGTATTTCCCATGGGACACATGGGACAGTAGCCATGTCATAGCAACTTGATCTACGTCAGAGTTACCCTTAATTTTTTTTATTAATTTTTTTATCCTTTTAAAGTCTTTTATCCTTCTTTTTTTCTTTATATATTTGTATCAATTCTTTATATCGTGGTGGGACACCGGATAAATAAATAAATGCCCGCATGCGCGCTGCTAGTCAGCCATTGTTGCTGTAGTTATTGATTGGCGACTTTGGCGATTTGTAAATACGAAGCTAGTTTTAATCTGCTGTAATCGAAGTTGTTTTGTTGCTGAATTGCAGTATTTTTATTTGGTTGAATATTAGGTACTATATTTATCGTCTATAAATATATAGTAGTCCAAATTTCAAATAATTTGGGAAGGCAGTCACTTGAAGTCACAGTGTTACTGAGTGTAGGCTGTATAAGCCTACGATACCACAAAATGACGAACCAAAAATATAAGTTCCAGGATCTTACTAAAACTGTTGTTGCTAAGATGTTGAGTGGGGGAGAATGCCACTTGATTGATGTTCCAAAAGAACTTGTAAAATTTTCAACAGCTGATGTTAAAGCGGTTAAATGGAGTAAGGAATGCTGCAGTAACTGCCAGCGAACTGCCGCAATATGGCCAAAGTTTTTCTCCCATAATTTTCTGAAAGTTCTGACAATATTTCTTCACCATGCTGCTGGACGTTTCTTCGTCAATATCAACAATAACTTTGTACAACTAATAGTCAGTTGTTACTAAGAAGAAAGGGAATGTAGATACCAATAAATGGGCCAATGATTGGATCGCTTTTTCTAAGTCTGTTGTTCCAACTGTTATTTCATTCATCAAGGATTTAAATCTTTCTTCTGAATCATCTGCTGTACGTGAAGTAGCAGGAATTGTAGAACAAAAGCCGAATAGTGATTTCGACTTATTGTTTTTATCCTCCACCAAACAAAGCACTTCAGTTTGATGTCCCCAGAAACAGATGCCTTGAGGATGAAGTCACCATGTTTCAAAAATTACGGCAACTAACTTCACAACCATTAAATTATTGGGAAAATGAACATAGATTTCCACTGCTAAAAGCAAGTGCGAAAATTGTGTTGGCCATACCAGAGTCCTCAGCAGCAGTGGAGCGCTTATTTAGTGCAGCTGGATTGTTGTTGAGTAAGTTACGAAAACGGATGTTACCAGCTCTCGTTATAAACTCTGTGTATATCAGATTTGCATGTAAGATTAAAATTGTAGAAATGGTTCAGGGATTACCTGGATTAACTGAATTATTAGAAACAGTCGATCAGCAGGAAATTGATAATGTGCTGAACGAGCAGAGTGACTCAGAAACAGAATGAGAGTGTCAGAATGACACTGAATTGTCATATTTATATTAAACTTTGTTTTAATAAAATACTCTTGAATATTACAATTAATAAATTCTGTTGTTTTACATGCATCTTTGTACATGTAGTCCTATTTAGTAGACACTAACCCTAAACTTTCATAAATTTCATAATTTTATTTGAACTGTATTCCATATTAATATTAACATGGGAATCCCATGGGATGGGATGGGATGGGACACGCATAAATTGCCATGGGGTGGGATGGGATAGGACTGAAAGATGTGTCCCATGGACAAGCCTGTCTATCACATGTTGCTGTCATGTGTAAATTATCTATCACACGTTGCTGTCATGTGTAAATTGTCTATCACATGTTGCTGTCATTTGTAAATTATCTATCACATGTTGCTGCCATGTTTAAATTATCTATCGTATGATGCTGTCATGTGTAAATTATCTATCACATGTTGCTGTCGTGTGTAATATTATCTATCACATGTTGCTGTCATGTGTAAATTATCTATCACATAGCTGTCATGTGTAAATTATCTATCACATGTTCCTGCCATGTGTAAATTATCTATCACGTTTTGCTGCCATATGTAAATAATCTGTCTCATTTTGCTCTCGTGTGTAAATTGTCTGTCACATTTTGCTGTCATGTGTAAACTATCTGTCACATGTTGCTGCCATGTGTAAATTATCTGCCACATTTGCTGCCACGTGTAAATTATCTGTCACAGTTTGCTGTCATGTGTCAACTATCTTTCACATGTTGCTGTCATGTGTAAATTATCTATAACATATTGCTGTTATGTGTAACATTATCTATCACATGTTTCTGTCATGTGTTAATTATATATGACATGTTGCTGCCATGTGTAACATTATCTATCACATGTTGCTGTCATGTATTAATTATATATGACATGGTGCTGTCATGTGTAACATTATCTATCACATGTTGCTGCCATGTGTAAACTATGTGTAACAATGTGCTGTTATTTGTAAATAACCTATCGCAACATGAACCCATCGACGGTGTGGTAGTCCTCTTCTCAGAATCCTCGGTACGCCTCTCTCCATAATTATCTTTTGTACACGTTCATGTCTTGTCGCACGTCGAAACTCTTCGATACTCATGGAACGCCATTACATGCTCAGTCTCTGGGTAGATAGGGAAGTGTAGGCAAAGATAGTCCCATGTCAGACACTGCCGTTGGCTGTGAAGTGTTCGGGTTTCACATAGTTTAGGCCACGCTGTGTGAGGTAACGTGGCCAGTCCCCTACCTCGTCGCCATCAACTAGAAGACGATTATGGAAACATTTTTGGTAGCCATTTTAACAAGTTTATCTTAATGATTCTTCTTTAATTGTAAGTTCTTGTGTATCCTTCTTTCTGACCACTGAATTTTTAAACATTTAAGTCTTTTCATATGTCGAAAATATTCGACTTTCCTCATTTTTGTTTATCTTATAACGACTCTTCTTTAATTTTAAGTTCTTGTGTGTCCTTCTTTCCGACCACTGAATTTATCAACTTTATGTGACATTTGTATTCAATGGTACACACGTTCTTTTCATCTAATATTTAATAATTCGGTTAAATATCCATTTTTAGTGCCCGTATGTTGCCATGGGAACTATGAATGTTGGTGCTATGACTTTTATTGCTCCGTTTTCATTACTCCATTTGTTCTAATCCTCAAAGTTGTTACTTGTTTTAATTGTCCGCATTCCTTGGCGATGTGGAGTTATAGAAGAATGCTGAAGATTCCTTTCGACAATCAAAATGAGCAATCTGGACATGTTGAGGGAAGCTAAGTCGCAAAGACAACTTATCACAAACAACCTACAGAGGCAATCATCATTTTTTTTTTGGCCACTTTATGACAAGACAAATCCTGGAATGTGTTGTGACAAATTGAAAGATTTATGGAAATAGAGATAGTGGAAGACAGTGTGAGAAAATCCTTGACAGTCTTGTGTCATGGCACAGAAGGGAGTCAACACATTAATTAATCCATGCTGTCAGAAATCGAAATTTGTCGAGAAGCATGATCACCCACGCCAGCCGGCAAGGGACTTGATGAAGAAGTGTCCATAGCTTTCAGTTGTCGTATTGTATATTGCAAAGTTTTTTTAGTTTAGTTTTAGTCGTTGGATCAACATCACGGCACACGGTTTAACCCTAAGTGTTCCGTTTTTCCTCCTAACTCAAACCTGAGTTTGGAGAAACTCAGCTCAATGCACGAACTCCGTTGCATCGGCGAGGATCCGGAAATGCTTTGCGTAGATTTTTAACTCGAAATTTTGCCCGTACAGAGCCGTTAGGCTACTCTTTTTCGATTTCCAACTGCCAAGGGATTTTTTACGTGCGCAAGAATACACACGGGCGTCCGATCTCACTACCCAGAGACCAGGAGAAATTACTGGAAGTCCCGGTGGATTTTTTAAATTAATCCTGGTCCTCACCGGGGCCTGAACCCGGGACCTCCAGCACTCAAGGCGGACACCATACCTCGAGACCACTCAGCCCCCCCTATGTATATTGCAAAGATGCAACCTTTGAGTAGTATAATATCGATGTAATGTTGCACACTCAGGTAGTGTGCCAACACATGTACACTATGGTATAATCCATATTCATTCGTCCAAAAGTCTTGAAAGGAGTGCATACTGAGTTTTTGTATTTTCTGAGTTATTTTAACAACACCATCTCAGCTCATCTTAGTTTTTTTTTGTTTTTTTTTTTTTGGGGGGGGGGTGGGGGGGGGGAGGGGGGTACCTTGCGGTGTCGAGGTGTACTACTTAATCTCATCATCTCATCTCATCTTGTTCCTCTTGTACCTTGCAGTGTCGAACTGTACTGCTTAATAACACCACCAATGTCAGGAGTCGTTTGAGCTCAGATTAATAGGACATGTTTTGATATTTCTGATTGGAGATGAGCATGGTCGAATGGAAAAGAGCGCGCGTTCTTAAACATCCGGTGTGCTGATGCCGAGGTAGTGGGTTAAACCCTTACACTGGAGAGTTGGACTAAAATATTGACCTCTCGCCAATCAAACAACCTTAACTTTAACATTTTGATACTTTCACAGTTTGTATGCACAATATTGTTATACTAGCGCTGTACTGCTCTTAGAATTAAATTGTTAGAAGAGACAGATTATGGTCTCTCTAGGAGGAACGAAATACCACAATGTAATATAAAAGTTAATGGGAATATTCATAAACAATTATTTAGCACAATTATTACAATTATTTAGGAACAGTATAACATCTGATGGGAGATGCCCTGAAGACATTAGAACAAGTATCGCCATGGCGAAAATAGCCTTTTGCAAAATGAAAACCGCATTGACCAATAAAATGATGTCAATTGCTACAAGAAAAAGAGTGTTGAGGTGCTACATAGAGCATGTACTTTTGTGTGGATGTGAAGCGTGGACAGTGAACAGTTAAGTTGGAAAAAAACATCTGGTAGCTGTGGAAATGTGGTTTCTGAAACAAAGAATACCATGGACAGATAGAAAAATCAGTGACCAAGTCCTTCAAGAAACTAATGAAAATTGTAAACTGAAAGCACAACGCCTTGCGCTGGTTTTCATACATCTACTGAGGGAGACTTGGCATTTAAGTACGTGCCCAGAGTGCACCAACATGGCTTCCATTAACCACTAACAGTAACATCTACAATGAGTATATACTTGAAGATAGGCAGTAGAATTGGTAAGCCGTACTAGCTCACAGCCACAAGTGACAGAATGAACGTTGCGGCTAAAACCTTCCTCAGTACACACATAGTAAACATACGCTGATCATCATCATGTTCCCCCGCCAGCTGGCGTAGGCGTTCATGTCTCTCCACAGATCTCTGTCCTTGGTGTTCTGGATCAACTCTGCTGATGATATTCCTCCATGAGTCAGTCTAGCATAATTTCTCTTGGTCGGTCTCAGCTTCTTTTCCAACTGATCTTTCTAGCTGTCACGATATTCTCCAACGCCTCTCTTCTCATCACATGTCTAAAGAATGGTTTTTATCTCTTTCCTATAGTTGCATACAATGTTCTGTTTGTTTATACATTGATACAACAACGTAAAACTATACACAAGTTACAATAACAAGCAGCAACTTCCCGAGAGAACAAGAGCAACATATAAAGTTACTTTTATCCATGAAAGCTGCAAATGTGTATAAAAGTGAACCATTCTCATTTCCCCCCACACCTCCCGCAGTGTTAATTTTGGTTAATGAAAACAGAAGCAGCAGGCGTTGGCAATTACATCGTCCTTACACGTGTCATCATCTGAATATTTCATGTCTTCTCGACAAATTCCCCATAAATAAACAGCGACACTGTCAGGAGTCTGCAGGCTGCCAGATCCGCGCAGACTCCAAACCTTTCCACGAAGAACTCTCCTGCCGAGAGGAAAACGTTACGCTACTAGTTACTGCAGTGGTTCTTAAACTGTTAGAATGAAATTAGTGCAACTTCGGTAAAGCTGTGGACATGTAAACAACAAGAACATAATACGAAGTAGTGTAGCTTTACGCTGGTTTCCGTAGCAAAGGTCCTGAGGACGCGATTCGTGAGCCCGCTTACCTGCGTTCGAAACACAGCGGCAACAGATTTGGCAGCAGACCGCGTCGCGCTGGATCTCAACGTGCTGGTAAGGGAGCCGGTCGCTCAGAATGCAATAGCAAACTACTGAACAAAACTTGCAAAGACATCAACAACAGCAGTAAAATGCTGGTGTTGACAGCGATGTCCTGTAAATAGGATATGCAACCAACAATAAAAGTGTAGCTTTACAGAATATAATTATTGGCAATATAGAACATTACAGTAACTAGCCTTCATCAGCAAACAAGCACACACAACATCACATATAAACAGGAGGAAGACACTACTGTGAATACATTAAGGCATACAAATGTTTTCAAAAACAATAATAATCATCATCATTTTTTTCATGTTCTGTTCTTTGTTCTAATTGTTTCATTGTTCCGTTCTTCTCATTTGGTGATTATACTTGAATGTAGAGTCTTCCCAGTGTTTTTATATTGTGTTTTGTGTGTTTTAATAAGCCTGCTTCATGGCGAAGTGGTTACAAATGCAATTCGTAATCCCGCATACAGCTGCGGGCGATTTGGCAGCAGACCGCCTTGCGTCGGTTTCAATGCAATGGTATGAGTGCCGATCGTTCAGAAAGCAATAAAATCTACTAAATCTAAACTTGCCAAAAAATCACAAACAGCCAACAAATGCCGGGGTTGACTGTGACGTCCTGTAAACTATACACAACTAACTTGTTTTGTGAATTTGCTTGCAGATGAAGGCTAGTCGCCACAACACCCTGTGTTTTCCGTAATTGTGTTCTGTAAAGATGCATTAATTTGTGATATTTTATACTGTGTGAACTATTATGGCGTCCTTGAGAACCGCAGAGTAACAATAATAAAAATGGCAGCAGAGTTGAAGATACATCTCGTTGAGATGGCCATGCGTGGAAGTGTGACTGTTCCTGCAGCGAGGCCCTATCGTCATTTGAAGGCCACAGGTTCGAACCTGTGTATTGTAACTACAGCTTTCAATGTTGATGTCGTCTACTGCGTGCACCCCGCAGCTCCCCGCCAAACTACAGCTTTCATTGTTTGTGTTATTTAGGGTCGTCTCGAATCTCTATTTCGTTCGTTTACTTCTATGAGTGCGAATCAATGCCGGTGGGTGTATGTCTATATGCACTCGGGTGGTGATATACTCAATATTACGTCGGATGCTTTTAATTCCCAAGACATTCTTAGTATCAATTCCCAGTCGTATTACAGTGACATTTGACATGTATATTATAGTGACAATTGACATGTGCATTATAGTGACAAATCACATGTATAATATAGTGGCACTTCACATGTATAGTATAGTGAAAATTCACACGTATATTATAGTGACAAGTCACATGTATATGTTCTTCTTCTTATGCGTTAATCCGGAGTGTTTTTTTAGACGTAATTGCGATGTATGCGGTTATGCGCCCTTAGGCCAACATATCCGTCTTAGGCGGGAAATGTATATTATAGTAGCAATTGGCATGTGTATTATAGTAGCAATTGGCATGTATATTATAGTGACAATTGGCATATGTATTATAGTGACAATTGGCATGTGTATTATAGTAGCAATTGGCATGTGTATTATAGTGACAATTGGCATGTATATTATAGTAGCAATTGGCATATGTATTATAGTGACAATTGGCATGTGTATTATAGTAGCAATTGGCATGTATATTATAGTGACAATTGGCATGTGTATTATAGTGACAATTGGCATGTGTATTATAGTAGCAATTGGCATGTGTATTATAGTGACAATTGGCATGCATATTATAGTAGCAATTGGCATGTGTATTATAGTGACAATTGGCATGTATATTATAGTAGCAATTGGCATGTGTATTATAGTGACAATTCACACGTATAATATAGTGACAATTCACACGTATAATATAGTGACAATTCACATTTGTATTATAGTCACAATCATCATCTCATCTTGTGCTTCTATGTACCTTGCGGTGTCGAAGTGAAGTATAAACAGTGGGAGAGTGCCCACTTATGGGCTTCATGTATTGAGAATCCCATGGACTCTGTTAATCCCTTTATCCATCGTTTACGTGGTCGGCCTCTTCCTCTGCTACCATCTGGTCTGTATATCATTGCTTGTTGTGATATGCTGTTAGTTGGTAACTTGGTTTTGATTTGTTTCTTGTGGGACTTGGTCTTTGGTTTTTCTGTCTGTCCATAGTATTCTGTGCATTTTCCCCTAAACCACATTTTCACAGCCAGTGGATGTTTTTCAGCTTGTCCACGTTTCACATCCATACACAAGTACAGGTTCTATGTAGCACTGCAACATGTATAATTACAGTAAAGTGGTTAAGAGGACGGGATTGTATAGAGATTATAACGTCCGCCTCTGGGTGGCGCATATCTTATTCCAGTGACAGCGAAAATACACACATTCTGATTGGTGGGTATCCAACGTCTGTCCTTCTCGAATAAGGACGAAACTAGAAGGACTTCTCTGAGCGTTAAATTCTCTCGACGGTTAAAAGTAAACTGTTCTGTCCTATTCAGATACAGTATAATATATAAATGTGTATTGTCTCTAGGCGTGTTTTCGCCTATACATAGTTAAAATATTGTACGTTTACAAAATATGTCTGGAATCGCAATCGAAACACTTAATACCAACCGTGTAAGATCTACATGTGATACAATAATGACTGCCAACAATGAACAGGATCTGCAGCATTTAGTAGACGCTGTTATAGTTCACAGCCAGCAGCTAGCATTATCATTTGTTTTCCCGCTCGCTTTTAACTCAAGTGTACTCTATACACCTGCTACTACTTCTAGTGCACTTGACTGATGTTTGATTGTGGATTGGCTTTCCATATTACCAGTGTCCCATGCCATCAGACAAACCCGCTTCGACTTCTGAGATACTTGAAATTTACTCCTCCAAGTCAAGGACGAGAAGTCAACATTCCAGACCAACTAATCGGTGGAGGGTTTGAACCCGCTACTTCGGCATCAGCACACCGGAAGTTTACGAGTGAGCTCTCTTATTCATTCGGCCATACAGTCCTCGGGTTAGAATTAAATTGTAGGAAAACAGAAACTATGATCATCTCCAAGAGTAAAGAAATAGCACAATGCGACATCACAATAAATAGGAACATTCTTAAACAGGTGATTAGGTACAATTATCTCTGAACAGTATAACACCTGATAGACGCTGAGTTCTAGAGATTTGAACAAGAATCATCATGATGAAAGTAACCTTTTGCTAGATGGAAACCATTCTCATCTAAAATAATTACTGTGATAACAATAATGTTAAATGGCTTTACAGAATCTATACTGTTGCATGAATGTGAGACATGGACAATCAGCAGGCCAGTTGATGGCAGTGGAGATGTGGTTGTTGGGGGAAATACAAAAGTGTCCGTAGATGGACAGAAACACGATGGAGACAGTTCTACTCTTCTCCAGTAATGGAAACCGGCCAACAAATTCCTGAAGAAGTCGGATGTTTCAGCCGAAAGATACAGATATCGCAGCTCTGCTGTAAACAGGCACAACGCAATTACGTCTAAAACAATATTCCAGACGAATGCAGAAGAAGAGGAAGTTCTACACTTCTTCTTCTTCTTCTTCTTCTTCTTCTCCTTCTTCTTCTTCCTTTCTTTCTTTCTTTCCTTTTTTCTTTCTTTCTTTCCTTTTTTCTTTCTTTTTTTCTTTTTGTTTTCCTTTCCTTCCCTTTCCTTTCTTCTTATTCGTTCTTCCTTCTTCCTTATTCTTCCCTCTTCCTCTTCCTTTTCTTCAGTGTTGTAATCTCACAGTTGATAATTAAATCGTCAAACGTGTTCTCGAGTCCTCATCATGAACCCCACAGTCTGTGGCAGTTTCTCTATAGTTGCACACAGCTTGGAGTTTGGTATTAACATAGTGGGCCAGTATATGTTTCTGAACTCAGTGTACAGCGGACAATACGACAGAACATATAGTGGTTTATTTCCTTAGTCCAGCGTTCACAATGGGAAGCGCAGACACAGCTCATGAGTGTTTGTTTGCTAATAGATAAAATAATTTGTCCACAAGCAGTTTCTTGCTATGGGACTATGATGCGTTAGTTCCAGCACATTTTGATGGCCTGAATGCGCGGAGGGATAGATGGAAAATCTTTCCCTCACTTTCGTAGGCGGCGAGCCCTAGAATCGTACTCGCGCCCCACCATGCGCACGACATTACCACTAATCATTTTTCATGTAGCTGTGTCGGTGTGTGTTTGTTTGGTCTATGCTGATGAAGGCTTTAGCCGCAACAGCCATTTTGTTTCTTGCAGTCGTGTTCAGTAAAGCTCACAACCTAATTCGCGTGTTCTAGTGATTCATTCATGACATTACCAGCGCAGTTTGTTATCAACTTCGCTAGCGCATTAAAAGTGTTTGTTCGGTCATTATTCCCCGTTCTAGAACCAAGAATGGTTATCTGTCCTTGCCGGTCAGGAATGTAGAAGTTTGTTGCGTTGGTTATCTGCCTATTACGGAGGATCGCAATTGGTAGGGTACAAGCCTTACTCCAGTGCGAAGAGTTGAGTTGAGCTAAGAACTGACATCACTGTACTCAGGATATTCTCATACCCACCCTGTCCCTTCGTTCAACAGCCAGCGAAGAATCGCACTTCTAATAGTTCCTAACGCTACCTGATTGAAAATTCTCCTGGTCTTCCCTCTCAGTTTTGAGATTCTTCCAGAACCCCTACCAATCCCCCGCAATATCATCCTTTCCACGTACGGGTTCTCAGTCTGATCCCCCACCTTCTCCGCCTGGTCCCACAATCGCACGACCACCTCTCCCTTGTCCATAGGTAATCTACCAGCAAGAGGTGCATTCCCTGCCAGTCTATCAGCCTGTTCATTCCCCCGCACTCCCGCATGGCCAGGGTAAATTATCCACACAATTCTCACAATCTGTGACCTCTGAAGCGACGATAGCCATTCCACATGAAACATTCCTTTCTCCATCTTTCTAATCATACTCCTTGAGTCCGTGATGAAGACAATGTGTGTTGCAGTAGTCTCCTCTAACCAACTGAGTGCCGCTGTGACTGCTTCCACCTCCATTGTCATGCTGGAAGTCGTAACCACATATGCCAGACACCTTTTTTCAGACTCGCCCATTAGTAAGTGAGAGGAAATGCAACTTAAAGACTAAATGTCATGGCAAGACAGACCAGGCCCTAAGTCTTCGTCACAACTGGTCTAGGCTGGAAGCTCCAACATGTGGACAGTTAGAGCATTGCTTTGCTGATCCGGCAGCTTCTGCAGCTTGTCTTGTTCCAGACGTATTAGAGTTACCTTTCCTCTGGAGTAAACTAGGCAGGCCGAGAGAGGGATCATGCTGCATGGGCAACACTTGGTCTCTACAATTCAGCCCATGATTTGTGCTATTGTGAGGTTATTATGTCTTTTTTGCTTGTTTTTAAAACACATTGTAACACGCTAAAGTCTGTTAAGACGACAAGGTGTCAATGAGTACTGCATAGTCTTGTATTTATAATTTAATATTTATTGTATGTTATTTATATTATTAAAGTCTATATTTACAATTCGTATTTTGGTAAGTTAGTATTTGTTTTGTTTTGTGGTGTAGCTTTCACTGTATTTGATTTCTTACTGGTCATGTGTTTTCTTATTTGCCTGTTTGATTTATGTTTTCTTGTTTGATATGTGTCATGTGTGATTTTACTATGTAGTTTGCTGTCGTTGTGTTTGATCGAATGAACAAGAAAATGTCATTGAAAGGATAATAAGCCATTACCCTCTTTGTACAACAATACCTTCAAATTAATATCTTATTTGTGGCTTGCTCAGTCACGTGATTATTAATCGGAGCCAGGGGTGAATCCTAATATAAATTCTCTTTGAGGTTGAACAGGTTATGGGTAATAGTATAATGGAATGGAAGTTTGACAAGTTTAGAATAATAGCGAGTGGCTGGATGGTAATGTATTGTTTTTTTGTCTCCCCTTGTTTACA
Source organism: Cepaea hortensis (assembly GCA_963921405.1). Taxonomy (NCBI): domain Eukaryota; kingdom Metazoa; phylum Mollusca; class Gastropoda; order Stylommatophora; family Helicidae; genus Cepaea; species Cepaea hortensis. The sequence goes on from OY992876.1 coordinate 277,526,850, forward strand.
GGACTGGAGATTGTAGAAGCGCTGAAGTGGTTGCGGGCCGCCGGGTTTCCTCAATATGCTCAGATGTTTGAGGGTAAGCACCTGCATGAGTGGTGTGTGCATATGTGTGGAGTGTGTCATGTGGGTTTGTTGTGTGAGTGTGTGCGGTGTGTGTGTGTGTGTGTGTGTGTGTGTGTGTGTGTGTGTGTGTGTGTGAGAGAGAGACAATATATAGACCAATGGATGTACAGAGAATTGGATTATGGGTGGGTTGTTTGGTGATACGTGGGTTGCGGAGGGGTTGGGAGATTGGTTAGATGGTGGGTGATCTGTGTATAGGGAAGACCGGGAGACAGACAAACAGACAGACAAGTAGGTATACAGGCAAGTAGGCGGAGTGTTGATAAGTAAATAGATAGACAGGTAGGTGGGTTGGAGTATAGATAGTAAGTGGGTGGAGGAGAGGTACACAAAGATCCTTGGCTTTACGAATGGATGGACATGTTGTTGATGAATAATGTAAGAATGAATTAAAAGAGAAAGCCAGATACGAACGGGCGCCTGAAAAAAGAGGTAGATGACGCATGACGTATGGCTTTTTTTTTTTTTTTTTTGGGGGGGGGGGGGTAAGGTAAGTTATTATTTGACTATAATTAAGTTGCAGTGAAGTCTGTGGAGCGAGACGGATTCAGATGGGGTAAAACTCGTTGCAATGAAGGCAGCCCTTTGAATATTTAAGCTTTTTGAAACACGCATAACATCTTTTTAAAAAAAGTGGTTAAGTGGATAGTCCCTTTACTGGCACGCACAGGGCAAGCAGAATAGGGGGAGACCTAGAGACATATGGGGAGGAGAATTAAAGACAGTGATAAATGGGGTGACCAGGACATAGAGCTGGCAGCATTGCAATAGGAGGGCTTGACGTGAATTAGTTGAGGGCCTGTTCTCCAGTGGGATATAAAGGGCCATCTAATGAAGAATCATATTCGCTGGGCTGATTATTTGACTCGCATGCCAGATCACAGGCTCCCTAAACGAATTTTTTACGTTGTGGTAAACGCTCACAAGGCGACCTGAGGAAACGTTTTATAGGCTCACTGAAAGCTTTTGGAATTCATCACGACACTTGGGAGACAGCTACGAAAGACTGAAATTCACTGCTACATTATTACGCAAGGTTGTAGTCATTTGTGACGCAAACAGGACTGCAAGAGCTGCAGAAAAGAAAATAGGCTGGAAAACAACAACAACAAAACCACCACAGGAGATCCTCCTCCTGGAACGTCAAGCTTTTCTTTGTCCACATTGTCAAAGAACATATCGAGCCAAAATAGACCTTACCAGCCACCTCCAAATTTTCACACCCACTAGATGAAATGAGTGGTCATCATCATTCTTGATGGACAAACTCCTCTGGATGAAATGAATGGTCATCATCATTCTTGATGGACAAACCCACTGGATAAAATTAATGGTCATCATCTTCTTGATGGACAAACCCACTGGATGAAATGAATGGTCATCATCATTCTTGATGGACAAACCCACTGGATAAAATTAATGGTCATCATCATTCTTAATGGACAAACCCACTGGATGAAATGAATGGTCATCACCATTCTTGATGGACAAACCCACTGGATAAAATTAATGGTCATCATCATTCTTGATGGACAAACCCACTGGATAAAATTAATGGTCATCATCATTCTTAATGGACAAACCCACTGGATGAAATGAATGGTCATCATCATTCTTGATGGACAAACCCACTGGATAAAATTAATGGTCATCATCATTCTTGATGGACAAACCCACTGGATGAAATGAATGGTCATCATCATTCTTGATGGACAAACCCACTGGATAAAATTAATGGTCATCATCATTCTTGATGGACAAACCCACTGGATAAAATTAATGGTCATCATCATTCTTAATGGACAAACCCACTGGATGAAATGAATGGTCATCATCATTCTTGATGGACAAACCCACTGGATAAAATTAATGGTCATCATCTTCTTGATGGACAAACCCACTGGATAAAATTAATGGTCATCATCATTCTTGATGGACAAACCCACTGGATAAAATTCATGGTCATCATCATTCTTGATGGACAAACCCACTGGATAAAATTAATGGTCATCATCATTCTTAATTGACAAGCACCGAAGGGCTATCAAAACATGGGTCTATCATCATATGCCCAATGGCTCTTCCGGCATGTACAAGGCACCTAGACTTAGACCAAGAAAACCTGATGACATGATTACCTTCTATGGACAACAATCTCTTTCAGTTTCAGTCACAGGATTATTAATTTTAGGCAGGGATGAGCCGTAATTATAACCTCTCTTCTGAGGCTGAACAGGTAGGGGTAATGGAAAAAGGACATTGCATGTTACATAGAACCAGTTTTAACGTACGGTTTTTAATCATGGACAATTAAGAAACAGGAGAACAAATGCATGGAAGCTTTAGAGATGTGGTTTTAATAGAAGAATACTGAAAATTAATTGAACAGCCAAAATGAGTAATCAAGACGTTTTAAGGGAAGCCGAGTCGCAAAGAAAACTTATCACAAACATCAGAAAGAAGCAGTCATCATGTTTGGTCACCTTATGAGAAGACAAATACTGAAACATGTCGTGTAACAATCGGACAGATTTGCAGAAAGAGAGATAGAGGAAGACAGCGTGAGAAGATTCTTGACAATCTTGTGTCATGGCATGGAAGGGGGTCAACATATGAATTGATCCATGCACAGGGAGATCCCAATTTGTGGAGAGGCATGATCGCCCACGCCACCCTGCATTGCACATGATGATGATGATATGAACTAGAGCGGGATAAGGTCAATAGACATAGGTGTTCAACTTAGATATAACGTCAGCCTGTGAACGCTTGGTGCTCCGGTCGTCTGAGTCTAGAACTGGAACCTAACTAACTGACAACTGGCCGTCTTGACAGAGGACAGTTTGTTACATTGTGCTTCAAAAATGATTAATACAGACATTGATAATGCACACTGGGAGCAAGTCGTCACCGAACGTGTTGCATGGGGGGCAAATGTAAAAAATGAAATAAACAATAGATTGCACGATTTATTGCCTGGCATATTTCGCCGCATCTCGTCAGGTACATACAGCAGAAATCGCACAACTTACGTGAAATTAACTAGATAAATCCTTCAAGTTGAAATATACACATATTCGCACAGTAATGTCACTTATCTACCACGGTAATTTTAAGCTGACTAACATGTCTTTCTGTTTGCAAAATTCTGGCTTGCGTTGATAGATCATAATTGCTTCTGCAAATTTTAACAAGCGAGTATTTTGTGTGTTAAACAACACGCGAAATGCAGTGTCTCTGTCCACCATATGGCCACTGTCGACAATGTGCCTACCGATTGAAGACGCCGGGAGCTTCCGGTGTGTCGACCCCACGAGGCTAGCATCTCCTGTGTGTTGTATCTTGTTGACCCATTGAGGTATGTGTTCTGACACCCGTTTGTTAAGTTGTCTCTCTGCTCTACCAATGTAAACGGCCTGGCATCTACATGTGAATTGGTAAATACAATTGTTTGTGGCGTACAGAGGAATATGCTCTTTGACTGCTGGTTTAGGAATCGGTACGGTTTTATATCTAATGACTGGAGTTGCCGCACAGAATGTTCGGCCTACTGCTGTAGTAAGCCGGTATTGTAGACGTTGCATTACGTCATCCCCTCGAAAGGTTAGCTGGATGAATACCTTGAGTTTAGGGACTGTAGTTACGTCTGCTTTGGGTTTGGGCTGTTGGCAGTGGCGCTTTATAAATCCTGTGGAGTACCCATTCAGGTTTAAGACATTCTTCAGAGTTTCAAATTCCTCTGTCAGTGTGTCCTGGGTGCATATCTTTCTAGCACGGTCAAACAAGGTCCGTACCAAGCCCCGTTTGTACTGGACAGGTGTGAAGCTCTGAAAATTTTGGTATCGGCCAGTTCATGTCCCTTTGCGATACACCGATCTTTGAATTGTTCCGTCTGCTCTACGTCTCATTAGAATATCTAGGAACGGTAACGCTTCGTTGTGTTCGTGTTCCATAGATAGAGAGGTGTTTTTATGCGTCTTGTTCATTATGGCATAAAACGATGTTGCTTGTAGCTCGTCTGTGGTGATAATTAGTATATCGTCCACATAACGACGGTAAAAGGCCAAGTTGTTGATGCCTGAGGATCTCTTTTCTTCTAAATGTGCCATGAAGATGTCCGCTAGAATAGGACCAAGAGGACTCCCCATGGCCACTCCGTCAATTTGGCGGTATGACTTAGTTAGAAAATTGAATTGTATGTTGGCGGTACATAGTAGTAGTAGCCTCTCCAGAATAGGTGTTGGTATGCCTAATTTTAGTTGTTTGTCTTCAATGCGTTCCCTTATTATTTTCACTGTCTCCTCTAATGGAACGTTAGCGAATAGGGAGGCTATATCCATGGATGCCATGTGTTTGTTATTTATGTCCATTGTAAAAATGTTTTGCGTATCCTTTTACAGGACTTAGCTGTCAACAGCAGCATCTTTCAGCTGTCTGTTGATCTCTTGGCAAGATTACGCTCAGTAGTTTGCCATTGCTTTCTGAGCGACCGGCTCAGTATCCGCAAGTCACGAGCGGGGGTCGAACCACCTCAGTTCTCGCTCCGCTGCGAGACTCTGCGTGATAAACGGGATTACAGAGAGAAAGTGTTGTAACCCCACAGCCAGAGAGACCGGCATATTTATGTCCATAGTATCCAATAATTCCACCAGTTGGAATGTATCTCTGAGTATTTTTGGATCGAAGGACTGTCGTACTGGCTTTAACATTTCGGCCAGCCATCTCGCCATTCGGTGTTGTGCAGAGTTCACCATGGACAGGATAGGTCTTAGCGGGATGCCGGGCTTGTGAAGTTTGGGTAGACCGTACATCTGAGGAGTGTGCGAGCCACGTGGTGTGAGCGTTTTTGCAGTGGCCTCACAGATGAGTCTCGCATTCACAAGTGACTGGATCTCTTTCCTCATTATAGCATCCAGGTCCTCCGACTTGTTTACTTTTTGATCTATCCTGAATTTGGATTCATCTGACAATATTACATCCATTTTTCTCTATGAACAAGACGCATAAAAACATCTCTCTATCTATGGAACACGAACACAACGAAGCGTTACCGTTCCTAGATATTCTAATGAGACGTAGAGCAGACGGAACAATTCAAAGATCGGTGTATCGCAAAGGGACATGGACTGGCCAATACCTACATTTTCAGAGCTTCACACCTGTCCAGTACAAACGGGGCTTGGTACGGACCTTGTTTGACCGTGCTAGAAAGATATGCACCCAGGACACACTGACAGAGGAATTTGAAACTCTGAAGAATGTCTTAAACCTGAATGGGTACTCCACAGGATTTATAAAGCGCCACTGCCAACAGCCCAAACCCAAAGCAGACGTAACTACAGTCCCTAAACTCAAGGTATTCATCCAGCTAACCTTTCGAGGGGATGACGTAATGCAACGTCTACAAGACCGGCTTACTACAGCAGTAGGCCGAACATTCTGTGCGGCAACTCCAGTCATTAGATATAAAACCGTACCGATTCCTACACCAGCAGTCAAAGAGCCTGTTCCTCTGTACGCCACAAACAATTGTATTTACCAATTCACATGTAGATGCCAGGCCGTTTACATTGGTAGAACAGAGAGACAACTTAACAAACGGGTGTCACAACACATACCTCAATGGGTCAACAAGATACAACACACAGGAGATGCTAGCCTCGTGGGGTCGACACACCGGAAGCTCCCGGCGTCTTCAGTCGGTAGGCACATTGTCGACAGTGGCCATATGGTGGACAGAGACACTGCATTTCGCGTGTTGTTTAACACACAAAATACTCGCTTGTTAAAATTTGCAGAAGCAATTATGATCTATCAACGCAAGCCAGAATTGTGCAAACAGAAAGACATGTTAGTCAGCTTAAAATTACCGTGGTAGATAAGTGACATTACTGTGCGAAATTGTGTATATTTCAACTTGAAGGATTTATCTAGTTAATTTCACGTAAGTTGTGTGATTTCTGCAGTATGTACCTGACGAGATGCAGCGAAATATACCAGGCGATAAATCGTGCAATCTATTGTTTGTGTCTTCGTTATTCAAATTCACTACGGGAAAACATTGTTTTGAAATGAAATAAAGACAAAGGAGAAAATGATTGCAATTAAGTCACACACTGAGTGTGTGAGACGGAAGATGGTTCGTGATGGCGAAAATGACCATGTGTTCACATGCATCCATTGTGGACAAACAACTACAGCCCGAATTGGTCTGATCAGTCACATTCACTACCCGCCATGGGTTATTATGCCTTTTTTATAGCACAATGTAACAA
>OY992876.1:277533444-277575944 GCA_963921405.1 Cepaea hortensis
GTCTGTGTAATTCGTGCAGTAATTCATTTCAGGTACTTATATTGGCTTTAATAGCGTCTGCTGAGATACCATCTAGGCCAGCAGCTTCCCCATCCTATAGAAGTTTGATAGCTTTTGTAATGTCTTCTTTAGAATCGTTCCTGACATGTGATGTTTAGCCCCACTTCCTGGCTTTAATAGCTTCTGCTGAGATACCATCTAGGCCAGCAGTTTCCCCATCCTATAGAAGTTTGATAGCTTCTGTAATGTCTTCTTTAGAATGGTTCCTGACATGTGAAGTTTAGCCCCACTTCCTGGCTTTAATAGCTTCTGCTGAGATACCATCTAGGCCAGCAGTTTCCCCATCCTATAGAAGTTTGATAGCTTCTGTAATGTCTTCTTTAGAATGGTTCCTGACATGTGATGTGTAGCCCCACTTCCTGGCTTTAATAGCTTCTGCTGAGATACCATCTAGGCCAGCAGTTTCCCCATCCTATAGAAGTTTGATAGCTTTTGTAATGTCTTCTTTAGAATGGTTCCTGACATGTGAAGTTTAGCCCCACTTCCTGGCTTTAATAGCTTCTGCTGAGATACCATCTAGGCCAGCAGTTTCCCCATCCTATAGAAGTTTGATAGCTTCTGTGATGTCTTCTTTAGAATGGTTCCTGACATGTGATGTTTAGCCCCACTTCCTGGCTTTAATAGTTTCTGCTGAGATACCATCTAGGCCAGCAGTTTCCCCATCCTATAGAAGTTTGATAGCTTCTGTAATGTCTTCTTTAGAATGGTTCCTGACATGTGATGTTTAGCCCCACTTCCTGGCTTTAATAGCTTCTGCTGAGATACCATCTAGGCCAGCAGTTTCCCCATCCTATAGAAGTTTGATAACTTCTGTAATGTCTTCTTTAGAATCGTTCCTGACATGTGATGTTTAGCCCCACTTCTGTCGGCTGGATATGGTTCCTCACATGTGATGTTTAGCCCCACTTCTGTCGGCTGGATATGGTTCCTGACATGTGATGTTTAGCCCCACTTCAGTCGGCTGGATATGGTTCCTGACATGTGATGTTTAGCCCCACTTCTGTCGGCTGGATATGGTTCCTGACATGTGATGTTTAGCCCCACTTCTGTCGGCTGGATATGGTTCCTGACATGTGATGTTTAGCCCCACTTCAGTCGGCTGGATATGGTTCCTGACATGTGATGTTTAGTCCCACTTCTGTCGGCTGGATATGGTTCCTGACATGTGATGTTTAGCCCCACTTCAGTCGGCTGGATATGGTTCCTGACATGTGATGTTTAGCCCCACTTCTGTCGGCTGGATATGGTTCCTGACATGTGATGTTCAGCCCCACTTCTGTCGGCTGGATATGGTTCCTGACATGTGATGTTTAGCCCCACTTCAGTCGGCTGGATATGGTTCCTGACATGTGATGTTTAGCCCCACTTCAGTCGGCTGGATATGGTTCCTGACATGTGATGTTTAGCCCCACTTCTGTCGGCTGGATATGGTTCCTCATATGTGATGTTTAGCCCCACTTCAGTCGGCTGGATATTGTTCCTGACATGTGATGTTTAGCCCCACTTCTGTCGGCTGGATATGGTTCCTGACATGTGATGTTTAGCCCCACTTCTGTCGGCTGGATATGGTTCCTGACATGTGATGTTTAGCCCCACTTCAGTCGGCTGGATATGGTTCCTGACATGTGATGTTTAGCCCCACTTCAGTCGGCTGGATATGGTTCCTGACATGTGATGTTTAGCCCCACTTCAGTCGGCTGGATATGGTTCCTGATATGTGATGTTTAGCCCCACTTCTGTCGGCTGGATATGGTACCTCACATGTGATGTTTAGCCCCACTTCTGTCGGCTGGATATGGTTCCTCACATGTGATGTTTAGCCCCACTTCTGTCGGCTGGATATGGTTCCTCACGTGTGATGTTTAGCCCCACTTCAGTCGGCTGGATATGGTTCCTGACATGTGATGTTTAGCCCCACTTCTGTCGGCTGGATATGGTTCCTCACATGTGATGTTTAGCCCCACTTCTGTCGGCTGGATATGGTTCCTCACATGTAATGTTTAGCCCCACTTCAGTCGGCTGGATATGGTTCCTGACATGTGATGTTTAGCCCCACTTCTGTCGGCTGGATATGGTTCCTGACATGTGATGTTTAGCCCCACTTCTGTCGGATGGATATGGTTCCTGACATGTGATGTTTAGCCCCACTTCTGTCGGCTGGATATGGTTCCTGACATGTGATGTTTAGCCCCACTTCTGTAGGCTGGATATGGTTCCTGACATGTGATGTTTAGCCCCACTTCTGTCGGCTGGATATGGTTCCTGACATGTGATGTTTAGCCCCACTTCTGTCGGCTGGATATGGTTCCTGACATGTGATGTTTAGCCCCACTTCAGTCGGCTGGATATGGTTCCTGACATGTGATGTTTAGCCCCACTTCTGTCGGCTCGATATGGTTCCTGACATGTGATGTTTAGCCCCACTTCTGTCGGCTGGATATGGTTCCTGACATGTGATGTTTAGCCCCACTTCTGTCGGCTGGATATGGTTCCTGACATGTGATGTTTAGCCCCACTTCTGTCGGCTGGATATGGTTCCTGACATGTGATGTTTAGCCCCACTTCTGTCGGCTGGATATGGTTCCTGACATGTGATGTTTAGCCCCACTTCTGTCGGCTGGATATGGTTCCTGACATGTGATGTTTAGCCCCACTTCTGTCGGCTGGATATGGTTCCTGACATGTGATGTTTAGCCCCACTTCTGTCGGCTGGATATGGTTCCTGACATGTGATGTTTAGCCCCACTTCTGTCGGCTGGATATGGTTCCTGACATGTGATGTTTAGCCCCACTTCTGTCGGCTGGATATGGTTCCTGACATGTGATGTTTAGCCCCACTTCTGTCGGCTGGATATGGTTCCTGACATGTGATGTTTAGCCCCACTTCTGTCGGCTGGATATGGTTCCTGACATGTGATGTTTAGCCCCACTTCTGTCGGCTGGATATGGTTCCTCACATGTGATGTTTAGCCCCACTTCTGTCGGCTGGATATGGTTCCTCACATGTGATGTTTAGCCCCACTTCTGTCGGCTGGATATGGTTCCTCACATGTGATGTTTAGCCCCACTTCTGTCGGCTGGATATGGTTCCTCACATGTGATGTTTAGCCCCACTTCTGTCGGCTGGATATCTTAACTGATTCAGCGCCAAGCAAAAACTAGGTTTGGACCAAACATTGTACACATTCAAATGAACAAGTATTATCATGGGAATTTAAAGTCACGGAGCAAATAATATTGCCGAAAATACCACGAAACAAAACAAATAAAACGACGACCCCAGTATGGCGATATATCCTTCTGTCCAAATAGGGGGTCACATCTGACAATATACTATCCCCCTGTATCTCGTCAGGTACAGATTGCAGAATTCATATAACATCAAGTAAAATAACTGGATACATCCTTCAAGCTGAAATATACATATGTTCGCACGGTAATGTCACTTGTCTATCCCGGTAATTTTAAACTGACTATCATGTCTTTTTGTTTGCACAAAACTGGCCTATGTAGATTAATCATGATGGCTACTGCAGATTTTAACAAGCGAATATTTTGTGTATCGACATTACTGTGCGAACATATGTATATTTAAGCTTGAAGGATTTATCCAGTTATTTTACTTTATGTTGTGTGAAGTCTGCAGCGTGTACCAGACGAGATGCAGCGAAATATGCCAGGCAATAAATCGTGCAATCTAGTGTTTGTGTCTTCGTTTTTCAAATTCACTACGGGAAAACATTGTTTTGATATATATCCTTGCGCCCTGAATCAGTTCAGGAACTTTTGAGATAGGTGTATGTCACGAGCTCGCCATGAGTTAACCAGATAATAATACCGACGTTTGCTTGGCGTATATTTTCTAGGCCACAACAGTCGTACTAACAGAGTAAACACAGCTGCACAGGTTACATCGTGTCAGCCCATAAACACATTTGGTGGTGAGTGAGAAGGAAGGGATACAATGCGTTGGCAGTTTATAAACATTTAGAATCACATAGCCTTGCCCGGCTCAGTACATGGAACAGCCCTGTCTGTCAGTTATAGTTCCGGACATCAGGCGAAATGGCTGCTGGGATTGTCACCACTGAACAGAAGCTTGACAGTTTGTCAACAGTCAGAGACAAACCGGAATTGGCAGCGAGAGACAGGAAACAGTACATCTGTCAAGTCTTGTTTCCGGAACATCGAGAAGATTGACAGCGTGTTGGGAAAAACTCTTTGTTGGAACTGTACAGTAACTCTCTAGATTGTTTTGGATGTCACAACCAGTGATGACAAATCTAACATTAATGGAGCCAGGGAGGATGGATCCCTGACAGGAGATGATCTGCCACTGTGCCACCTGTGTGGGGGCATAAAGGAGAACGTCACGTGGCCAACTTTGGTAGTTTGCCATATAAACCCGAGTTGGGATCAACTAGGGGGGAGTTGACCAAGAACCGTGGATTATGATGGACGTGTTTGTGGGAGAGCTCTACAGTGTTAGATTAATTTAACATTAACTAGCATGTGCCGTTATGGCAAAGTGTAGTAGCCATCCCGGGAATGAGGCGGTTTTTACATAAGGTAGTCAATATAGTCTATTAGTTCTACTTAATATAGACTGTGGCCTTGTTAAACTATAGTGTGATGATTAGCACTGTTAGTGGAAACTAGTTAGAGTAGAATAGTGATATTAACTCTGCTAGTTAAGAATAGATTAGTGAAGTGTTGATAAGCTTTACTAGTTGAGAATTGAGTAATGAGGGATAATTGGGATCTTCCCGTAGGTGTCCCTGGTGGGCGGGGTTCCGCATTCTGTTTGCTGATTTTTCCTTTGTCATAGCCTGATTCGGCTCTAGGTGGGTAGCTAATCTGCTCTATGACTAAATCTAGTTAGCTAAAGATCATTAGGCAAGGTGATAGGCTTACACTCAGCCGAAAGGATCAGTGACTAGTACTATCACCAGATGTGTTGTTTCTATCCTAGGTTCCCTACCAGATCCAAGGAAACTCAACAAGTTTTTGGGAAAGAATCCAATCCCATTAGGAAGAACACCAGTTCAAGAGTCACTAGAGTTGCATATAGAACGTAACTTACGCTAGAAGGAAATTGATTCATCAAAGAGAGTGATGCATACTGATGCACCACACAGCATTAGACAGTAGTAACGAACCGAGAACCGGCTAAGAGTACCTAGTGTTAGTACAGCAACAATTAACATTAGAAATTAGCACTTATGGACTGAATGGTTCGATGTGCAACGAGGATGATCTGTCGACTAACTAACTAACTAACTGCGTACACACTACAAAAGACTTGTGCAGTTTGTTAAGGAACGTTAGGAACGGACATTGTGTAGAGTGCAACCGGTCCATGATTAACTGTTAATACCACCGGTGTCTATTTCGGATGTTCATGAAATTGGATTACCAGAGGTCTACAGAGGCAAAGCAGTATCCGGCAAGATGGTTTCGGCAACGGGTGAGAAGTACATGTTCTGACGTAACGTGCTGTGGTCTATCTTTGCTGGGATCAGCTGACTGGGTTGCTGTCTGAGAGTCAGAGTCTACACACTTTATAGAACACGTCACACATTTTCTTCACATACACGTCTCATATATGTTACACTTTTATTTTAATAAATTACTCTTTATTAATTTCTAGAAGCAAGAGTTGTTGAGTATGTTGCGTTGGGGAAGTATGAGAAGGGGGCATAGTACGACAGTGAGAGAGTGATAGGAAAAGGTGTCCATAGGCTGATGGAGTGTGTTGGACGGAAGCTGGTGGATTCTCCAGAATATTGAGAGGGAAAAAATATTATAATGTGGGTGTCGGCTCTCTTCACTCCAGGGACGACACTGTAAAGGAGGACACGACATTATTGGGGGCTCGATAACGGGATCTTTGGACAGCGGGATCTCTCGTAAACGGGATCTTTGGACAGCGGGATCTCTCGATAACGGGATCTTTGGACAGCGGGATCTCTCGTAAACGGAATCTTTGGACAGCGGGATCTCCCGTAAACGGAATCCTTGGACAGCGAGATCTCCTGCAAACAGGAACCTTTGACAGTGGGATCTTCTGACAACGGGGTCTTTTGACACGGGATCCTTAGTTATAAGAGGGAGATATCATTTTGGAGAATCCAGCTAGAGTGAATGTGGATAGGGGTTAGGACAAATATCTTACCTGTTCACACTTCACACGTCTGCATAGGTCTGTGGTCCTGATTCTACTCTTGTCACTGAGTGAATGTGCGGTTTGTAGTAATATCTAGATTTATAGTACTTGTTCATATAGTAATTTGCAGTTATATTGTACTCGACCTGCTAGCTTACCTCTCTGTATAATGGCCACCCCTAAACTTACCACGTTAGAATTAAGGGCAAAGGGGGAAGACATGGGACTGTCGGGGTCTGCTCTAACGGATTACATACAGGAAGTGGAGAGTATCGTCAAGCAGAAAGGGAAGATCGAAAGGCCGAGCTGGAATTGAGAAGGATGGAGTTGGAACAAGCAGCTAAGAAATTGGAAGCTGAACAAGCAGCTAAGAAATTGGAAGCTGAGCAAGCAGCTAAGAAATTTGAAGCTGAGCAAGCAGCTAGGAAATTTGAAGCTGAACAAGCAGCTAGGAAATTAGAAGCTGAACAGGAAGCACAGAAAAGGGAGCACGAGTACCGGATGAGGGAACTCGAGTTGAAGAGTCAATCTAATGGAGAAACTGAGGGAGCAGTTGGAAGTTCCTCCATCCCAGGATCAACACCAGTAGGTGGACATGGGTACCATGCTATGAAGTTTCCTTTGGCGGTCTACGAGGAGGACAAAGAGAAGATTGACCAGTACCTTCAACGCTTCGAGGCTATGTCAGTTGCTATGGGTCTGGAGCGTAACAAATGGAATCTTAAGCTATCCCAGGGATTACGCGGGACCGGTTACGAGGTTTATACTCGCCTGCCACCAGGACATGAGAACAATTATGATGAGTTAAAGACGGCTCTGCTGAAACGATTCGAGGTTACGTCACATACCTACCGGAAAAAATTTCGAGCAGCGAAACGAGAACCGGGGGAGTTGTTTGCCGCCTACAGTTTGCGTCTAAAATCTTATCTCCACAAGTGGATGGATTTGGCTGGGTTCGCACATGACTATGAGAGTCTGGAAGAGCTCATGGTGGTCGACCAGCTGAAGAAGCAAATGTCTAAACCTCTCAGGACGTTCCTGGGAGAACAAGGAGCGGAACGTATTGACCTCGTGACTAAATTAGCAGAACGGTTCGTCGAGGTACATGGGGAGGCAGGGGAAAACCTTTCCACCAACTCCAAAAGTCAAGAGAAACATGACAAGAAGAAAACCAAAAACTCAGGAACAAAAAAGTGGGAACCTTATGTGCAAAAATCAGAGGATAGTTCAGAGAAGAAGAAGGAGGGAAGCAAGAGCACTTCAAGCTCTACACCTAAACGACCGTGGTCGGAGAAGTGGTGTTCAATTTGTAAGTCACCCTCTCACAATACGAGGGACTGCAAATCGAAGGCTAAGAACCCTCACTTCGCAGCATGTCAAGTGACTTCCAAGGAGGTTGTCACGGAAAATGCCAAGGTCAACAAGGAAGCTCGCCACCAGGAGAGCTCACTCAAGTCTGGCACTAGAAAATCTAGGACAGGGAAATGGTGCAACCAATGCAAGTCAAACACGCACAATGCTATTGACTGCAGGGGAAAGTCAGGAGACACTCAATTCGTCGTGTGCTCAGGAAAACCTAAGGTGGAGCCCACCGAACAGGTCGAGGCCGAGGAAGAGACTCCAGACCAGGAAAAACCACCTGTAGTGGAATTGGTAGAGGTCAACGGTCGTCAAGTGGAGTGTTTATACGACACAGGACTGGACGGGGAGGCCGTGATTTCTGCGGATCTGGTACATCCAGAACAATTCACAGGTGAAACATTGGATATACAGCCTGCACAGAAAAGTGCTGTACCCATGAAGTTGCCTATTGCTAATGTGGAGATTCGGTCAAGGTACGTCACCGGCACCATCAAGGCCGCTGTATTGACCGATCCCATTTTTCCAGTCATCCTAGGTTGTCGGTATGTCTTTCTGGGAATGCCCAGGGAGCCAATCCATATGGGAGCAATGCAGACTCGCTCTCAGACGAAAACGGAAGAGGCAGACGCAATTGTGACTAACCCAATGCCGGGGGAGCTACGAACTGCCCAGAGTGAGGATGATACTTTACGTCCTTGCTACAAAAAGCTGCAGAAAAGTGCTGATCCACCAGGACGGGGGCAGTACTACATGAAGAATAGGATACTCTACAGGAGAGCAGGAAGGGGAGACAACCTATACGGTCAGTTGGTCGTCCCGAAAGCTCATCGGTCCCAGATTCTTCATATGGGGCATACCATCTCCTTTAGTGGACACATGGGTATTGCCGCCACCATGCAGCGGATTTCCTGCCACTACTATTGGCCGGGAATGACAGATGATGTGCGTCGGTATGTGAAGTCATGCCCTGAGTGCCAGAGGGTGGCACCGAAACACTGGACAGCACCGGTGATGTTGGGTGAGATGCCCATCATGAACTCTCCTTTCGAGAGGGTAGCCATCGATATCGTGGGTCCACTTCCCAGGACTAGGAAGAGGAACATGTATATACTCACAATGGTGGATTGCTGTACAATGTGGGGTGAAGCCATACCGTTGACCACGATTGACTCGAAAAGAGTGGCGGACGCACTGATGGAGGCCTTTACCAGATTAGGCTTTCCGGATCAAATTCTGACGGACAATGGATCTCAGTTTTGTGGAAAACTCATGGAGGAGGTATTTAGGGTGTTTCACTCTAACCACATACATACCAGCCCTTACCACCCTCAAGCCAATGGACAAGTAGAGCGTTTCAACGGCACGTTAATGACAATGCTCAGGAAACTAGCGCAGGAAAAACCTGATAGGTGGGATGAATATATCCCAGCAGCACTCTTTGCCTATCGGGAAGTTCCTCATGGCTCAACAGGACTACCACCCGCTACGTTGCTGTTTGGTCGTCCAATCAAAGGACCGTTGGAAGCCATGTTGAGGAGTTGGACTGAAGAGGGGACGTCAGAAGAAGTGATCTCATCCTACAAATACGTGGAGGAACTGAAAGAAAAACTCCACAAGGGATGGACTCTGGCAAATCAAAACTTGAAAAAGGCCAGAAAAAGACATGCGGCTTACTACAACCGTAGGTCTAAAGAAAGATCTCTAGAGGTGGGAGATAAAGTCTTGTTGCTACTCCCAACGGGAAACAACAAACTGGAGATAGGTTGGCAAGGACCATTTCCCGTGGAAAGGGTGATATCCAGAACCAACTATCAGATCCGGATCTGGGGAAAGTCGAAGATTTTCCATATCAATCTCTTGCGGAAATACGAAGAGAGACCCGGAGAAAAGGCAGCTCACCTCATGGCAATGGCAGTTGCAGTGGAGACAGAAGTGGGAACCAGCGAGGGCAGGGAATATCCCTTGGTACACCAGGAAACCTATAGGGATGTGAAAGTGAACCCTGATCTGACCTCCCAGGAGAGGGAAAGGATAACCCAGGTTCTCAAGTCTCATAAGGAGATACTGACTGATAAACCAGGACGAACGAGGTTGGTTGAGTTCGAGATGACTTTGACCACACAGGAGCCTGTTCGCCAAAAGGTTTACCCAGTGCCATTCTCTAAAGAAAAGGCCCTGGAGGAGGAAATACACAAATTGCTGGAGGATGATGTGATTGCACCATCCACATCCCCATACAATGCGGGGGTAGTTTTGTTACGCAAACCAAGTGGAGAACACCGGTTGTGTATAGACTACCGACTTCTGAACAGTCACACACAATTTCAGGTGGAACCTTTGCCGAATCCAACTCAGTTATTCGCTAGGCTCCATAAGGCTCGGTACTTTTCAAAGGTGGATCTGAGTCGGGGGTACTATCAGATACCAGTCAAACCGGAGATTCGACCACTGTTAGCTTTCAGTACACCCAGTGGACACTACGAATTCAAGGTCATGCCCTTTGGACTCAGCAATGCACCCAGTGTGTTTACACGCATGATGAGGACTTTACTAGATCCGTTACAGGATCCATCCATCATCTCATTCATGGATGATATTCTGATTTCCAGTGACAGCCTGGATGACCACTTACAATCCTTGGAGAGAGTGTTTAATAGGCTCAAGGAAGCAGGGCTTACCGCTCGTCCAACCAAGTGCATGATTGGTTACCAGACTCTGGAATTTCTAGGTCACACCATCACTCCCGGACACATTGTCCCAGAAGAGAAGAACCTGGAGAAAATCAGAAATGCACCAAGGCCAAAAACGAAGAAGGATGTGCGATCTTTTCTCTCGTTGTGTGGGTTCTACCACAAATTTATCCCACATTTCACGGAACTGGGAGCTCCGTTGACAGAAACCTTGAAAAAGGGATTACCGGATCAAATCATTTGGACACCAGAATGTGAGAATGCCTATAGTCAGTTAAAGGAGGCCTTGGTCAGCAAACCTGTATTACAGCTCCCTGACCTTTCCAAACAATTTGTGTTGAGAACAGATGCGAGTGCGATTGGAATTGGAGCCGCTTTGTTACAGGAAGGAAAAGACGATGCTTCGGTTTTGAAACCTGTGGCATACGCAAGTAAGAAACTTCTACAGGCGGAGAGGAATTATTCAACTGTCGAGAGAGAGTGCTTGTCCCTCGTATGGGCAGTGCAAAAATTTCAGCCATATTTGTATGGAGTGAAGTTTCGGGTCCAGTCGGATCATCAGCCCCTGATGTTCCTGGCTACTTCTCAGAAGCTCAACGCCCGTTTGATGCGGTGGTCGTTGTTACTTCAACCATATAATTTCACAGTAGAGTACATTCCGGGGAAGGAGAATGTTGGAGCGGATTTCTTGTCAAGACACCCAGCTCCTGAAGAAGAGGAATGAATCATCTGGATTTAACTCATGGTGGAGAAGAGTGAGATGGACTACTCTCTTAAGAGGGGGCCTATGTCACGAGCTCGCCATGAGTTAACCAGATAATAATACCGACGTTTGCTTGGCGTATATTTTCTAGGCCACAACAGTCGTACTAACAGAGTAAACACAGCTGCACAGGTTACATCGTGTCAGCCCATAAACACATTTGGTGGTGAGTGAGAAGGAAGGGATACAATGCGTTGGCAGTTTATAAACATTTAGAATCACATAGCCTTGCCCGGCTCAGTACATGGAACAGCCCTGTCTGTCAGTTATAGTTCCGGACATCAGGCGAAATGGCTGCTGGGATTGTCACCACTGAACAGAAGCTTGACAGTTTGTCAACAGTCAGAGACAAACCGGAATTGGCAGCGAGAGACAGGAAACAGTACATCTGTCAAGTCTTGTTTCCGGAACATCGAGAAGATTGACAGCGTGTTGGGAAAAACTCTTTGTTGGAACTGTACAGTAACTCTCTAGATTGTTTTGGATGTCACAACCAGTGATGACAAATCTAACATTAATGGAGCCAGGGAGGATGGATCCCTGACAGGAGATGATCTGCCACTGTGCCACCTGTGTGGGGGCATAAAGGAGAACGTCACGTGGCCAACTTTGGTAGTTTGCCATATAAACCCGAGTTGGGATCAACTAGGGGGGAGTTGACCAAGAACCGTGGATTATGATGGACGTGTTTGTGGGAGAGCTCTACAGTGTTAGATTAATTTAACATTAACTAGCATGTGCCGTTATGGCAAAGTGTAGTAGCCATCCCGGGAATGAGGCGGTTTTTACATAAGGTAGTCAATATAGTCTATTAGTTCTACTTAATATAGACTGTGGCCTTGTTAAACTATAGTGTGATGATTAGCACTGTTAGTGGAAACTAGTTAGAGTAGAATAGTGATATTAACTCTGCTAGTTAAGAATAGATTAGTGAAGTGTTGATAAGCTTTACTAGTTGAGAATTGAGTAATGAGGGATAATTGGGATCTTCCCGTAGGTGTCCCTGGTGGGCGGGGTTCCGCATTCTGTTTGCTGATTTTTCCTTTGTCATAGCCTGATTCGGCTCTAGGTGGGTAGCTAATCTGCTCTATGACTAAATCTAGTTAGCTAAAGATCATTAGGCAAGGTGATAGGCTTACACTCAGCCGAAAGGATCAGTGACTAGTACTATCACCAGATGTGTTGTTTCTATCCTAGGTTCCCTACCAGATCCAAGGAAACTCAACAAGTTTTTGGGAAAGAATCCAATCCCATTAGGAAGAACACCAGTTCAAGAGTCACTAGAGTTGCATATAGAACGTAACTTACGCTAGAAGGAAATTGATTCATCAAAGAGAGTGATGCATACTGATGCACCACACAGCATTAGACAGTAGTAACGAACCGAGAACCGGCTAAGAGTACCTAGTGTTAGTACAGCAACAATTAACATTAGAAATTAGCACTTATGGACTGAATGGTTCGATGTGCAACGAGGATGATCTGTCGACTAACTAACTAACTAACTAACTGCGTACACACTACAAAAGACTTGTGCAGTTTGTTAAGGAACGTTAGGAACGGACATTGTGTAGAGTGCAACCGGTCCATGATTAACTGTTAATACCACCGGTGTCTATTTCGGATGTTCATGAAATTGGATTACCAGAGGTCTACAGAGGCAAAGCAGTATCCGGCAAGATGGTTTCGGCAACGGGTGAGAAGTACATGTTCTGACGTAACGTGCTGTGGTCTATCTTTGCTGGGATCAGCTGACTGGGTTGCTGTCTGAGAGTCAGAGTCTACACACTTTATAGAACACGTCACACATTTTCTTCACATACACGTCTCATATATGTTACACTTTTATTTTAATAAATTACTCTTTATTAATTTCTAGAAGCAAGAGTTGTTGAGTATGTTGCGTTGGGGAAGTATGAGAAGGGGGCATAGTACGACAGTGAGAGAGTGATAGGAAAAGGTGTCCATAGGCTGATGGAGTGTGTTGGACGGAAGCTGGTGGATTCTCCAGAATATTGAGAGGGAAAAAATATTATAATGTGGGTGTCGGCTCTCTTCACTCCAGGGACGACACTGTAAAGGAGGACACGACAGTGTATTCAAAAGTTCCCCAAAGCGTATCTGTTCATTTGATCGTTAATATTGTTATGCTGTTATTGTTATAATAATATTATTGTAATATGGTTACTAGCAGAAAGCGAGCAAGAGTTACACAGCCCAGTGGAACAAGTAAACAGGCGTAGTGCAGTGCAGAATGTGGCTTAGATATTAATATCCTAAACACGGAAACTATGGTAATTAACAAAGGAAAGGCGAGGTTTCAATGAACATAGCAGTAAACGGGGAGATACTAGAACAAGTAACAAGTTTCTCGTATCTCGGACATGTAATAATAGATGGTGAGTGAAACAGAAATCACAAAGAGAATAGAAAATTATCAAACATGTTTTAAAAACATGAAATCAGTATAACATCTAGAGCGACTATCAACGCATTAAAAATTAGAATTTCAAATGATATGCATATTCGACACTACTAATGTGGCTCGGAAGCCAGGACAATGAACGGGCAATCAGAAAGTCGAATAGAGGCCCTGAAGATGTGGATATAGAGAAGAATATGTTGTATTTTATGGAAATAAAAACAGTAAGTTACAGAGGTTCTAGAAAAACTGGAGATGAAAAGAACGTTGATGAAGGAAATAAAAAAGATACAAGTGAAATATTTCGGTCATGTTAAAACGCTTATATAAAAAACCATATTGGAGGATAAGGTTGCAGGCAAGCCAGCAGGAAGTAGACATCGATACAACTGGGCAGATAACATTAAGAGTCGGACGAACAGCAGCCGTTCTGACTGAATGTACAATCAAGACGAGAGGCAGACAGTGTTGGAGATTCATTGCAGCCAACTTTCATTGTGGAGACGGCACCTGATTGAATGGTTATTAAGACTGTGGCGAAGATGTTACAGACGCAGTATCGCGTTCGAAACACAACTTCAGGCTATTTGGAAGCAGACTGCCTTGCGTTGGTTTTCGTACAATGGTATGATTGCCAGTCGTTCAGAAAGCAGTGGCACATTACTGAACGTAAACTTGCCAAGAGATCACAAACAGCCAAAAAATACTGGGTTTAACAGCGTCCATTCGGTTGATCTGTATTTATCTTCTGGTGCAGTAAACGTAATTGGGCTTCATGTATCGAGTTGAGTCAAGAACCGCCAACACATCACTCGAGACATTCCCATGGACTCTGTTATTCCCTCTGTCCATCGTTTACGTGGTCGGCCTCTTCTTCTGCTTCCATTTGGTCTGTACATCATTGCTTGTTGTGGTATACTGTCAGTTGATAGTCTAGCTATGTAGCCGAACCATTTCACTTGCTGTTTTCTATTGAAATCTAGCTCTCCTATTACCTCCACTTTAGTCCCGATTTCATCTTTTTTTTTTGTGTGTGTCTGTTCTTAATATGTTGCATATTCGTCTGAGGAATCTCATTTCAATTTTCTCTTTTTCTTTCATTGTCCGGGTTTGGCATTGGTAGCATAGAGTTGGTACATAATACACAGAAATAACTCTCTTTTGTCTGTGTGTTGTGTTTGTGTGTGTACCTACATGCATGTATAAATATATATTTGTATACCCACACATGTGTCTTCTTTAGCACGATCGTGTATGTGATTAACAGATTAAGTGCCAAACAATAAGTAGGCTTGGGTCTAACAAACATGGATGGTGGGAAATACGACGCAGGAGTGTGTCACAGTTAGGACGTGGGAAATACGACGCAGGAGTGTGTCACAGTTAGGACGTGGGAAATACGACGCAGGAGTGTGTCACAGTTAGGACGTGGGAAATACGACGCAGGAGTGTGTCAAAGTTAGGACGTAAAAGTTGTTAATACCTTGTATGGTAGCAAACATGTTGTACTATATATCAAATTAAATGGGGTTGCATAAGGTAAACTACTGTATATAAGCCATTTGCGCGGAAATGAAAGAGCTTATCGATTAGCTAAGGAAGGAGCAATAGAAGAACAAGCTAATGTACCCGTTTTAAACCACCAAAAGAAAAGAATGATCAAATCAGTCAGAAAGCCACCAAAACCTGCTCAAGACGACTACCACGCTATGGAGAGACCAGAGCACGTCATTATTCTGCGCCACAGAACAATATAATAGATTACGTATCCACATGTATACACAATTCAAGATTGGTGAATTAGGCTGTGCACATGCGGATTGGCGCCGCAGACAGCAGAGCACATACTCCAAGACTGCCCAAAATATAACATATCTAGGCAAACCTTCTGGCTTGGAGAGACAACAGTGGAAGATAAACTATATGGACCATTTTTTCACATCCTATTTACAAGACATCGCTGTCAACACCAGCACTTCTGTTGATGTCGTGGCAAGTTTATTTTCAGTAGTTTACCATTGCTTTCTTGACCGGCTCCCATACCAACACGTTAAAACCTAGCGCGACACGGTCTGCTGCCAAATCGGTCGCAGGTAAGCGGAATTACGAACCACGTTCGTAGCACCTTTACCACGGCGACCGGCCATGGACCACGGAGTGAACTAAAAAGACAGTGAAATGCATACAAGAGACATTGCAGTTATAGACAAATTTCAAGCGAACGAAAGAAGTAATTGGCAGATACAAGAAGACGATTGATCATCCCATGTCACCGAATCTGTAAGGATGCATGGGAGTAACTGCAGCTACCCGACCGGAAGTCAGTGCATTGGCACATATTCTGTCACAGCGGCTTGTTTGAGACATGTATTGATTTACAGGTTCTGAGCTCGCGATGGCGCCGTGATTGGCACTTGGCGCATTCCCAACTCTTGTATTGATTTACAGTTATAGAAGATACATTTGCGCGGTATCCGACTTCCTGCCTCTTGTGTTACTGCGCCATCAGTTATGTATGTAAACGCATGGCATATTAATGAATTGAGTGGGCTGCAGCAATTCTTGAGTCTTGTGTCATGTCACTGAAAGGAATCAACACATGAATTGATCCATACCGTCGGAGATCGCAATTTGTGGGAGGGGGGATGATCGCCCACGCCAGTCGGCAAGGCACTGGATGGTGGTGGTGGGTTGCAGCATGGTTTGGACTTGATTAAAGGAACAACCCCACCCCAAAGCCCGCACTTTCTGGTGGTTGAGCGCAGACAAGGCACAAGTGTGTCATCATCATCATCAAGTGCCGTGCCGGCTGGCGTAGGCGTTCATGGCTCTCCATAGATCTCGGTCTTTGGTTTTCTGGATCAACTCTGGTGCTGATATTCCTCCATGCCACCGTCTCAATCCATCCAGCATCACTTCTCTTGGTCTACCTCTGCCTCTCTTCCCCTCGATCTTTCCAGTTGTTACGATGTTCTCCAATGCCTCTCTTCTCATCACGTGACCGAAGAAAGATGTTTGTCTCTGTCTTATTGTTGTATATAATGTTCTAGTTTCATTAGCCTGTTTCAGGCAGTCGTCGCTAGTTACTCTGGCAGTCCAAGGAATTCGCAACATTCGTCTCAGGAACCACATCTCTGTTGCTTCTAATTTCTTCTTAATTTGTTCATTTACGTTCCAAGATTCACTGCCATACAGAACTGGTTCTACATAGCATTTCAGCACTCTCTTTTCTTACATTCAGTGATAGTGACTTATTGCATAAGATACTCTTCATTTTCTGAAAAGCGGCTTTTGCCTGCCCTATTCTACTCCTAATCTCTGTTGTACATCTTCCATCTGATGTTATAAAATGCCCCTAGGTATCTAAAATTATCAACTTGGTTAAGGATTTTCCCTTCTATTTCTATGTCACATTTTGGTGTCACCATTTTCTTTGATATTACCATTGTTACTGTTTTCTTGATATTCAAGGAGAGTCCTTTCCTTGCACTCTCTGTTACTACAACGTCTAATAATTGTTGTAGGTCTGTTGAATTATCCGCCACCAATACTGTGTCATCTGCATAGCGTATATTATTTATATTATAACCTCCAACTAGTATTCCTGGCATCTCTTTGATCTCTCTCATTATTACTTCGCTATACAGGGAGAAAAGATCTGGTGACAAGACACACCCTTGTCGTACTCCTAGCTTTATCCGTTCGTAACTACCCTCTTTATTTCCCATTTTAATTGCTGCTACTTGGTTCCAGTAAACATTCTTTATTTATTCTTAAATCTTTTCCATCAATGTTGATATCTTCCAACATTTTAATCAGTTCATCATGTTTTACTTTATCAAATGCCTTAGTATAATCTATGAAGCACAAATATATGTCTCTCTGTTTCTCTATTGACCTTTCTATTAGTGTCCGTAATGTATAAATTGCATTGTTTGTGCCCTTTCCTTCCACAAATCCATACTGTTCTTCACTAATTTCCATTTTTATTTTCTTTTTGATTCTTCTCATTATGATTCTGAGTAGAAGCTTAGTAATATGGTTTATAAGGTTAATTGTACGAAAATCTTCACAATCAATTGCTCCTGGTCTTTTTGGTATAGCTATAAATAAAGATTTCAGCATATCACTGGGTAAATATCCACTGCTGTAAATATCATTCAACATTTTGGTTAATATATCTACTCCAAATTCTCCCAATACTTCTAATTCTTCTATTGTGATTTCATCTGGCCCAGCTGTTTTTCCTTTCTTCATACGTTTCATAGCGTCAGCGACTTCTTCTTTCAGAATAGGTGGACCTTCTAAGTTACTATCTTCTGTTAATTCTCCCCTTTCTCCTTCATATAATTCTCTTATATACTCATTCCACCTCTTCATTATAGTATCTTCCTCTAATATTATCTTTCCTGTTTTTGATTTCAAACACCCTGTATTTATTCTTAATTTTCTTCCTGTAAGCTCACTGATTTTTCTGTGCATATTTTTTGTATCTTTAATGGAATTTAATTCAATTTTTTTGCATTGCTCGTTTAACCAACTTTCTTTAGCCTTCCCACATTTATCTTTTATTTCTTTATTTATCTTAGCGTATTCTTGTTTGTCATTTTTACTCTGTTTTCTTTTGTCCATCAGTTTTAAGATATCTTCATTCATCCATTTTTTCTTAGCTATTTTGCCTCTCTCCGGTAATACTTCTTTGCTAGTTTGATGAATGGAGTCCCTTAACATTTCCCATTGTTCATCTATACTCTGTATTTTAGTTATTGCATTGTACCAATTTTTCACAGTCACTCTGTATTGTTCTTGCATTTCTTTATCTATTTTCAGAACCTCTTTATTAAGTCTCATGTTCTTAACCATTTTTTTCCCTCTCTTTAATCTTACTTTTATTTGTCCACATAGTGGTACATGATCACTATTACAGTCAGCACCAGGCATTGTCTTTACATTAATTAAAGCATTTCTAAATCTTTTATTAATTAGTATGTAGTCAATTTGGTTGCGTATTTTCTTATCAGGGCTTATCCATGTGTACAGTCGTCTTTTATGGTGTTTAAACCATGTGTTTCCAATTATCATCTCATTGATATTTGCCCATTCTATTAGCATTTCCCCTCTTTCATTTCTTGTACCTAAACCATAATTCCCCACTACATCCTCCATTTTTCCCTTTCCTACTTTTGCATTAAAATCACCAAGTATTATTTTTATTTCTTGTGATCCAATTTGAGCCATCGCCATTTCTATTTCGTCGTAAAAGTGTTGTATTTCTTCATCACTGCTTGCTGTTGGTGCATATACTTGTATAATATTTATGTCTATTGGTTTGCCTTTGATTTTTACCATATTAACTCTATCTGAAATACACCAGTATCCATTAATTGACTTGGCTGTTTTTTCGTCTAATATTATTCCTACACCTTTTTCATGTGTTTTCCCTCCAGAATAAATTATTGTGTGATTGTCAGCTATAATTTTGCCCGATCCCTTCCATCTCATCTCACTAACGCCTAGTATATTCATTTTCATGCTATCCATCTCTCTTAGAACATTGGTCAACTTTCCTAGCTCATTTAATGTCCTAACATTCCATGTTCCTACTCTAAATTTATTTATTTTAGTTATGATTTTGCCATCAGTAGCTGGATGACGGTCTGGTGTCACCTGTGGCTCATGACTGTCCCTACCGGACGAGGATGCCCTAAGACAGCCATTAACGTCCTTCACTAACTTTGATTTATGTTTTGCCATGAAGTCTTGGGAAGATAATGTGGTGGTTTCCCCTTGCCTTCCACATTCACACGGTGGTCTTTTAACTCTGCCTTTGACAGCCATTTCCGACTGTAAGGACAAGTGAGTGCCCTGCCCTGCTCAGGTGCAGAGTTGTCCACTTATTCCGGTGGATACTCGGTCCCCAGAGCTGTGTTAGCCACACCGTGGTGTGTTTCCATCCTCTACCACGGGGAGGTGCAGTTGGGATTTTCCCTTCATAAAGTTATATAGTCAAACAATTTTCTTCTCGAGCGTCCTCGTGCTCTTGTAGCAGATGTTGTTTGATGTAGCGCCAGTCCTGGCAGTTGATGGTGCTGCATTTTAACGAGATGGCCAAACCATTGTATCTCCTGTCTTATAATATATGTGGCATAATGTGTTGATCCCTCTGTATGTCTGATAATAGCATTTTACACTCAGTCTCGGATAGTTGTTGGCAGCTCTCCTCAAGCATTTCATCTCACAGGTGGTGATTTTCAGAAAGTGTGATTTGGATAATGTCCAGGTTTGACATTGGTAACATATGATTGGTGTGGATATGTTATTTATTATCTGTCGTTTTGCTGACATGGGTATATTTGGTTTCAGTGTAGGTGATAGTTGATATATAAGGGCACTTAATTTTTTGACAATGATATCCTTGAAAATGTCATTCTGGCCTACGCCTTATCCCAGTCAGTGACATGTTTATGTCTTTCTATGCCTCTCCGATTAATGTGAAGTTGCAGTAACTGTTTGGCACACCCCGTTGGTTTCTGAGCTTGGAGAGAGGAGGTTGAGCTCTGCAAAACTGGCTCCGTTAAATTTATTCCATGGAAGTGGGTTGGAAGAAAAGGCTCTACGACGTAATCATGATAGATGTGGTGGCTTCGAGGGCTCGACTATCGGTGCAAAGAGTTAATTTTCAACAGTGTTCCAGAGAGTTGAAAGCCAGCCATTCACTCAGGGAATCACGCTACCAACCAAGCAACAATCTCACTGTCTACTCCACTATCCACGCCACCAACCAACCATCTCACTGTACACTCCACTATCCACGCCACTGACCAACCATCTCATTGTCCACTCAACTATCCACGCCACCAATTAAATCAACCATCTCACTGTACACTCCACCATCCACTCCACTATCCATTCCATTGTCCACTCCATTATCCTCGCCACCATCCAGCCAACTATCTCACTATCCACTCCACTATCCACGCCACCATCCAACCACCATCTTACAGTCAATTCACTGTCCACTCCACTATCCACTCCATTGTTCAACCAACCATCTCATTATCCACTCAACTATCCACACCACAAAAAATCCATCTCATTGTCCACTCAGTTATCCACGCCACCAAATACCATCTCATTGTCCAATCAACTATCCATGCCACCAACCAATCAACCATCTTACTGTCCACTCCATTATCCACTCCACTACCCACTACACCATCCAACCAACCACCTCATTGTCTACTCAAGTATCCATGCCACCAATCAATCAAACATCTCATTTTCCACTCCACTATCCACGCCACTATCCACTCCAATATCCACACTACCATCCACTCTAATATCCACACTACCATCCAACCAATCATCTCATTGTCCACTCAAGTATCCACGCCACCAATCAATCAACCAACTCACTTTCCACTGCACTGTCCACGCCACAATCAACTCCACTATCCACTCCACTATCCAATCCACTATCCACTCTACTGTCCACTTCACTATCCACACCAACCAACCATCCCACTGTCCACTTCACTATCCAACCAACCGTCCCACTGTCCACTCCACTATCCAACCAACCAGATCACTGTCCACTCCACTATCCACGCCACCAACAACCCATCCCACTAACCACTCCACTATCCAACCAATCATCCCATTGTCCACTCCACTATCCAACCAATCATCCACTATCCACACCAACATCCAACCAACCATCTCATTGTCCACTCCACTATCCACTCCACTATATATGCCACCATCCAACTAAACATTTCATTGTCCACTCCACTATCCACTTCACTATTCACTCCACTATCCAACCAGCCATTTAATTGTCCACTCAACTATCCACGCCACTATCCACTCCACTACCCACTCCACTATCCACGCCACCAATCTATCAGCCAACTCACTGTCCACTCAACTATCCACGCCACTATCCACTCTACTATCCATGCCACCATCCACTCCACTATCCACGCCACTATTCATCTCACTATCCACGTCTCTATCCACTCCACTATGCACGCCACCATCCAACCAACAAACTCACTATCCACTACACTATCCACGCCACTATCCACTTCACTATCCACGCCACCAACCATCCAACCAACCATCACATTGTTTCCTCCACTATCCACTCAACCATCTAAACAATTACTTGACCGTCCACTCTACACACCCCTCAACCATCCACTCCACCACCAAGCATCGAACGAACCAACGACCTCACCAACCACCTCACCATCCACAACACCATCCAACTAATTACCACTCCGTCCACTCTACAACCCCCTCAACCATCCACTTCACCACCTAAGCATCCAACCAACCAACCACCTCACCATCCACTCCACCATTCAAGCAACTAATCAACCAACCATCTTACCATCTACTCCACCGTCCACTCTACCATCCACTCCACCATCCATTCATCCAACCAACCAACCAACCATCTCACATTTTACTCAACCGTCCACTCCACCACCTAAGCATCCATCCAACCAACCACCTCACCATCCACTCCACCATCCAAGCATGTAATCAACCAACCACCTCACTATCCATTCCACCATCCCCTCCACCATCAACTCCACCATCCACTCCATCACCCAATGATCTAATCAACCAACCACCTCACCATCCACTCCACCACCCAATCATCCAATCTACCAACCACTTCACCATCCACTCCACATCCTCTCCACTATCAACTCCATCATCCAAGCATCTAATCAACCGACCACCTCACCATCCACTCCACCATCGACTCCACCACCCAATCATCTAATAAACCAAACACCTCAACATCTACACTACCATCCACTCCACCATCCACTCCACCATACAAGCATCTAATCAACCAACCACCTCACCATCCATTCCTCCGTCTACTCTACCGTCCACTCCACCATTCAAAGATCCAATCAACCAACCACCTCACTATCCACTCCACCATCCAAGCATCTTTCAACCAACCACGTCACCATCCACTCCATGTCCACTCCACCATCCACTTCAAAATCCACTCCACCACCTATGCATCCATCCAACCAGCCATCTCGTCGTCCACTCTATAATCTGTTCCACCACCCATGCATCCAACCAACCACCCATCTCATCGTCTATTCCACAATCCATTCCACCATCCAAGCATCAAACTAACCAACCATCTCATCGGCCACTCCAAAATCCATTCTACCACCCTCACATCCACCCAACCAACCATCTCATCGTCCACTCCACAATCCACATCACCACCTATGCATCCAACCAACCAACCACCTCATAGTCCACTCCACAATCCACTCCACCATCCAAGTATCAAACCAACTTACCAGCTCACCATCCTACCCTCCACTAAATCACCCAGTCATCTAATGACCAACCACTTCGCTAACTATGAAGCTGCCACTATAGATATACTTTCTCTCGAAGCAATTCTAGCCCAAGGCATTTTAGTACCTGGTACAGTGGTTTTACAGCCTGCGATTCAGATTTGGTCCTAGCTTCGAGCACACATTGAGGCAGGCAGGCTTAGGCGGATCAGCACCCAATTGATGCTGAACTTTAAGTATTGCTGTAGTTGATCAGTGACACCTGTAGGTGTCTCCCACCCTGAGAGGCAATACGTGGCGCCACTGTCTACTCCAGCTTACATGAACCCGTAAGTGCTGCCCCTCGCTTTAATTCCGAAACCAGTTAAGGCCTTAGCACAAAGCCTTGGCTGAATAGTGGTGACCATGTTTTGCCCATGCAGCACGATCCCTCTCTCGGCCTGCCTAGTTTACTCCAGAGGAAAGGTAACACCAATCCAATACATGTGGAACAAGACAAGCTGAAGAAGCTGTCGGATCAGCAAAGCAATGCTCTAACGGTCCGCCTGTCGGAACTTCCATCCTAGACCAGCTGTCGATCAAGGCTTAGGACCACACCTGCCCTGCCATGATAATTTGTCTTTGGATTTTATTTCCTCTCACCAGGATAATGCTTGTACCCTCCTAATTGCGCTCCTCTATCCGCAGCCGTTGGCACAATGTGGGGTGTCTGGTTTGGTGAGTGCCCCTACACCCCCCCCCCCCAACATTCGGTGCTAAACTAACAGAAAGTATGTAGTACCGTCTACTGTCATACGGTAGCACGGTTATATCTGAATAAGACCTAACCCTCGGCATACCGCTCGTGAAACGGTGCTATATGCTACAGGAGCAGAACTGCGCTGAACTCGGCTGAACACACATTTGACACACTAATTGTCAACATAACTGAGAATTACAATGCCACGTCCTTGAGGGGTCGAGCAAACGGGACTTAACCTCGAGTGTCGGTAAATAGGAGAGTTGTCTACGCTTGGCTTTACAAGTGGCTAATAAATTTAGTTCTTTGGTTAGCACTTTAGTATATGTTGATATACTCGTACGAACGTTGCTAGCTGCAATAAACATGGTCTATCTATCTATCTATCTATCTATCTATCTATCTATCTATCTATCTATCTATCTGTCTGTCTGTCTGTCTGTCTGTCTGTCTGTCTGTCTGTCTCCGTCCGTCCGGCTCTCTCTCTCTCTCTCTCTCTCTCTTTCTCTCTCTTTATCTCTCTACTTATCTATCCCGCCTTCTCAGCCAGCCTTCCCAGCCCCTTCCAAAATAAAGTTTGTTCGTTCGTTCGTTCGTTCGTTCGTTCGTTCCCTCTCTTTCCCTCTCTGTCTGTCTGGTTGGCTGGCTGGCTCTCTATCGGTCTGGCTGGCTGTCTGTCTGTCTGTCTGGCTGGATGACTCGCTGTCTGTCTGTCTGGCTGGCTGGCTCTCTATCTGTCTGGTTGGCTGGCTGGCTGCCTCTATGTTTGTCTAATTCGCTTAACGTCCACCCCAGGCTAGATTTTCAAGCCTGTGAGATTGAGTGTGTATGGCTTGAGGTTAATCTTCAAAATCGCATACCCCTAGAAGTTAGCTATCTTTATCGAAACCGCAGTGAAGGAAACATATAGTATGAAAAATTCACCACCATGATGGATGTAGTCTTTAGTAATGCGACAGAAATCATACTGTTAGGAGACTTCAACAGAGACATTAAAAAATCAAACAAAACATGGAAAAACATAATAGAGTCATATAACTTCAAAGAGTTAGTCAAACAAGCCACTAGAATAACAAAATCATCTGCAACACTTATAGATCACACGTATGCTACATGTGTTGACACCATCATAGAATGTACTGCACCTACTAATGCAATGGGTGACCACTGCCCAGTATGTTGCACGTGGTCGAAAAGAGGTACCAAAACTTCTAAATACAAACACATAAGTATAAAATATAGAAATTATAAAATTTTCGATCATGATTCTTTCTACAAGAATTGTTTAACTCATCTCTGGACCATGTTTACCAACTTCTTGGTCCAGATGATGCTCTGGACCACTGGCTGAAGACCTTTCTAAGTGTATTTGATAAGCATGGTCTATTTAAGGAAGTCCAAGTGAAACAGTACAGAAAGCACCCGTGGATCACACAGGAGGTAATTGAAATTATTGGGAACCGGGACAGGGCACATAAAAGTAGAGACCTAACCACATACCGTAGTCGAGAAACAAATTTCATTATGTTATTCGAAAGGATAAGAAAAAACTACTTTAAGAACTTAATAATCGATACAACTAATACTAAAGATATATGGAAAACAATTAATACCCTGGCAAACAAAACAAGTCCTCACAATTATTACCATCAAATAAGGTTACATGTGATCAATTCAGTAGTTTCTTTCAATCCGGCATAAACCATTTGAAAAAAACTGCAATACTGTCGTGTCCTCCTTTAAAGTGTCGTCCCTGGAGTGAGGAGAGTCAACACCCACATTATAATATTTTTTTTTCCTTATCAATATCTTGGAGAATCCACCAGCTTCCGTCCAACACACTCCATCAGCCTATGGACACCTTTCCCTATCACTCTCTCACTGTCGTACTATGCCCCCCTCTCACACTTCCCCAACGCAACATATTCAACAACTCCTGCTTCTAAAAATTAATAAAGATTAATTTATTAAAAGAAAAATGTGTAATGTACGTAAGGCGTGTATGCGAAGAAAATGTGTGATGTGTTCTATAATGTGTGTATGATCGGACTTTCAGATAATAGCATAGTTTCTTCACTGCAAGGGCACACCACAGCACATTAAATCATAACCAGTGCACCTCACCCAGTGTCGAAACCCTCTTGCCGGATACTGACTGTCATCGGTAGCCACCTGGTAATCCATCTTCATGATCATCCGAAATAGATACTGTTTGTAAGTATAGATTGATTACGGACTGGTTGCAAACTAACTTTTTAAGTTCCTATCGGGCCTAAAGAATGCACAAATCCTTTGTAGTGTATTTAGGTTTTACTGTTAATGTTTCTACACTTGATCCTAACTAGTGTTCATTTAGGTTCAAGTATATGTCATATGTAATATTACACTGGAATCTAGCACACGATGTGACTTATCCGTTAATGTTCTCGTTCCTTAAACAATGTTTGTCTGATGTTTGATATATCAACAATCATCACCCATCCTATGTGAACCATACCACGCAGGAGTCGTTATA
Organism: Cepaea hortensis; assembly: GCA_963921405.1. Taxonomy (NCBI): domain Eukaryota; kingdom Metazoa; phylum Mollusca; class Gastropoda; order Stylommatophora; family Helicidae; genus Cepaea; species Cepaea hortensis. Next base: position 277,559,506 of record OY992876.1, read on the forward strand.
TTGGATGGCTCTTCTGGGCCATGCCATCGGTGAACCCTTCTGAGTATGAGTCCAGCGTAAACATATACTATCTTTCTTCTCGGACGTTATTCCTTTTCCGTAAGAATCATTTTAGAGTCCAACTGGTGGTCGTCCAATTGGAGTGCACTTCTTCAAAACCAGTGTTGAGTTTCCTAGTAACTGGTGGGGAACCTGTGGGAAAACCAACACATCATGTGAGAGCACTAGTCACTGATCCTACCGGCTGGGTGTAAGCTTATTACCCTGCTCTGTTATTTTACAGCTAACTACTCTGTCAGAGAGCCTTATAGCTTCTCACCTACGTCCGAATCAGGCTATGATAAGGAAGGACCAATAAACAGAGGGCAACCTCAGTATTCTATTCACCCTAGCAGAGCCAATATCACTTCACTACTCTAGTTTTCACCATGCTACCGCCTAAATTAATTAGGACTAATTACATAGTATACTACCTTAGGCAACACTGCAGTCTAATAAATCACATCTACAAATTGCCATGACAGGCACGTGAACCATTAAATCCACTAATAAGCACACAGTAGACATTATTCCAATAGAACCGCAGTGCCGAAGCACGTCCGCTAAAATCCAAGGTTTGAGTTCAACTGTCCTCTCCAATCATGGTTTTCTGGCAAACCCCTAAAATTGGTCACGTGACATGGTTGACGTCCTGCAGGTGTTATTTGGGCATATCATCCATTATAAGGAATCTATTTTCCCTGGCTCCATCAATGTCAGAGTTGTCATAAGTTGTTTAGATTCCCAAAACAAGCCAGCGAGTTCCTGTATACTCCCAACAACAGTTGCCGATAACCAGCCGTCAATCTTCTGTCGACTGGTGACAATCACCGCTGCCATTTCTGTTTGATGTCGGGAAACTCTAATTGACAGATGGACTGTTACCTGTCCCTAGCTGCCAATTCCGGTTGTCTCTGACTGTTGATAAACTGTCAAAGCGATGTATGCATTCATCTCACTTCCGAATGTTCCTATTTTTGCTGACCAGATGTACAAGTACAGCTGTTATTTATGCCCGACCTGTTTGTGAACACGTGCAGCCACAACCATGAATGTTTTCTCTGTATTAGTTGAAACAATTGTCGCTTAGCAGATCGTCCGTTTAATCAGAAATCCTCTTATAGTAATCAGCTGGTCAAACGCGGTATTTTATTTTGTGACATAGGCCCCCTCTTAAGAGAGTAGTCCATCTCACTCTTCCACACCGTGATTAATCCAGATGATTCATTCTTCTTCCTCAGGAGCTGGGTGTCTTGACAAGAAGTCCGCTCCAACATTTTCCTTCCCAGGAATGTACTCCACTGTGAAATTATAGGGTTGAAGTAACAAAGACCACCGCATCAAACGCGCGTTGAGCTTCTGAGAAGTAGCCAGGAACATTAGAGGCTGATGATCCGATTGGACCCGAAACTTAACTCCATACAAATATGGCTGGAATTTTTGCACTGCCCATACGAGGGACAAGCACTCTCTCTCGACGGTTGAATAATTCCTCTCCGCCTGGAGTAGTTTCTTACTTGCGTATGCTACAGGTTTCAAAACCGAAGCATCGTCTTTTCCTTCCTGTAACAGAGCTGCCCCAATCCCAATCGCACTCGCATCCGTTCTCAACACAAATGGTTTGGAAAGGTCAGGGAGCTGTAATACAGGTTTGCTGACCAAGGCCTCCTTTAACTGACTATAGGCATTCTCACATTCTGGTGTCGAAATGATTTGGTCCGGGAATCCCTTTTTCAAGGTTTCCATCAATGGAGCTCCCAGTTCAGTGAAATGTGGGATAAATTTGTGGTAGAACCCACACAATGAGAGAAAAGATCGCACATCCTTCTTCGTTTTTGGCCTTGGTGCATTTCTGATTGTCTCCAGGTTCTTCTCTTCTGGGACAATGTGTCCTGGAGTGATGGTGTGGCCTAGAAATTCCAGAGTCTGGTAACCAATCATGCACTTGGTTGGACGAGAAAGTAAGCCCTGCTTCCTTGAGTCTATTAAACACTCTCTCCAAGGATTGTAAGTGGTCATCCAAGCTGTCACTGGAAATCAGAATATCATCCATGAAAGAGATGATGGACGGATCCTGTAAAGGATCAAGTAAAGTCCTCATCATGCGTGTAAACACACTAGGTGCATTGCTGAGTCCAAAGGGCATGACCTTGAATTCGTAGTGTCCACTGGGTGTACTGAAAGCCAACAGTGGTTGAATCTCCGGTTTGACTGGTATCTGATAGTAACCCCGACTCAGATCCACCTTTGAAAAGTACCGAGCCTTATGGAGCCTAGCGAATAACGGCGTTGGATTCGGCAAAGGTTCCACCTGAAATTGTGTGTGACTGTTCAGAAGTCGGTAATCTATACACAACCGGTGTTCTCCACTTGGTTTCCGTAACAAAACTACCCCTGCATTGTATGGGGATGTGGATGGTGCAGTCACGTCATCCTCCATCAGTTTCTGTATTTCCTCCTCCAGGGCCTTTTCTTTAGAGAATGGCACTGGGTAAACCTTTTGACGAACAGGCTCCTGTGTGGTCAAAGTCATCTCGAACTCCACCAACCTCGTTTGTCCTGGTTTATCAGTCAGTATCTCCTTATGAGACTTGAGAACCTGGGTTATCTTTTCCCTCTCCTGGGAGGTCAGATCAGGGTTCACTTGCACATCCCTATAGGTTTCCTGGTGTACCAAGGGATATTCCCTGCCCTCGCTGGTTCCCACTTCAGTCTCCACTGCAACTGCCATTGCCATGAGGTGAGCTGCCTTGTCTCCGGGTATCTCTTCGTATTTCCGCAAGAGGTTGATATGGAAAATCTTCGACTTTCCCCGGATCCGGATCTGATAGTTGGTTCTGGATATCACCCTTTCCACGGGAAATGGTCCTTGCCAACCTATCTCCAGTTTGTTGTTTCCCGTTGGGAGTAGCAACAAGACTTTGTCTCCCACCTCTAGAGATCTGTCTTTAGACCTACGGTTGTAGTAAGCCGCATGTCTTTTTCTGGCCTTTTTCAAGTTTTGATTTGCCAGAGTCCATCCCTTGTGAAGTTTTTCTTTCAATTCCTCTACGTATTTAAAGGATGAGATCACTTCTTCTGACGTCCCCTCTTCAGTCCAACTCCTCAACATGGCTTCCAACGGTCCTTTGATTGGACGACCAAACAGCAACGTAGCGGGTGGTAGTCCTGTTGAGCCATGAGGAACTTCCCGATAGGCAAAAAGGGCTGCTGGGATATATTCATCCCACCTATCAGGTTTTTCCTGCGCTAGTTTCCTGAGCATTGGCATCAACGTGCCGTTGAAACGCTCTACTTGTCCATTGGCTTGAGGGTGGTAAGGGCTGGTATGTATGTGGTTAGAGTGAAACACCCTAAATACCTCCTCCATGAGTTTTCCACAAAACTGAGACCCATTGTCCGTCAGAATTTGATCCGGAAAGCCTAATCTGGTAAAGGCCTCCATCAGTGCGTCCGCCACTCTTTTTGAGTCTATCGTGGTTAACGGTATGGCCTCACCCCACATTGTACAGCAATCCACCATTGTGAGTATATACATGTTCCTCTTCCTAGTCCTGGGAAGTGGACCCACGATATCGATGGCTACCCTCTCGAAAGGAGAGTTCATGATGGGCATCTCACCCAACACCACCGGTGCTGTACAGTGTTTCGGTGCCACCTTCTGGCACTCAGGGCATGACTTCACATACCGACGCACATCATCTGTCATTCCCGGCCAATAGTAATGGCAGGAAATCCGCTGCATGGTGGCGGCAATACCCATGTGTCCACTAAAGGAGATGGTATGCCCCATATGAAGAATCTGGGACCGGTGAGCTTTCGGGACGACCAACTGACCGTATAGGTTGTCTCCCCTTCCTGCTCTCCTGTAGAGTATCCTATTCTTCATGTAGTACTGTCCCCGTCCTGGTGGATCAGCACTTTTCTGCAGCTTTCTGTAGCAAGGACGTAAAGTATCATCCTCACTCTGGGCAGTTCGTAGCTCCCCCGGCATTGGGTTAGTCGCAATTGCTTCTGCCTCTTCCGTTTTCGTCTGAGAGCGAGTCTGCATTGCTCCCATATGGATTGGCTCCCTGGGCATTCCCAGAAAGACATACCGGAAACCTAGGATTACTGGGAAAATGGGATCGGTCAATACAGTGGCCTTGATGGTGCCGATGACATACCTTGACCGAATCTCCACATTAGCAATGGGCAACTTCATGGCTACAGCACTCTTCTGTGCAGGCTGTATCTCCATGGTCTCACCTGTGAATTGTTCTGGATGTACCAGATCCGCAGAAATCACGGCCTCCCCGTCCAGTCCTGTGTCGTATAAACACTCCACTTGACGACCGTTAACCTCTACCAATTCCACTACAGGTGGTTTTTCCTGGTCTGGAGTCTCTTCCTCGGCCTCGACCTGTTCGGTGGGCTCCACCTTAGGTTTCCCGGGGCACACGACGAATTGAGTGTCTCCTGACTTTCCCCTGCAGTCAATAGCATTGTGCGTATTCGACTTGCATTGGTTGCACCATTTCCCTGTCCTAGATTTTCTATTGCCAGACTTGAGTGAGCTCTCCTGGTGGCGAGCTTCCTTGTTGACCTTGGCATTTTCCGTGACAACCTCCTTGGAAGTCACTTGACATGCTGCGAAGTGAGGGTTCTTAGCCTTCGATTTGCAGTCCCTCGTATTGTGAGAGGGTGACTTACAAATTGAACACCACTTCTCCGACCACGGTGTAGAGCTTGAAGTGCTCTTGCTTCCCTCCTTCTTCTTCTCTGAACTATCCTCTGATTTTTGCACATAAGGTTCCCACTTTTTTGTTCCTGAGTTTTTGGTTTTCTTCTTGTCATGTTTCTCTTGACTTTTGGAGTTGGTGGAAAGGTTTTCCCCTGCCTCCCCATGTACTTCGACGAACCGTTCTGCTAATTTAGTCACGAGGTCAATACGTTCCGCTCCTTGTTCTCCCAGGAACGTCCTGAGAGGTTTAGACATTTGCTTCTTCAACTGGTCGACCACCATGAGCTCTTCCAGACTCTCATAGTCATGTGCGAACCCAGCCAAATCCATCCACTTATGGAGATAAGATTTTAGACGCAAACTGTAGGCGGCAAACAACTCCCCCGGTTCTCGTTTCGCTGCTCGAAATTTTTTCCCGTAGGTATGTGACGTAACCTCGAATCGTTTCAGCAGAGCCGTCTTTAACTCGTCATAATTGTTCTCATGTCCTGGTGGCAGGCGAGAATAAACCTCGTAGCCGGTCCCGCGTAATCCCTGGGATAGCTTGAGATTCCATTTGTTACGCTCCAGACCCATAGCAACAGACATTGCCTCGAAGCGTTGAAGATACTGGTCAATCTTCTCTTTGTCCTCCTCGTAGACCGCTAAAGGAAACTTCATAGCATGGTACCCATGTCCACCTACTGGTGTTGAGCCTGAGATCGAGGAACCTCCAACTGCTCCCTCAGTTTCCCCATTAGATTGACTCTTCAACTCGAGTTCCCTCATCCGGTACTCGTGCTCCCTTTTCTGTGCTTCCTGTTCAGCTTCTAGTTTCTTAGCAGCCTGTTCAGCTTCAAGTTTTTTAGCAGCCTGTTCCGCTTCAAGTTTCCTAGCAGCCTGCTCAGCTTCAAGTTTCCTAGCAGCCTGCTCAGCTTCAAGTTTCCTAGCAGCTTGCTCTGCTTCCAATTTCCTAGCTTCTTGTTCCAACTCCATCCTTCTCAATTCCAACTCGGCCTTTCGATCTTCCCTTTCTGCTTGACGATATTCTCTCTCCACTTCCTGTATGTAATCCGTTAAAGCAGAACACGACAGTCCCATTTCTTCCCCCTTTGCCTTTAATTCTGCAGTGGTTAGTTTAGGGGTGGCCATTTTACAGAGAGGTAAGCTAGCAGGTCGAGTACAATATAACTGCAAATTACTATATAGATATATGAACAAGTACTATAAATCTAGATATTACCACACACAGCACATTCACTCAGTGACAAGAGTAGAATCAGGACCACAGACCTATGCAGACGTGTGAAGTGTGAACAGGTAAGATATTAGTCCTAACCCCTATCCACATTCACTCTAGCTGGATTCTCCAATATGATATCTCCGTTTATAACTAAGGATCCCGTGTCAAAAGACCCCGTTGTCCGAGGATCCCACTGTCCAAAGATCACGTTTACGAGAGATCCCGCTGTCCAAGGATCACGTTTACTAGAGATCCCGCTGTCCAAGGATTCCGTTTACGAGCCCCCAATAATGTCGTGTCCTCCTTTAAAGTGTCGTCCCTGGAGTGAGGAGAGTCAACACCCACATTATAATATTTTTTTTCCTTATCAATATCTTGGAGAATCCACCAGCTTCCGTCCAACACACTCCATCAGTCTATGGACACCTTTCCCTATCACTCTCTCACTGTCGTACTATGCCCCCCTCTCATACTTCCCCAACGCAACATATTCAACAAATCTTGCTTCTAAAAATTAATAAAGATTAATTTATTAAAAGAAAAATGTGTAATGTACGTTAGGCGTGTATGCGAAGAAAATGTGTGATGTGTTCTATAATGTGTGTATGATCGGACTTTCAGATAATAGCATAGTTTCTTCACTGCAAGGGCACACCACAGCACATTAAATCATAACCAGTGCACCTCACCCAGTGTCGAAACCCTCTTTCCGGATACTGACTGTCATCGGTAGCCACCTGGTAATCCATCTTCATGATCATCCGAAATAGATACTGTTTGTAAGTACAGATTGATTACGGACTGGTTGCAAACTAACTTTGTAAGTTCCTATCGGTCCTAAAGAATGCACAAATCCTTTGTAGTGTATTTAGGTTTTACTGTTAATGTTTCTACACTTGATCCTAACTAGTGTTCATATAGGTTCAAGTATATGTCATATGTAATATTACACTGGAATCTAGCACACGATGTGACTTATCCGTTAATGTTCTCGTTCCTTAAACAATGTTTGTCTGATGTGTGATATATCAACAATCATCACCCATCCTATGTGAACCATACCACGCAGGAGTCGTTATATTGGCTGGCTCTTCTGGGCCATGCCATGGTGAACCCTTCTGAGTATGAGTCCAGCGTAAACATATACCATCTTTCTTCTCGGACGTTATTCCGTTTCCGTAAGAATCATTTTAGAGTCCAACTGGTGGTCGTCCAATTGGAGTGCACTTCTTCAAAACCAGTGTTGAGTTTCCTAGTAACTGGTGGGGAACCTGTGGGAAAACCAACACATCATGTGAGAGCACTAGTCACTGATCCTACCGGCTGGGTGTAAGCTTATTACCCTGCTCTGTTATTTTACAGCTAACTACTCTGTCAGAGAGCCTTATAGCTTCTCACCTACGTCCGAATCAGGCTATGATAAGGAAAGACCAATAAACAGAGGGCAACCTCAGTATTCTATTCACCCTAGCAGAGCCAATATCACTTCACTACTCTAGTTTTCACCATGCTACCGCCTAAATTAATTAGGACTAATTACATAGTATACTACCTTAGGCAACACTGCAGTCTAACAAATCACATCTACAAATTTCCATGACAGGCACGTGAACCATTAAATCCACTAATAAGCACACGGTAGACATTATTCCAATAGAACAGCAGTGCCGAAGCACGTCCGCTAAAATCCAAGGTTTGAGTTCAACTGTCCTCTCCAATCATGGTTTTCTGGCAAACCCCTAAAATTGGTCACGTGACATGGTTGACGTCCTGCAGGTGTTATTTGGGCATATCATCCATTATCAGGAATCTATTTTCCCTGGCTCCATCAATGTCAGAGTTGTCATAAGTTGTTTAGATTCCCAAAACAAGCCAGCGAGTTCCTGTATACTCCCAACAACAGTTGCCGATAACCAGCCGTCAATCTTCTGTCGACTGGTGACAATCACCGCTGCCATTTCTGTTTGATGTCGGGAAACTCTAATTGACAGATGGACTGTTACCTGTCCCTAGCTGCCAATTCCGGTTGTCTCTGACTGTTGATAAACTGTCAAAGCGATGTATGCATTCATCTCACTTCCGAATGTTCCTATTTTTGCTGACCAGATGTACAAGTACAGCTGTTATTTATGCCCGACCTGTTTGTGAACACGTGCAGCCACAACCATGAATGTTTTCTCTGTATTAGTTGAAACAATTGTCGCTTAGCAGATCGTCCGTTTAATCAGAAATCCTCTTATAGTAATCAGCTGGTCAAACGCGGTGTTTTATTTTGTGACAAATACCAGAATCTCCTCATGACATATTTTTATTGACATCATTTTGTGAAAATAATTGCTATAGAGACATTCCCTCCAACATACCGCTAATGACGATCACTGAAGTATTTACTAATCTCAGTAACCTGAAAAATAAAATAATAACTCATCAGGGCTAGATGGAATCTGTAACCGGACCTTTTGCTGCGTTGCACCGGTGATCTGCGAGTCACTAACTTTTATATATAATCAACGCCTCACCAAAGGTCACTTCCCATCAGCCTTTAAAATCGTTAAAGTGTATCCTCATTTAAAAGCGGGTTCATGAGACGATCGTCTGATGAGTAACTATGGGCCAATTTCCATACTATCATCACCATAAAACCCGCCAGAAAAGCACACTCACAAAACAACACTAGAACACTAATTTCGTCAAAAACTAATAGCTAACATTCAATCAAAGTTTCGGCCAAAATATGCTTGTCACAAGTCCCTAACAAACATGACAGAAAATTGGCATCAAAATATTGACAACAAAATTATATGTGGCGCTGTGCTTATAGACATTAGAAAAGCATTCGATATGATAGATCAAGGGTGGCCAACACGAGGCCCGCGGAGTGGGAAACTACGATGTGGTCGAAGCTGTAGCACGCTTGCTTATTTACTTTAATTTAACAAAATAATTAGGTGCTTGGCCCGGCAGGAAATATTATTTCTGAAATTTGGCACGCCTGCTGAAAAGGTTGGCCACCCCTGTGATAGATCATACTATTTTAATTTAAAAAAAAAAAAAAACTAGAAACAATGAAAGTAAGGCTTAATGTAGGGGCATTGATAAAATCCTTCTTATTAGACAGAAAACAGGCAGTATCGCACAATAAATCGTTATCTCAAACCATTATTATTAATATTGGAGTACCTCTGGAATCTATAATTGGCCCTCTGTTATTTGCCGTTTATATAAATGATCTTCCCATATATTTTTCGTCGCCTGCGATCTATTTGCAGACGACTGCACAGTATATACAAACGCTATTGATTGTAATGTGCTAGAATCGACCTTGCAACAGAATTTAAATAGTGTGGATAACTTAGCAGTGAGAAGGAAAGGTCATCAATGAACATCACAGTAAACGGGCAGATATTAGACCAAGTGACAATTTCTCCTATCTTGGTCATATAATAACAGACGATGGCAGAGGTGAAATAGAAATCAGAAAGAGAATAGGAATGGCCAAAAATGCTTCCAACGGCATGAAATCCGTATTAACATCTAGAGAGATTAACAACGCATTGAAAATGAGAACTGTCAAATGCTACGTATATTCAACGCTACTGTATGGTGCGGAAGCCTGGACATTGAACAAGGAACTATAAAGTCGCTTAGAAGCCCTGTAGATGTGGATATACAGACGAATATGTCGTATTTCGTGGAAACAAAAACAATTAAATGCAGAGGTTCTAGAAAAACTGGGAATGAAGAGAGAGTTGATGAAAGAAATAAAGAGGAGGCAAGTGAAATATTTTGGTCATGTTAAAAGACATGATACTCTTATAAAAACCAAACTGGAGGGTAAGGTTGAGGGCAAGCGAGCAAGAGGTAGACAACGATACAATTGGGAAGATAACATCAAGAGATAGGCGACCATCAGCCTGACAGAATGTACAGTCAAGGCAAGAGACAGACAGTGTTGGAGATCCATTGCAGCCAACCTTCATTGTGGAGACGGCACTTGATTGATTGATTGAGCGTTTGAATTAGTTGTCCCTATTACCAGTGTCCCTCGCAATAAGGCGAACCCACTCTGACTTCTGAGGTACTTGTAATTTACGTCCACAAGGCAAACACAAGAAGTCAACATTTCAGTCCAACTCACCGGTGTAGGGGTTGAACACTCAACCTCGACATCAGCACACCGGAAGTTTAAGAGTAACTGCTCTTATCCATTCGGCCACGCTGAACTCCGCCTGTCTTTTTATCCGCCTGTGTGTTTGCCCATCTACCTGCCTGTCTAACGGTCTACTAGCTTAACTTAACAATGGTCACAAGAATCCCCCCTCAATTCAAAGTACCTCACTCTCCCAAGACCCCATCCAAACAACAATCACAAATCGAAACCGTGCGAAACGTGTCCGCCTAAACGACATCAAACATAGATGTCAAATGTTAAGTGCTCATTAAGAACAACCTGCAACGAATAACTAACTAATTACTGCTCTTCCGGGGCGCAACTCTGGCATCGCTCCCTACCATTGGACAGACAAACTGGCTCTGTGCTCGGTACGGATTTTATGTCTTCTCTTCTGGAATGCTGTGAAATCTATAATTTCTTCCGGGTCGTTGAGTTCTGTTGGACCATGAACTTCGTCATAGAAAGCCCCTGAGGTCTTCGAAATAACATGTGGAATAAAGGCATAGCCTGGCAGTTCATTTCTATGGATGTAGACAATGTGTTTTCTTTGCCCTGAGCTTCGTTTCATTACAATTGGTTTCTTTGATACTATTACTGGTTTACTGTAGCCCAGTTACATGTTGTTCGATTGTTGGAGAGGCCGCAAGAGGTGAGTGTTTCTTCAAAATTTTTCACGTTGCAGATCGTTGCACCCAACCCCAAACGATGTTAGCGATGTTATTTTTTAGTCGATTTTACGTTCAGTAGTTTGCCATTGCTTTTATGACGAGAGAAAAGAAAGTCTGTTGCATATCCTTTACAAGAGGTCGCAGTAAACCCCAGCATTGTTTGGCTGTTCGTGATTTCTTGGCATGGTTACGTTCAGTAATTTGCCATTGCTTTCTTAACAACCAGCACTCATAACCTTTGTATGGAAAAAGCAAGGCGGTCTGCTTCTAAATCGCCTGCAGCTGTGGTTCGAACGCGGTATGCAGGATTACGAACTCCATTCATAAATAATCCCTTTCCCACAGAGCCAAGATTGAGAGATCAGAGTTTAAGTCCAACTGATCGGTGATGTTTACAAGCGAGCACCTTTCTACAAGGTACTGGGTATATAATTCTCTCACCATAATTTTATGGGTATGTAGTCAGGGGTGGTCTAGTCAGGGGTGGTGTAGTCAGAGACGATGTAGTCAGAATCACACCTTTATTTCCCATGACTTTTTCTGGTACTAGATCTAGGCTGGGTCTACCTGGGCGCCTAGCGTTCATAGGGTGACGTCATATCTAAGCTGTCAGGTCCGCATGGTCGAATGGGTAAGAACGCGTGTTCTTAAACATCCGGTGTGCTAATGCCGAGGTTACGGGTTCAACCCCTACACCGGACAGCTGGACTAAAATATTGACCTGTCGTCCTTGACTTGGGGACGTAAATTACAAGTACCTCTGAAATCGGAATGGGTTTGCCTGATGGCGAGGGACACTGTTAATAATGAAAGCTAATCCACACGCAAAATTCAGTCCATCACTACGCATAAATAGTTAGTATGGACTACGCTTGAGTTCAAATCGAGCGAGCGCAAAAAAAAAAATATCTAAGCTGGACATCTGTTGACCTAATCACGCTCTAGTTCTCCGACCCGACTAACTGTTGTTGTCTTGTGATGTCGTTTTCTGTGAAATGTCCAAGGACGGACAGAAAAATCATTGACCAAGTGCTACAGGAAACACATGAAAACTGTAATCTGATTAGAGAAATTAGAAGTAGCCAGTCACAATTTTTGGGCACGTTATGAGAAGAAATAAATTGTAGAACTTGGGAACAACTGGCAAGATTGAGGGGAAAAAACACGGGGAAGGCAGATAAGTAAAATACCAGGATGGCTTGGCCCCGTGGCATGGTCGAAACAAGAACACAGAGCTTAATCACGACTCTGGTGATCGTTTGAGATAACTAGACAAAGTGTACGTGTTTCATCTTTCCCTAACACTTTCACTGAGATAGACTGTTGGGTGATCTGGCCATGACCACATCGCCCGCAGTAATTCCCAAGGCAATTTTCCTACCCATTTGTGGCTGGGTCGACCTGGGAGCATGAGTCAGTTTTAAATATTCAAATATGCACCGATCTGTGGCAGTATCAGCTTCTGCACTAAAAGGGGAACTGAGAATATTGAACTGTGGCTCTAAGTTCTTGAAATCTTGGAATCTCCATCCAAATTCTTCAATCAATTGCATCTAATTGGGCTTTGTACTTTTGAGTCATTTCACCAGAAATGGTTTCTTTTTTGAGCAAAGGAAGTGACAAAATCTTTTTTCACTTGCTTGTCTGGAGAACAGTGAGAGTTTTGCCTGAAATGATTTTACATGTACATACAATTCATGTGCAAACACACCATTGCCCTGAATTTCGATATTCAGTTCATTTAACATTTCTATAATTTCAATGGCAAACATAAAGTCTAAATTCCACTCTTTATTGACAATTGTAGTATCAAAGTCACATTCAATGTCCTTCATCTCTAGTAACATCACTATTTCTTCTCTGAGTTCCCAAACTCGTCTCAACACCTTGCCGAGACTCAGCCATCGAACACTCGTGTGGTACAGGACATCGGAATGTTCAGTTTCCAAATCGTCAAGTAATGCCTTGAACTGTCTGTGATTAAGTCCTCTTGATCTGATGAGGTTGCTGACACTGACAACTGGGTCAATAACATACTTGATATTCAAAACAGTTTTTCACAGACTTTCTTGATTAATCACACAGTGAAGTGGTAATAATGTGTGACCTGGATATTCTGCTTTAATCTTATCACTTATCACCTTTACCAGACCTACATTTTTTCCAGTCAAAGCAAGAGCTCCGTCAGTTGTACCTCTTGCCATCTTGTTCCAAACCAACCCAGTTCTTTCAATACAGTTAGTAACAGCACTGAATATATCATGGCCTGTGGTTGTGTCTTTGAGTGACTCAACACTCAGTAACTCTTCAGTGAGTTTGAAAAAAAAGTGTTCATTCCACGTATAAATATCAATAATTGGGCAGTTTCATGTACATCGTTACACTCATCCAATGCAAGAGAGTACCACAAAAATTGTTTACTTGCGTCTTGAAGTTTATGCATCAAATTGTCACTTATCTTGTCAATACGCCTGACCACAGTTCTCCTTGATAAAGTAATGCTGTCAAATATGGTTTTTTTTTTTTTTTTGTTTTTTTTTGTGGGGGGGGGGGGGGTGGAGGTGGGGGGTGGGGGGGGGGTTGTTCTGGTCACATAATGTTTGCTGAATATAGTAAACATTCTTTGATGAACTTGCCATCAGAAAATGGCTTGTTCTGGTTTACAATTTTGTGTGACAGCACAAGACTAGCTTCACTTGCAGCATCTTGAATTGAAGACTCTTTAGTGAAAACAGTTTGCTGTTTCTCCAAATTTGTCACCAACTCCAGGCATTTCCTTTCCCTCTCTTCGGTTGTTAAATTCTATCCGAAATCGGAATGTTTTGTTTGATAATGTCTTTTTAAATTGTACTCCTTGAAGAGAGCCACTGACTCACGACACAATAAGCAAACTGATTTGCTACCAACTTTTATAAAACAATACTTAGTTGTCCATTCATCATTAAAAACACGACATTCATCTTCAATCTTACGTTTGTTATTGACACTCATTGTTTTAATAAAATTCGAACAGTTAGAATTGTACAAAACTTTAAAACGGAAATGAAACAAAACCTACTTCCGGCTGTGTGCGAAAATAAAATATTCGGAAAATAAGTAGTAAACTCAGAATAAATTTCAGAAATATATCAAGACTACTACAACAAATAAATTAGTTTGAACGTTGTAAATGTAGAAATAATTTATAACAGCCAAAAAAAAACTTTTAAATGTAATATTTTCTTGCAAAATAAATCATTTTATTCACCGGAGAAATATCTGTTTTACATAAAATCATCCTTATTAAATTTGTACATGTCGATAAATATTTCTCTATATGAAAATCGATAAATTCGCATTTCAGCATTGCATGGTTCCAAATGTTTCTGTATATAGTCGAGAGCGGGGTTGGGGTGAGCGCCCAACCTTGCATAAATGCCCCAATGGCTCATGCGTTCATAACCTATGCAGCAAAAGTCCAACTCCTGGCCTTCTCGTGGCGGAACTGTTTTAACTAACAGGAGAAGGGGCGGCGGCGAATCACTGGCGCCGAGAAATAACCAGAACGCTCTAGATGTGTATGCACGTACATGCATGCGCAGACATGTGTGTCCTTGCCTACGCACCTAAACTCGAGTAAGACCATAGTCTGCTCTAGCAAAAGAAAAATGCTTAAGACGGAGGCAACCAGCCAGGAGGCGAACCACAGAAATCAGGATGTCACGCAATCACTCGTAGTGAAATATGCCGACTACTGCTAAATTTTATGGTGCTCGCCCTGCTTTGGACTCCAAGGCAGGTGCAGTGCCGGGCCCTATGCCTCGAAAGGATCCAACCACAGCTACTGGACGTCCTTCTCAGATGTCCTGTGGAGCCAGGGAACCTGAGAATAGAGCGTCCGGCCATACCAAACAAAGATTAAAACTAATGCACTGGAATACGGAGGGAGTCGGCAGCAAAAAAAAAAAAATAGAACTAGAAAACATCTTGGACCAAGAAAAGGTAAGCGTATGTTGCTTTCAAGAAACTCAAAGAAAACAAAATGATGTCTGGGAAATTGCCAGTACTAAGGATACTACTTTCTGAACTTAGCAGTTAGCATAAGGTCACCATACAGTGGATACCATCCCACTGTGGAGTACCCGGAAAAGACAGAACTGATCAATTGGCTAAGGAAGAAGCAAAAGAAGAATTGCCTGATGTGCCCGTTACATACCACCAAAAGTAAAGAATGATCAAATCAGTCAGAAGACAACCAAAACCTGCTCAAGACGACTACAACGTTATGGACAGACCAGAACAAGTCATTATTCTGCGCCTCAGAACAGAACACAATAGATTACGCAACCACATGTATACAAGATTCAAGATTGGTGAATCAGCCATGTGCACATGTGTAGTGGCGTCGCAGACAGCAGAGCACATACTCAAAGACTGCCCAAATTACAACATGTCTAGAAAACCTTCTGGCCTAGAGAGATGGCAGTGGAAGATAAACTATGTGGACTGCTGAGTGAACTAAAAAGGACAGTTAAATTCATACAAGAGGCAACATTGCAGTTATAGTCATAGTTAAGGCGAACGAAAGAAGAAGAAGAAGCATTACATTACGAAGGTAAAGGACTGTTTACAAAAATAGATAAATAGAAAGAAATTTTATCAAAAACGTTAAAACAATCATAACGGTACATGAAATTCTGTAAAATTCAACCAAATAACTTAAAAACGAAGTAAAAAATTTTATTTCTAAATGCCCTCGCGGGCCGCATAAGATCAGTTGCCGGGCCACATGCGGCCCGCGGGCCGTAGTTTGCCCACCCCTGGTCTAAACGAAGTTTGTAAGGAACATTAGCGCCAGTAAAACAGAGGTAATGATTTTAGCTACTAAAGAAGAAAAAACAACAACAAAGATTCATCTAAAAGAACACCCCCTGAAACAAGTAACCGACTAATAGTATACCACAACAAGCAATGATGTACAGACCAAATGGAAGCGGAAGAAGCGGCCGACCACGTAAACGAAGGACAGAGAGAATAACGGATTTCATGGGAATGCAATACATAAAGCCTACAAACGGGCACTCTCCCGCTGTTAATGCTTCACCTCGACACAGCAAGGCACAAGAGGAACAAGATGAGATGAGACGAGACCAATCCGGATGAAACTCATGTCTACCGAGCTGGCGGACCGGTGATTATCTAGTCTCTACATTGCAGCGATTAGCGTCTGTTCCGTGGTTATATGTTGTCTTTTGTGTATTTGTTTGCTGGTGATATTAAGCGCCGTAATCCCGTAATTCAATTATCAGTTGGGGTATCTACATTGCACTCCGGACAGGTCCATAGGTGCTCAGAACCTCCCCCCAGCATATGCATCAGCGTCCGGTGGCTAATAGTGCCAGTTCTGTGTTGGTTGACGAGGCACCTCGTTTTCCCAATGTACCTCTCTCGTCTGGCCGTGCCGATTCTTACTCCCAAGTCTTTCATCCTGGACAGCGATGTGGATTCACTGACGTCAAAATCCTCTGTTCTCGCTATATCTTTAAGGGCGTTAATAACATCGGCACACTGCGGCAATCCTGGACATATCGTTATCGGCTCAGAAGACCAACTCCCGCATCTTAGCACCACCTT